>JAZAYU010000045.1:600000-807586 GCA_038501625.1 Corbicula japonica
TGACAATACCCATAAATAAAAATTATGATTCCCCACAATTTATCCTGAAAAGTTTTGTTTTAAATTTTATCATTGAAAACAACCAGATTGAAATATTAAATAAAGACTGAACTTTCAGACAATTACAAGCCAGGGCTTTTTTTCACCATTTTGGGAATATGACCCATACCCCTGGAATTGGGAAATTTATCGTCGTTTTGCCAGAAATTAGTAATTTTTTAGCATCATTGGGGAATAAGAAGTGTTACTGTTATCTGCTGTTTTTTTAATCATTGCCATCCATATTTAAAATTGTCAATAATTCCTGGCTTAAAGAGCAAAAGATGCAGTGCTGATGCTGTTGTTTATCATCAGAAATGTTTGTTTTGATTCAATTGGGAATTTTTCTTCTCAAATTGGGAAAAAAGTATATGTTTTGCTATTGGGAACATGACCGAATAACGGCTATAAAATCAACTGAAAAAAAGCCCTGCAAGCTTGTGTCAGAATGTGACTGAAAACTGCAAAAAAAAGACCTATTAATTATGTGATTTAGAAGAAAATTTTAGAAAAGCCCAGGTCGTAAATTTTACAAAAAGTCATGGCTTTAACAATTCTTGTTGAAAAGCTACTGTGAAATATTTTTTTTAATCTGGCTGGAAGTTTGACTCGGTGGTAATGATCTTAACAAATTTAGAATGCCAGGATGATTTAGGCCAAATCAGGTTAAAATTAATCAAGTCTTCAACTTTCACTACATCTGATTCTACACTGCATATTGTGCAGATTGCAATATTTTTTGCATCAATTTGTAAAATGCATGTATTGCCAGTACGAAATTTTGTATTATTAAAAAAATTAATTAAGTTAATACTAATGAAGGTGTAAAAGTGACAGAAACTGGAAATACTGAAAAATAAGCTGGGGGCCTGGGCAAGGTTGGCAAAATGCCCGCAAATATGAGTAAGGTATGAGTAAGTTTACACTAGTGTCGAACTTGTGTACAAATATAACGCCATTCATTGTTACAGTAAACTTGATATTAGCTATATAAATTGTAACTTTTGAGGACATTATATAAATTCCAAGGAGGAATATTCAATCAAACAATATTTGCAGGTATTTACCAGTAAATATGGGTGACTTTAAATATGGCTGGCCTGGAAAATATGAATATTTTCTGTCATTTTGTCGACCTTGCCTTTACTCTATGTAATATTCCTGTTATCCCATGGTGAACAGTGTAGATCCAGATCAGCCAGCACATTATCCCATGGTGAACAGTGTAGATCCAGATCAGCCAGCACATTTTCTGATCAGGATTACACTGACCACCTTGATATTCATAATTCTATTTCTGACCAAAAAATGACTGGTGTAGATGAAAATTGGATGGCACTGATGTAACTGCTGATCTGGATCTAAACTGGTTGAACAAGCGCTAAAACACATATATATGGAGAAAAAAAGATAAGGCGGTCGATGAAGGTCCTATCTTCAATCGGAATTGAAGATTCATTACAAAAGCAACAGGAGTTTTGTCCGAACTTTGATCTAACCGAATTAAACTGATTTTCAGTGAATTGCCAGTATACAAATATTCGAATGACATACTTCGTTTTTAGTTGTGACATAGTTTCTACTTGTTGGGGTCATGAATTTGAAATGCAACAGTTATATTCTCTTCATATTAAATCGCAAGCAACGCGGCTGAAGTAAAAATAAATAAACTCATGTGCGTCCGGCGTTTTCGTGAAATGAGCATTCCGTGCAGTGCACAAGGTTGGGGGTAAAACCCTGACCAGACCCAGACCCAGACCAGACCCCGGAAAGTAACGATTAGGTACGGAAATAGTCGCTTGTTTCCGACAATACGGTAACTTCATGTGTGTTTATGATCGGTTCGTGTTTTTCAGAAATAAAATAACAAAGATTGCTTTACAATCTCCAAAATAATAATGTGCCCGACAAAATTCGGAGTATATAATTTATGGAATATGTGATTAATCTTCTGTTTAATGCAATTTTCGCCATACTTTAATTTCTAGTTACGAAAAATGATTTTGATATTAATCAAAAAAATATGTTTCATTCCATTAAAAGACAAGTCGGCATTAATTATCATTCCCAGTCATATTACACGTCTTAAATGCTGAGCGGTACGGGTACGGATTTATAATAAATAACTCAAAATGAGACATTTTGTCGCACAGCATCAATCAGTAAATACACTTTATAACATCGAACATCTTGTTTTCTATAATTTGCATTTGTGAGTTTAAAATATTTTTCAATATATTTTCCCAAAATATGGAAAAAAGTTATCATTCTAAAGTAGATTCAATGTTGGGAACTAATTATTTATCACACATTTACGATAGATTGCATTTCCTATTTCTTTTAATATTATTATTAAAAGATTGTTGAAGTTATTATATATTGTGGTTTTACAGGTTTGAATGACCGTATTATTGTCTATTATAGAATAAAATTATAAGGAGGATATTCACAGTTATTGTTTAAGACGATTGTCGGAAACAAGCGACTATTTCCGTACCTAATCGTTACTTTCCGGGGTCTGGTCTGGGTCTGGGTCTGGTCAGGGTTTTACCCACAACCGTGCACAAATCACCTGGCGTCGGGGTGAATTCTGCCCAGGACAAATATTCCGCAAACATTGATATGGATCGGGAAGCAGAAAAAGAAGAGAAGTTACGTGAATCAGCTTGTACAGGGGATTTAGATCAGCTGAAGAAATTGATAGAGCAGGAACAAACAAATGTCAACGCACAGAACACGATTAACGGATGGTAAGGGAACACGTTTTTCCCCAAAATGTTAATTAGTTGAAATCTCTATCAAATTAATTATCAAAGCGCTGAAAGCGTTGAAAGACTGTCAGCGTTGAAAGGTTAAGAAGCTGTTAAAAGTTTGTCATGTTTGGTTCTCAGTACTTTATACTGTAGCAACAGACAGTGAGTCACCGATAAGATGGCATTCATTTCTAATTTTCTAGGTGAATTGGTAGTCTCAATAATTCGACTGCAAGAACAGACCCATTATCATACGGACGTTTTCGTTGCCTGTTCTTTATGTCTCAAGCAGTTACGATCAAAACTGTGGTGGAAATCGACCCGATTTAAATTCTGTTATTTTTCACTCCCACATGAAAATTTTAACACTGGTATGTTCAAGTGTGGTTATAACAATAAATTATGATGAAAGTAACAATAAAATGACGAATATTCCACAAAATAACTTGTTAAACCTACCACGTTATATGCAGTTTACATGTTGATACGAAATCCAGATAACCAATGAAAACGTTTCTTTTTATTCAAACATATTTTTACAATGCAGGAGGCTGTACGCTTCGAAAAACTCATAACGTACTCTTATTTTCTTATTTGTCATGTTCGATGGTTATCAAAGTTATTTTTTCATCTATTTAGATACCCGCCCCGCTATATTAAGTTTCAATCGCACCTTTAATAATGTTGTGTATATTACCTTGTTAATTATTTGCAGATTACTTTCTTTTATTCATCAAACCTTTATTTTATAAGTTGCTTTGTATTTACCGTAGCAAGAATTTCCGCAGTACCTATTTCAAGCTGGTAAGGTGAAGTTTATTGATAAACGTGATTCAGGTAAACTTTAAGCGATGTAATCGAAATCTGTTGACCTGGGTGTAGGTTTAAATGAGTTTTGCATAAAAAACGAAACCGTTATTTATGAAGGATTACATATAATGATTCTACTTGAATGTTGCTTTTCAGGTATGTAAATTTTTTAACGATACATATGGTTTAAGATGCTTTATGGAGCCGTCAAAGTCGCCAAAGTTGCGATTCAAATTCTGATCGCTAGCATATAAACATAGAAGGAAAATTTTCCGCATTGATTTGAATAGTAACTGGGTTGTGCGCAAAAAGCGACAATCATATATATAGAAAAGCTCTTCTATTGCGCACAATTAGTTGGGCTAGGTGAATTGGTAGCTATGCAAGAGAACCACCTCAGAAATATCTGGCAACAGCAGACCAAAATGTATGTAGACTCCGGAAACAGAAGTCGAAATGTGTTGAGCCTACCAATGTGCTTTACCATTAAAAATTAATAGTTAAAATGTATTTTGTAGGTTTTAAATATTGAAGTGTCTCCTCGACCGGGCCCGGTCGAGGAGACCGGCTGCCGGTCGAGGAGAGTATACACGTAGGACTGTCTCCTCGACCGACTCCGGTCTAGGAGAATATACAGGTAGGACTGTCTCCTCCACCGGTTCCAGAATAAATAATTGATAATAAATTGTGTTTAAACATGAACATCAGTGGCAACAATCAGGAAAATTAATTAAATGTTTGGTAAAGATATTTGTTTGTTTCTTTTATGTAAAGGTAATGGAAGTAATTGGAGCACCAATTGCTTGCCCTCTGATGTTTCGACAATTAAAACTTGTTAAAACTATCAATACTAATTGATCTATTCAGTTTGCAGTTAAATATGTCGCAGCAGCTTTGTTAAATGCCGCCGTTCACAGGGTTAGTAATTAGCCTATTGTTTGTTGTTACTCAATAAAATACAACAGATATGTCTTTATCATTTGGTCCTTATTAAAATTAAAGAACAATTTCATATTGGCACAACTATTCTGTGTTGATTCTAGATTGGAATCATATTTTTAAGTGGAATAATAAACATGGATGTCGGAATATATTATTTGTTCTAAAGTTTTCCCCCAGAATTTCATTCACCAGTTTCAAAATTAAATGTCTATCAAATTTTAAATTGGAGAAACTTTTCCGGATTATGATAGTTTGAAGTAAAAATTGTTAAATACCAAAAACAAGACAATGTGCAGTTGTACAAAAGAGATTCAAGATCAGTTGCTGCAGCCAAAGCGCAGGCACCAAAGAAAATCTTTAATTAGGAAATTAAGTTTAGCTAATTGACTTTCAGTTGTATTCACAGGGGAAGGAAATTTAAATCATACGGCGATGAAAAAAAAACAACAACAAATGAGGTATATGTACCTTATAAAATTTTGTCACATGTGTCGCGGGGACCACGCACGACTATTAAAAAGCTCAATTGCAAGCCGAAATTTTATCAAAGTTTTGCACTATATAATACAATCAAAACACGTAAATTTACTTATGACTCACATGAGGAGTTACTTAAATTAGGAAAAAAGAATCCCCATAAAAATGATCTTCAATTACAATTTGTTACGGACTGAGTGCCCGGAAATCAGTCGTTTTAGGTATCAAAACTGTTTAGTATTCATGTGTCACATCTAGTGCAAGCAAACGGACGCTAAAATATATAAGAATGAAACGACTGAAGATTTCTCACTCACAATCATTTCAATAGTGTCACTTACAGTGAAGGCTGTAGTTAGTTGGAAGATATTTGAATATAAAACGCGATAAAATTATCGATTGTATGGAAGTACCCACTTCCGTTGTTTAGACCGGAGCCGGTCGAGGAGACAGTCTTACGTGTATATTCTCCTCGACCGGCCCGGTCGAGGAGACACTTCCTTTAAATATAATGATTATCCTCAGTACATTGTAAATATGCTACCATACTAGAAACTATATTTCACACCGATATTTCTGTTTTGATGCAAGCACAGGTTAATTTTTAGAGCACATGTAATTGTGGAAAAACCAGCTAGCAGATCGAGATGATAATTGGGAATTATATTCAATAATCTTATTATTATTCAATGTATATTCATCAGTTTGCAGTTACACTACTACTTTGCAAAAGCACCTCTTCTCATTCACAATATTGAATGCCTCATCTAATGAACTCAGCAGCGTAGCTTGCAGTGGTATTGTTCCTTGTTTGTTGGATGATGTTTCTGTTGTAAAAGCTTCTAAATTACACCAGAACGTCCAAAAAGCACTCAAAGTTTAGTTTACTTGACTAAGCCTGTGGGCGCAATGATATACTGAAAGTTAAAAACCGCATGTCGCGGAACTTTTTAAGAAGTCAGTAGATGATCTCCGTTGACTTTGGGGTCAAAAGGTTAAAGGTCAAGGTCACCATGACCTTCAGTTGATAACACTAACTGAAGACCTGTTTGACAGCTATTTAACTTTTAATATAGATTGCTCATGGTCATGAGAAGAGCACTTTTGATTTTGTAGACAAAGGTCAAGGTCACTGTGAATTTCATCGAAATAACTGATGACCAAACTTGGTAGTTTAATTTCTGATGGTCGGTAAATAACCCAGATTGATATTGGGGTCAAAGGTCATGGTTATTGTGACCCTCAATAATAAGTTACCCATAGTTTCTCATTACGAATTTAAAAACAGTTTGACATACAGCCACTAAACTTAGTTTGTAGATTGGTTAATAGATGTCCTCTGTTGATTTTAGGGCCTGATGGTCAAGGTCATGGTGACCCTCAGTTGGGTTATGATTAGTGTTAAGATTACATTTTGAGAATTATATGTGCCAACACCCACAAATACACCAGAATCTTCTTTGGATCATGTTTACAGCACAATTTAAGGCATGAAGTGTACACAAGTTGACTGCCACTACAGTGACCATGACTCGGGGTTACCTGAGCAGTTATACCAGAAGTCAGTAATAAATCTTTCCAATCGATTTCAGCTTTACGGTAAAGTGTAATCATTTTCCCCAAAAAGCTTGTTTTTCATCTACACATGTATCGTATTTTTGACTTAATGCTTACTCAGTTAACCTGCATATGTTATAATGCTTTTGTATGAGATTGAAAATTTATACAGGGGAGTGTCAATGGTGACCAATGTTGTCGGCTTACCATATCTGTGGCTAGACAATGATTGATGTCTTGTGATTATTAGAACATTGTCTGATTGTTATCCAGGACAGCATTACATTGGGCCTGCAAGAGGAACCATGTTGCTGTAGTGAAGTACTTGCTGTCCCAAGGAGCTGATAAAGACATCCAGAATGCCAGCAAAGAAGTTGCTGCTCAACTTACCAATACTGCAGAAATACGTCACATCCTTGAATGTAAGCTCACTTAAATATTTTACCTATAATTATCAGCACTGCAGTGATATTATAGGCTTGAGGCTTGATTTGATAAGGGTTTAAGTTAATGTAATTTGTAAAATACACTTTCACTGGATTTGAAATAGACTTACGCTGGATTAATGTTCACAAAATAGAGGAGCTATCTTACTCGCCTAGGCATAAAAATCAGAAATTTGCATTCATTAAAGTGTTTGTGCTCTTTGTCCATCTTTGAAACTTCTTAGAGTTAGATATCAACCTCACACTTGATTGGACAAGGCTTTTGTGAGGAAGGCCACTTTGACCTTGACCTTTGACCTACTGACCTGAAAATAAATACAGGTCATCTGCTGGTGATGACAAACCTCCCTACCAAATTTAAGGACCATTCACCACCTTAATCTACATCATTAACAACAAATCCCATTTACAAAGTGATTTTGTGTTTATATCATCACTAGTGATGGGCAGTCGGCTGGTTTTCAGCATCGGATAATCGGCAAGATCAATCCGATTCGATCATTGGATTAATCGGATATTATCTAACAGCTATTTAATAACAACTTAAACTAAATTCTGGAACAAATTGTATATATATAATTATAAGGTAAACAACTACTTTATATTTGTGGATATATTTTTTCTTCTCAAAACAATATGACAAACAGAACAGTTTCATAATATGGGTAAGAAATCCTGTAGCCAATTCATGATTTGTATAGCAAAATTGCTAAATTTCTAGCAAATGGCTAATGGCAGATTGAGCCCTGGATAAATCGTAAACAATGTTGTGGTAAGATTTTGATAATAATTACAGACAGGTGCAGAATCAGGTAACAACAATAATGTACTAGGAATGTTTCACTTATTCTTTTCCTTTGAACACTGGACAAATTTACATATGTACTTTAACCTATAGTTAACAATAACATTGGGACTAAGTTCCCAACTGACGTTGGTACGAAGAATACCGGTACGAACTTACCCTTGTTCACGTATTTCTTCTTGCACAATCTGCATACCGCATAGTTCATATCAAGAGTTTGTTTCAATGGAGGACCAGGTTTTGTTTTATAAAAACCAAAAACATTCCAACATTCGGACGTAAACTGTCCTGGATAATCATGTATTTTTTGGTCATTTTCGCCAGTTGCAAAAACAAATGTGTTGCTGACAGAACTAAAGTAGAGGCCGTAAAGGGCATAGATCAATCAATCGCCGATCATTGGCTTTCGTTGGCGATCGTTCGTTTTTTAGAAACATGCAACGATTATTCGATTATAGCCGATTATCGGCCCATCACTAATCATCACCAATGACACCTAACAAGACTTTTAATTCAGTTTCCGATCAATAATTAAAGAAATTATGATCAACAGTCCCCAAACATTGTTCATGTATTGATTATGGTCAGTAGTGTCACAGTAGATAACCCCCGTACAATTTATGCATCAAGGGTCAAGGTCACAAAGACTTGTTTAAAAACAATAACTAATGAATGAAGTGACCTACAGTCAACAACTCTGTTTATGGATAGCTTATGATCACAAGATGACCATTAACAGTTTTCTGTCAATAGGTCAAGGTCACTGTCAAGTTAATCATCATAGCCTTGTTACTGAGCACCTTCAACTTAGTGAGACTGTCAGTTGTCCATCTAGGCCTTGTTACTTTCACTTTTATCAGCTTAACACTGTTCCACTTTCAGCATCTCAGACTGCCCATTGCTCCTTAGAAACCTGGCACTGACACCTCGTAGGAAAAATTCACAATTTTTTAAAAAGCCACATTTTAGAGATTGGACAATTCTATCTGTTGACAGATTCTGGCAGTGTGAAGGATGGACCTCCTCTAGCTATTACACCAAGTTACCTGCAGTATCCAGTGTTCCCATACGGCAGTGACACATCTACAGAGCACACTGCAGATACAAGTAATCATGTGACAAATCCTACTGTACCATCCCAGACACTTCCTGTACATCCAGATGGTATGTACATGTATTAAATGTATATTCATGGTTACATTTTAATTTCTCACATATGTTTACTAAGGTTACTTTGCGCAGATTCCACATTTCATGAACCAAAGCTTGTTCTATATAACAGTTTTAAGACGACATTCACCTGGTTGTCATCTAACTTTGTCATAAGCTTCAACCACTGCAGCAGTTTCTGTTGATGTAGTTACCTACTTTCTACGAAATGTATCTGATATTTTTATAGTATGCACTTACCAAAAGACTTACTTCATCTTCATATACCTTTAATGATTCATTGATCATAAAGTTTTATCAAAAATACCTCTAATTGGCCTACCTCATTTTAAGATGGTTATTTAACCCTTTACTCCATATATACACATTTGAACACATGTGTGACCAGTGTAGATCCAAATCAGACAGCACATCCATGCCATCTGATCTGGATCCACACTGGCTGCTTTTTGGTCAGAAATAACCTAGTAAATCAAAAAGTATTTAATGTTTTTGAATAATTATGTTGATATTTTTTAGAGTTGGTATTGAAAGCCAGGGTAGCTCATTCTATGGAAAGGGACTTTATAGAAGTAGAACTGGACCGGCAGACTCTCACATACACAGCGCTGTTGTCACTTCTCTGTAAAGAGCTGGGGGTTCAACCCAGTCTTGTGCACAAAATCCGCAAACTTCCAAATACAATATTGCGCAAGGACAAAGATGTAGGGAGACTTGTTGATTACCAGGAGGTGGAACTTGTGTTGACAAATAAAGCAATGAGTGCTATGTCCAGAAACTATAGAGATAGGACTGGAAGTGACGGCTTCAAACATGAACAAATACTCTACTAATATGCATTAACATGCACTTGTTGTTAAAAAATATGGTTGTTTATTTATTATTTGGTTTATGGTTGTTCTATCTCAACTATCTAAGGAACAAGGGACCAGTCTAATATTACTGCAAGTTTTACTGAATTCTTGTTTACAAATCAAAAGATCTTACTGTAAAAGTTATCCTGTCCATTCACTGTTTCGAGGGGCATTATGCAAAAATTTACTGGCATACCAGTTCAAAGGCTGACCTGGGTCTACACTTGTTGCAGATGTGATTCAGACAATGCACTCGGGCTGTCAACACACTGCTCAAGACACTACACCATATCCAGCAGGACTGAATATTGTAGGATTAAATTTTTCATCAGATACAGATTGCACAGATTGAATTATACACTGGTCAAATGTGTTAAAAAATGCATATATATATTGTGTAGTGTTTAGCTCTTATACCAACATCAGAAAGCATATCCTCTCGTGTTACATTGAAGTGGCAGCCATTTTATACAAATTCATAATAATGTCATTTTGTGTCTCTATATTTGCTGCAATTCTAAAATCACTTTAATGCTTGAATACTTGATGTTGGATGCAAGAAACTATTGTTTTTGAATATGGGATTTACACCTTAAATACTTACATCCAGTTTTGATATGGACAATTTTCTGGAGTGTTTCTAGTAATGGATATGTTTAATTATCTCCCTTTGTCTCAGCTTTTTCTAAATTTACATTTTTATAAATATTTAAAAAAGACATGTAAAATGATCCTTATGTAAATGAGTAGTTTGCATTGACATACAGTCTTCATACCTGGTGTGGTGGTTGGTCATGACCAGTAGAAGATCCCTATTGATTTTCTGGTCAGTAAGTCAAAGATCAAGGTCACAGTGACCTTCAACACAAAAACTTTGTCCAATAACTAGACAATGTTTTCATCTATGTTCCTCAACTTTGGTAGGCAGGTTTGTCATCACCTGTAGAAGACCCCTATTGATTTTCAGGTCAGTAGGTCAAAGGTCAAGGTCACTGCGACCTTCAACACAAAAACCTTGTCCTATAAATAACTTGACAATTCTTTCCCTTATGTTCCTCAAATCTGGTAGGGAGTTTGTCATCACCAGTAGATGACCCATATTGAATTTGAGGTCAGTAGATCATGGGTCAAGGTCATAGTGGCCTTCCACACAAATCCCTTGTCTTATCAATAACTATACAATGCTTTTACCTATGGTCCTTAAATTCGGAAGGAAAGTTTGTAATCACCTGTAGAAGACCCCTATTGATTTTCAGGTCAGTAGTTCAAAGGTCAAGGAGACCTTCATTACAAAAATCTTTTCTCACCAATAACTTATTTATGGATCATTAACAGCTGTTTTCTATCCATTTGGCATTGGGGGGTGGGGGGGGGGGCATACATGTTTTACCAACATCTCTTGTTCAGTATTATTCCTCCATGCATCCTCTCGTCTTTATTTGTTTTAAATTTCTGAGCAATTCCTCATGTACAATACATTAGTACGCAAGATCTCAGTAAAGTTCATTTTCAGAGTTATACAACTTTGTATTTATTTATATTTATATACTGATGCAATAAAACTTGAGTGAATAGTGGTTGTATTTGTCCTTGACAAACAGCTATTTTTCTCTACTGTTTCATCTTTCCTTAATGTATACAAAATAATCATACACTTATAGCATTTATTTGTGGAAAGTGTGATGGATGTGCATTGTGCCATTTGAGAGATTTTTATATTTTTCTTTTTTGTCCATGGCAATCAATGGTGAAAAGTGCAATACCTTAAGCTTTGCTTTAGTGAAGATTCATTGGGTATTGCTTACGTTTGACAGCAAGCCAACAACCTTAGTGGGTGCTGACCACTTGCCATCTGCATATTATATCAGCTTGCCCTTCACATTTAATACCATATGTTCTGAAAAAGGGTGTTAAAAATTGGATATGCAGTTAAAGTGACTAAATCTGCTTTATTTTTAACCAAAACACTCTATCTTCAATGCATATAGTAATCAAATATTTGTTACCAATTTTATTCTCCAGATGAATTTTGCTAATTTTAAAAAATTCTAACACAACAGAAGCTGCAAATAACATTTTTATGTGGGCATTTATTGTACGTTTTTATTTTTCTCACTGGGTAATCTTGGTGCAAATCATGAAAATTTTACTCATATATAAAGGATACCACACTACTGAACTGATTTCATAGACAACAAAGTAATTGGTCTCCAATGGCATTTTGTGTTTATTAAAAGAAGGCAAAGCCAGATCTGAACACAGGACCACTATTTGAAACCTGCTAAATCTTTCTCGCCTTCTTCCCAACTTTCTGAAGGTTTTTAGCCTTTTCAGCATTGTTCTCTTTCTTATTCAAATTGGTCACACCTTTTGTATCATCCCCAACAACCTTCGTCTTAGATGATTAAATGTTATCAGTTTTTTCTACTGCCTTCTCTTTGGCTGGGCTGATTTCTTTAACAACCTGACCTGGTCTGTTCTTAGCTTTTCTGTCCTGCTTTAGTTTCTTTCTCTCTGAAACATCTTCACTGATTTCTTTCTTTTCTACAGATTTCCTTTTCTTTGTTTTTGACTCGAGTTCTTGTATCCTTGCCTTGACATTGTCTTTAGTTTCTTCTTCCTCATCACTTGCCGCTTCATCACTTGCTGCCTCATCGCTTGTTGCTTCCTCGCTTGCTGCTTTGTCGCTTGCTACCTCATCACTGTCACCAGTACTGTCATCATCCTCATCTCCATCATCATCATCATGTTCCTCCTTGTCTTGTGGTTTCTCCGCTTTGACTTTCACACGAGCGTTCCTGATGTAGCGGACATATCCGTCTGCCCTGACCACCATTTTACCCCCAAGGACAGTTGTGATGTCATCTGTACAAGTCTCGACAACCGTCGGCTTAACCTCTGACAGCTTTACTTTGTTCGCTGATTCTGTAAATAAATGGTAAACAAAATATTCCAACTGTCGATATGGCATTGTAGGAAAACACATATTAACTTAATTAAATCTGTTTACACTAGATCATTCCATGACGACATACAGGTATACAAAGTACAGTATGAGTGTTGTTTTCAATTCAAATTTATCAAGGCTAAAACAACCATCAACACATCGTCGGAAACCCATGATGGGACCATTCTGTTACTTTTCTAGTAAAATGAAATAGTCAAGCGTGGGTATATGACGATGCAGTTAATGATATGTATGCTTGCTGAGATATCAATAGCAAATTTTTGGTGGCGGCAGACCCCAGGTGCCCCTCAAGACAATATGTCATGAATGTGAAGGAACCTGAATAAATGATCATTCTATGATGTAGATGGATGGCTTATTTCTCTTTCTTGAATTCTGACTGTGTGTAATTCAACAGTTTGCGATGAATTCTGACTGTGTAATTCAACAGTTTGCAAATAAACCCTAGAATAAAATGAATCCTATTTAATGCTTTACCAGTGAAAGAACACCTATTTACCCAAGTCTATATAAACTGGAATAGCAGCAGTGTCTGGTCCCTTAATGTAGATGTTTCTGATATTCTGCTGGCCCCCAGGCAACCGCTCTGCAAGCTGGGTACATGCAGCCAGAATGTTGCTGACAATCTCTGCCTTGCTTTGTTTGTCATGAGCAACTGTCACCAAGCTACAACATAATACATGATACACTGTAGTCTTCAACACCTCTCAACTGTGACTGGTTCTAAGCGTTACATGTAGTTCATTACTGTTATTATAATGAAATGCATACCTGTTAAAACTCGTATAATGACTTGATGACATCCAATTCAATAGGTATCATCAACCAGCAACAACAAAAGTGAAACAGCAGAATTTATTAAGAATCGTGTTGATATTAAGTTTTACATAAAAGTTTTTGTTTTGGTAAATACTGGTTTTTGTTCACCTAAAATGATATAAATATTAATCAGGAACATATGATTAACTTTTAAGTTCTCACAATTCAATAAAAAGATAAACATTTAATAGATTGAAATTAAATAGGTGTTAACTGTGTCACTTTATCTAATATGCAAATCTAGAAATTTGGTTTTAGTGTATCTGATTTTCACACAAATTTGCATTTTCAAATAGTTTCCTTTTCCTACTGCATGTAGTATTTCCAATGCAAGACCAAAATTTAATGAGATTGTATTTTGTATATCCAAAATATTTTTGTTTGAAGTTTGATTTTACATCATTCTTTCCTATGTTCAAAAACAAACAAATATCAAGTGACCACCTGCCTCAATTCTTCTGAAATTTTGATGAGAATCGAAGAATTAATTTACCAGTCTCTGGTCGTATTATGATCAAGCTTAGCTAATACTGACAAACACCAACATGTCAATAAAACATCAATCAAATCGAACATACCATGAGGATCCAGAGCCCTGTAGAATACACCTGGTGTTGTTAACTGCCTTGTCTATCTCCTTCTTTAGAGGCCTCACACCCATGTTAACTTTTACTGGTATTGTCCTGTAACACATGGTCAGAATTAGAGGGTGTTTAGCTGAAGACTGCTGTGTTGAACAATGATAACCGTTACTCTGTCAAATGCTTGTAACAGACTGGCCTTTCTTCACATATGTTTCAATACATTCAATACCCTTAGTTAAACAATAATAAACATTAAAAAATTATCTTTCCCTCCAGTTCTCCAATTATTGATACGTTAAAAAAGTAATTTTTTTATTTAGTTACCCTAAATCGAGCTCTACATGTAGACATAAGTACACATGTCCTTAAAAGAAAGAGCATCTAGTTTTCAAAGTTCATGGATATGTCTGTGGCAAAGTTAAAAGTACTGTAGAAATAAACTAACAATCAAGCAGTGGGTCTGTACATGTTCTGTATAAACATGATACTTACTTTTTCTTGGCATAGAAGATTTTGCCCAGTAACCCAGGTAACAGTCCCATTACACAGGCATCAGCGATAAACAGGTCATACGACTTAGCTAGGCTCACTTTGCTGCTCGGCAGGCTGTAGTCTGTACGCAGGGCCTTCAGTGGGACTATCTACAATAGCACAAACATTTCAATGTGACCCCCAGTTCAACCTATTGAATGCTACAATTCAACTATTCGCCAAATTATACTAAGCCATTTCCAAAAGTCTAACAAATTACAATATCACACAGCTGGTACTAAATTTGTATGCAACTGATCCACTGTAAAAACCTCTTGAATACAGTCTTGATCAAAGTTAAAGTATAAAGGGTCACATTTGTTCATGCAGTCTTCTTTTACTGAATTCGAGCTTTATTGTTTCAGAGTGCAGAAATGTTAAGTGTCAAAATTATTCTATTTTCCTTAAAAAATTGAGGTCAAATTCCATATATCTGTATACCAGGTCTGGAAGTTCTAATTACTTTCATTAAGAAATTAAATTGTCAATACATTCTGATTCAGATCAATTGATCAATTGTCTGATATGAACAACATCCCAGCATTTGATATATGTATTGAATGCATGATTTCCAGGTAAATGAATGTGCTCACTTTGGAGATGGAGGTCACTTACTTTGGAGATGGAGGTCACTTACTTTGGAGATGGAGGTCACTTACTTTGGAGATGGAAGTCACTTACTTTGGAGATGGAGGTCACTTACTTTGGAGATGGAGGTCACTTACTTTGGAGATGAAAGTCACTTACTTTCGAGATGGAGGTCACCTTTTCTTTCTTGAGGACGTCCTCAAAGTGCTGTACAGTAGGCTCATATTCTCTGTTCTTTTTGTCCAAGTCCTTCACAAACAAACACACTTCTCGAGAGTCAAAGTGGATTGAGTTTGGTAAATCTCTGAAAGTATCATGAAATTTTTAACTGGATAAAGAAATACATAAGCTAGCAAACAATTACAAGAGGGTCCATAGGACCCTAGGTCGCTCACCTGCCAACTCTGGAACCCATAATGCAAGAAAGGAACCAAGATCTTATGGTAATGAAGTGAAGATCAGACCAAAATTAAAACCACTAGAGTGCGGACAAGCTTTTTCTATAATTTGACCAAATGACCTAGTTTTCAAGGTTACAATACCCAGTTTTGAACTTGACCTAGATATTATTGAGGTAAACATTCTGACCAAGCTTGAAGAAGATCGTACCAAAATTAAGGCCGATACAGTGTGGACAAGCCTTCTTATAATTCGACCTAGTTACCTAGTTTTCAAGGTCACATGACCCAGTTACAAATTAGACCTAGATATCATTGAGATAAACATTCTGACCAAGTTTGAAGAAGATTGGACCAAAATTATGACAGCTAGAGTGGGGACAAGCTTTTTCTATAACTTGACCTAGTGACCTAGTTGTAAGGGTTACATGACCCTGTTACAAACCTGACATAGATATCATTGAGATAAACATTCTGACCAAGTTTAAATAAGATTGCACCAAAATTTAACCCGCTACAGTGTGAACAAGCTTTTTCTATAATTTGACCTAGTGTCCTAGATTTCAAATTCACATGACCCAGTTACGAACTTGATCTAGATATCATTGAGATAAACATTCTGACCAAGTTTGAAGAAGATCGGATAAAAATTAAGACCGCTGGAGTGCAGAAAACAATTGTGAATGAATGACGGATGACAGACGCCGGATGAAAGGCGATCACAAAAGCTCACCCTGTCACTATGTGACAGATGAGCTAAAAACATTATTCATTTATTATTGTAACACACAATTAAGCACATTTCTGAGCTAATGTTCCAGAAACCTTCTAATAAACACAGGAGAGTTGTGACTAAATGAAATGTACATGTATAAACCTGCTCAGCTGAATATGTTTAATAAACTGCACTGGGCCAGCCCATTCTTTGTTCACACGGTGTTTCAAAGAAAATGTGCCAGAACAGCAAATTAAAGAAAACACTATTATACTGCAAGAATGTCTAAATTGGTAAATTCAATACAAATTTTACTTTAGTTGTGACGTTTGCTAAAAGAATTTAACAAACAAAAGGTGTTCATTCCTTTGATTTAAATACAAAATATCTGTTATTTGTCAAACATTACCAACTACAGTTAAACCCACTAACATATGAATGGCTTTGTTCTTGAGCTTGGGTATATGCTTCAGTGTAAACTGGACATCAATCTTCTGTGGTAGGTCGACCAGCTTCACTGACCCCTCCTGTCCCTGCAACAGGCTCAATACTGCTGTGACAGCTCCTTCAACCTTAAACAATAATATATAGCATGATGTCTAGTGAACAGGGCATGCTGACTAGTGTACATGGCATTACAACTAGTGGTACATGGCATGAAAGCTCACAGCCATGGCATTGTGCCAAGTGAACATGGCATGATGTCTAGTGTACATGGCATTATGACTTCTTAGAATGACATGATGATTAATGAACCTGGCCAGAATCTGTCTAGTGTCCATGGCATGACAAATGGTGTAAATGGCATGTGATATGTGTACAGGGCATGATGACTTTTTCTCAGTTTGTTTTGTCTAAAATGATACGGTGATAACACCCAGGATGATAAAATAACAGCGGTATTCAGAAAAATTATGAGTATACCCTTGACACCATGTATCCATGGCATGGCAAATGGTGTACATGGCATGCAACATGAGTACATGTGATATTAAACATGTGAACTGGGCATGATGACTACTGTCCATTGCATGAGACACATGTGTACAGGGCATGATGACTTGTGTCCATGGCATGACAACTGGTGAACAAGGCATGCCAACTTTTGTACATGACCTTACAACTTACAGGAGATGGCCAAATCACTTGTTGAAATTTTCAAAAACCCTGATTTTGACCCTTGACTAGCTGATAGTTTTTTTTTCTTTAAATAAATTGTTTCCAGAATCCAATTAAAAATTTCCTGATTTTTAGCAGATTTGAGATTTAGCATCTAGTAGAACCCCTGAATAATGTACTTTGATGACCAGAAAAGTGAACATTGCACAATGTTTTATTCACATTAAACAATGATTCATGTACCTGGCATGACAACAAACGTACAGAAAACGACAATTTGTGTAAAGAGCATGACAACTTGTGTACATAAAATGTTGACTTGTACACATTGCACAATGACTTGTATACAGTCCTGTGACAACTAATATACATGACATGTTGACTCATATACATGGCACAACAACTCATTAACATGACATGACAACTCTAAATTCTAATGTTCACTTAAACGTGAAAACCAGTGAAAGAGCTCCTTTTTATCTGTAGAGTGACACAGTGTGAAAAATCATACTGACATAGTAACACATACCTGTAGCTGGTCATCAAGTAAATGAGAGGGGTATCCAGTTGCTTCCCCCACAATTCAGTTCCTCACCTTGATGTTCAACAGTGGGGGAAACGACTGGAACCCATTGAGAGGTCTGACACTGACAGCTTACATTACCTAACTGTATTTATTTTCTGACTCAAAAATGTTAAATGATATATATTTGTTTAAGTTAATTGTATTGTGTATCGGGTGTCAGATATTTCAACCCCTCGACATTTCAACCCTTCCTTAAAAACGAAGACTTTTCAACCCCTCTACATTTCAACCCCTCAAATGAAGTCTTTTCAACCCTTACCCCATTGGATATTTCAACCCTTGAGATGAAGACATATCAACCCCTCTTTTTATATTTCAAACCTTAACTTTTAAGAAATTTCAATCCCTATTATTGAAGACATTTCAACCCCTCTGGTGAAAAAAACAAAGACATTTCAACCCCTACTAATTTGTATTACATACAACAGGACGCTCAATGATCTCCACATGCTAAAATGTCGACGGTTTTGAACAATTCAGAATGTAAAGCATTTATTATATTTTGTCATCATCATTAGAATTTAGACCATATGTACGTTTTAAATATACCTTAAATGGAATCATATACACAATGATTTATTCTTCGTTGGTAGATGGGTCCAAAAAATTTTTTTTTAAACAGTGTTGAATTTGAAAAAAAAAAAATAAAGAATTGTTCAAGTTGAAGTTTTATGATCAAAAGGCGATACTGATATGTGTGATAATTTGATAACTGTGTTTTTAATAATTATTTAACTATGATTGTCGGTTTAAAGAAATAATCATTGAATATTATAAAAGCATACAATTGTCATGACTCCGGTAGTATAAACATAAGTCCCTGTGGTTTATCATCATTGTATTAATAATAAATTAATAATTTATAATAAATGGATATTTTAATGAGTAAAATTAAATAACATTAAAATAGATTAAAAACTGTTTAATGTGATTGACTTTTCACTAATTGTAATAATGTCTGACTTATGTGTTGAGTGCGGGGACACCGTCCGACCATTGCAGCATGCACTTGCCTGTGTTATGTAATATTGTATATAATAAATTTCAACTTTTCATGGTCTATTGATTTATTAATAGTTAAGACATAGGGGTTGAAATGTCTTTATTTATTAGGGGTTGAAATGTCTTTGTTATTTTGAGGGGTTGAAATGTCTTATATATTTTGGGGGTTGAAATGCCAGAGGGGTTGAAAAGTCTTTGATTTTACAAACTGCATAGGGGTTGAAATGTCGAGGGGTTGAAATGTCGAGGGGTTGAAATGTCGAGGGGTTGAAATGTCTCGCTCCCTATCATTTGACAAAACAAACTGAGAAAAAATCTGTGCTTTATCCGAATTATGTGCAACTTCAGCAGAAAAAGGACCTGACGAATCCATGCAGGATACGCCCCGAATCACACATTTACACTTTCCCTTACATCCATTTGCTTACGTCTGCCATCAGTTATATACATCTCATAAAAAAATACGCTTACTTGTTTCTTTTCTAACATCTTCACGTGTTTCTGTTTACTTCCGGAGCGGAAAATAACGCACGTGTCGATTTGACGTGATCACCGTTCAAAACAAACATGGACGCAAACGTAAAACTTTTGGACACGTCAAAAATGAAATACAGCGATAAACCTGTTGCTCTGTTAAATAAACATTTTAAAATGAACTAAAAGTATGCTAATTAAGTTTCTATGCAAAATGTCGACTCTACACAAATCTCAGTCTTACTGTGCCCCCAGGAACACTTACACCAACAGTCAGTTTTCTGTCAATGATTGGATGCAAGCTATTCGCACCCCGACACCATACAGAGTCGGAAACGCAAAACTCCATGTAAAGCCTAGATTAATTGCATATGGCGGCGTGATAATGATTGCCATTTTAATTCTTCTAATTTATTTTATTCCTTCAACCAGATCAAATAGACTGAGTTTGAACTGCAATGATAATTTGTACCAGAAAAATCATCAGACAGCTGATACAACATATCCCTTCACTAATCCATTAAAAACGTCTTGGGGTACCCAGTATCGAATAGCTATAGTTACTGATTTAGATACTGATTCTAAAAGTAAAGACAGCAAGAATACATGGATGAGTTATATGAAGTATGGAAATTTAACCATCTCGGATAATTACTCAAGAGTTGTGATAAGTTTTGACAAGACTGAGATATTAACTTCCAAAGTATCTGAGGGAGGAAGGGGAATGGAACTCTCAGAGCTCGTAGTATTTAATGGAAAATTATATACAGTTGATGACAGAACTGGTATAGTTTATGAGGTTTTAGGCAACAAAGTCATACCTTGGGTTGTATTGAGTGATGGCAATGGGAAAGAACCGAAAGGTAAAATAGAGTTTAAACTTTGCTTACTATTTAATCACTGTTTTTATTGATGTTTTGTATTACTGTTTCAGTGTGGCGATACCAACTGGTTTTTGATGTCATTTTTCGGGTGTTACAGCAAGAAAAATCCCATTGATTCAAATATTAGAGGCCTTGAAACACTGACGCTTGACCATTCAATTATATACTTAGAAATATAATTTTTTTTTATCATACGATTTTGACGGTGTATTTTCGCATATTTTGATAGAATGGAATAATATTAGTGACTTGATACCATTTTTACAAAAAAGGGCGTATTAGTTAGGGTTGGCAGGGGGTGGGGCGGCTGGTCAAGCGCCAGTGCCTTGAAAGTATTCTATTAGATCACCATTTTCAACAAAATTTAGAACATTTTTAGGGAAAATTGAACACCACACACAGTTGTCAATGCATTTGTCGCTTTGTGCCTACTTTTGTCTGTGATTTGGGGCAACTACTGAAATAGAATGATAAAATTTTTGCTATGGGTAGAGTTCAACTTTACCCTAGAATGTGCTAAATTTTGTCAAAAATGTTGAATGTATAACTGCGGACTCTTTATAACGCGCTTCGTTTAGATCCGCGCTCCATTATAACGCGGTCGTCCCATGGATCCCCTATTTTATTTCTAAGTCCATCTTTTACCATGAAACGGCAAAAAATTGAAACCGGAAGTCATTTTTGATCGTAAAACGGCAAATAAATCGAAACCGGAAGTCACAATTGTAACATGTACATAAGTGACGCACACATTTTATCCCTAAAACAACCGTGTTTTAACACATTTCCCAGTGACAGATATCAGCCCGAGGCAAACTTGTGAATGCTTACTTACTGTTTATCATTGATCCATTACTAAATATGACTGTCTCTATAATTATCACATAATCCGCACAATTCAGAAAGAAACAAAAAATATTCCCAATCATGTTTTAAAACCTGTCGGTAGTTCATTGATGTACATTTTGCTTTGATCCGCCTTCCTGTTAATTTCATGGATGTTGCATTTTTTGACTATGGAGGTAAACAGCGATAATATCTGTCAATGAAATGCAACTTCAAAGAAAAATGTCGGCTCGTATCGAGACTGTGATGTTTTGTCTGCTCTGCTATGAAATCGTTTGATCTACAAGAAGTGTGTACGTGACATTTGGCATTTTTTAGCTGGTTTAAGTTAGTTGATGATGCAATAATACTGAAATATTATACTGGAGATAAAATTTGGATGTGATTTATAAATTATGGAATATGTTCACGATGGTTAGTGTTTTAATATTTATTTTACATTTACGTTCGTAAATGTCAGAGTTTGTGTCATAAAAAAATAAAATATTTCTGCAGGCATCTAAACAAACTAGATATACGGTCTTTAATTCCATTACAATAACTTAAGGCCGATCCAATTTTGATCTTGGTGTTATTAGTCAGTCTCTTGCCGTTTGCTTTTTTATTTGAAATTTGGTAATTGTATGTTTTGTAAGAAATATTATTTGTCGAGTGTACAGTGTGGGGAATCATGACGTTACGTGGAATTATGCATAATCTCGTTAGTTGTGTATTAGGTAGTATATTTGCACGGGAAAATCGGGTCATGTATTTTTCGCAGGAAAATCGGGACCTGTATTTTGCGCGGGAAAATATAACGCGGTTTCACTTATTAACGCGGTCGGGATGATGGACCCGCTATACCGCGTTATAAAGAGTCTGCAGTGTACTTACAAGGCTTCGAAGATTTGCATTGATGGGTTTTCTCATGCTGTAATACTGAAAAATGACGCCAAACACTTCTGTTTAAATTTAATCTTGATTAACATGTAATAACTTTCAGTCTAAAAAAGACAACAGAAAAAAGCAAGTTCAGAAAAATTTGGTTTAATATTTTATTCTCTTTAATATACTTAAATACATTCTTAATAATTAAATTCAGGGGTAGTTTTTTTTATCAAATAGGAACCACTGTCGAATTGATGACAACTAGAAATAAATATCAAGAGTGTGTCTTCAATATAATTCCTATTTAATTCAAGTACAAGGGTGTGACTGTGCTCATTCCATGTTGATCTCGCTTGTTAGAGGTGAAGAAGAAACAGAATAAACTGTAAAGATTGTGTTAACTTTCAGGTTTTAAATGTGAGTGGGCCACAGTTAAAGATGGCAGATTGTATATTGGTGGACTTGGAAAGGAGTGGACTACCACAGATGGAGTTGTTGAAAATACCAACCCACAGTGGGTGAAATCTATCGGGCCAAATGGTGATGTTCAGCATCATGACTGGAAAGATAATTATAATGCCTTGAGAGCAAAAACAGGCATGGATTTACCAGGTATTAACTTAACTCCCTTTTTAAAGAGCCATATTTACTAGTTCTAAATTATATGTATGTTAAATAGAATTGTGTTGTTACTGGTTGTATAGATTATATTGTGGACTCTTATTCTCAAATAATGACATAAACAGATCAATAAATTAATCAGAATAAAGTTAAACTAACTCAAGTAATCCAACAGAAATTACAACAAAAATAGACTAGATAATAGATTACTGTTCATCAAGTTAATGTACATATATTATATGTATATTAATTATTTACATGTTTTTATAGATATTATTGTTTATGTGTAAGGAATGACAGCTCTTGAAAAGAGATTGGCCCATGAATCTCACTTATTCTTTGGCATTGAAAACTATGTGTACATTCATTTAAACAATACACCTGGCTAACTATGTTTCTTAATTTTTTTTTGTAGGTGCTTCTTTTGAATACATTTTTATGGCTACCTATGATGTTTTATTCAACCTCTGTTGTTGTAACTTTCTTGTTTGAGTAATCAAGAAAATATCTCTTCATTCAGGGTACATGATTCATGAGTCGTGTGTGTGGAGCTCTATTCACCAGAGATGGTTTTTCCTACCACGGCGAGCGAGCAAAGAGCGTTACGAGGAACAAGCAGACGAGAAACGTGCTTCCAATCTCATGCTTACTGCAAGCGATGACTTTACCAAGATAGAAGTGACAACAGTAGGCGAGCTCAATCCTACACATGGATTTTCATCATTTAAGTTTATACCAGGGACCAATAATAACGTTATTGTTGCTTTAAAGTCAGAAGAAGATGGCAATAAAAAAGCATCTTATATTTTAGTATTTGATATCGATGGTAAGATTATTTTTGATGAAAAGAAAGTTGGTGATATGAAATTTGAAGGAATTGAGTTTATATGATTGTTATATCCTTTCCACGACCATAACGTATTTAAACGTGTCAAAATTTTGACTTTCAAAACCCGACCCTGTTTTACGGAAGGACGCCCGAAACGTATTTAAACGTATAAAAAAATCGAGTTTCAAAACCCGACCCTGTTTCTTCGTAGGAAACCCGTGGATTTTTATTTTTTTTATTAAAAAGTCCTTATTTTTGGTGGCTATTTAGAAGAACACGGAATCATCGATCAGTATTTTTACACTATAAGTCCTTTGAATGCATCGCATATTTTCTCTCAAATATCATATAGTAAGATATTGTTTACATGTGACTTAGATAATCTGATAAGAAAATTAGTAATTTTAAAAAGTTCAATTTTAAGAAAAAAAATCTAAATACATGTGTTGCTGTTTCTCCATCTTTCATTGTCAAAATGAAAAAGTGGCTCCAAAACAGTTAATATTCATTATTTTAAAAAATACCTATATCTACCTAGTAATTACTTAAAAATGACATTTTTTTGCTATGGCATAAAAATTAATGACTGTTAATTAGATTAATTGATTTACAGAATTTTCCGTTACAGTCTTCCAGCGATAAACCGAATTTTTCACCCATTACGTAAAAGTGTTGAGATTCGGGATTTTAACGCACTATTCTTGATATGCATATTTCACCTTTTTTACAGAAGAAAGACTGTAACGTTAGATAACATATTTTACAGTTATTTAATCGGGTTTCTTACCATGTTGGAAATTCCGAATTTCATTAAAAGGTAGAATACCTGTAACGGACAAAAGCGTATATGCTTTATTCAAACATACACTTATCAACGGGCATAAAATAAAAATTACGCAGATTTACGTTATGGGTTTTAAAATAGTGAAAAAAGCATACGTTTAAATACGTTTCGGGCGTCCTCCAGTAAAATAGGGTCGGGTTTTGAGAAGTCAAAATTTTGTCACGTTTAAATACGTTACAGACGTCCGTCCGGAAAACAGGGTCGGGCGCGGAAAGGATATGCTAGCTCAAATACATTTTATTCAGTATGGTATCATTGTATTATGTGACTCAGGAAATACAACTTTCAAAAAAAGATTTGGGTATTGACAGCAGTCATTATTTTAAAAGTATGAAATCTATTAGAAACTCATAATAAAATAGTTTAAAAAAAAGTCTTGAAGCATGACTTTCAAAGACAATCTTGTTTTCTGTAATTTTCCTCATGAAAGTCAAGGTCAGGATATTAAGCTGCACACTGTAGTCCAATCATGAAACAAACATACATATTGAGTACATTTATACTTGTGGGCACAGAATCTGGTGGTTTCTGTAAAACAAAATTTGTGTGGGTTCTTAAGTTTGTGCTTTTTAATTTTCTAAAATCACATTTACAAACATCTTTATATTTTGTGAGCATTTCAAATTGGTGAATCAGTCTGCCCAGGAAGTCCATGAAATAATTCATGAATTTGCAGTGTGTAAAATGCACATTTATGCAAAATCATGTTGATTAACTTTTGCATGGAAGCTTTATTTCTTGAGTCAAATTTGAGAGATGCTTATAATTAGTGCCATAGTGATTTGAATTAATCTGCTCATAGATGCTTTTACTTGACAAAATATTACAGCATTTATCTCTTTACTCCATACATTCAAACACATGTGCCACTGATGTACATCTAGATCAGCTGCCACATCTGTGCCATCTGTTCTGGATGTGCACATCTTGGTAAGAAATAATCTAATGAATCAAAACATGAACAGTGTAGATCCTGATCAGATCAGAACTTGAACAGTGTAGATCCTGATCAGATCAGAACATGAACAGTGTAGATCCTGATCAGATCAGAACATGAACAGTGTAGATCCTGATCAGATCAGAACATGAACAGTGTAGATCCTGATCAGATCAGAACATGAACAGTGTAGATCCTGATCAGAACAGTGTAGATCCTGATCAGAACAGTGTAGATCCTGATCAGAAGAGTGTAGATCCTGATGAGAACAGTGTAGATCCTGATCAGATGGCCTGGATGTGCTGCTGATGTGTATCTACAGTCTTCATAATGAAGGGTTATCTCGGGAGTAAAAGGTTAAAAACTGCGGCACTGTTAATATGAGCATCTTATGTCTTTTAAAAACAGAATTTTGATTATCTACCTTAATGACAAATAGGGGAAATTTATATTAATGTCTTGCTAAAACAATATGGTTAAGGGTTAGTGTATGATCGTGTTTTCCTGAAAGATAATTACAGGTAAAGTTACTATAACAAGTAGATAGGCAATGTTTTCATGAAACTGTATGATGGATTTATTGTATTTATTATTATTTAGGGTACTCAGATAAATAATGCTGGATTTATTTTTCTGATTTCAAATTTTCTGTTCATTTTCTCACCAATATCACATTTCCACTTGGAGAGCCATAAGAGTATCAGGGTGTCACTTGTCTGATGTTTTAATTGAAAAGCATTTATTTGAGTTTTGATGAGTTTTTCAGTTTGTTTGATTGTTTTCTGTTTAGTTCAAGAGTAACATGGTTATATTTTACAAATATAATCAGTTATATCAGCAGCTGAATATTTAATCAAATTCTAGAAAATGTCTTGGCATTAAAATGATATTTTTATCTCTATACAATGGCCAAATTTTGAATCTGTATATTCTAAGTGCTTGTAACATATATTGTTTCTGTGTTTATTATATTGCCTGGTTCTCCTGGGAAAGTAATCGTCAACTATGAATTTTATCCAAATATGAAATCCATCACTTGAAACATATCAATTTGTGGAGTACGTGTATGTGACTGTGGAAGCGCCAGACTTTATGATTGTAAAAGTTTTTAATTGTGTGATTATGAATTAGAAGAAAATCTCAGAATTTGAGTAAATTTTACAACAGTCCAAAAGGTATTATTTTATGCAAAAAAAATTTTACCATGACCTTTGTAATAATATATCCAAGACTTGCATTATACATATACTTGGCTAACACTGATGTGAGTCAATGCTTTCATTTGTATGAAGTATTATTTAAAAGCCAAATTTCTTTCTTATTTGATAGAATCTCCAAGAGCAATGTTTCTCTTTTGTATTTTCATACAATAATATTGAACACATTTTCTAAGGAAGTTATCATAAGTGATCAAAATAAATGCATACAACATTCTCCAAGTGTCACAGTTTTATTTAAAAGAAAAAACATAACACAACAGCATTAATAGATGGTTGAAGCCTTCTCAACTGCATATTTTGTTGACTCTTCTTTGACATGTTAATTTCATCACTTGTCAAGCATGTGATATTAGGAATTTGATATGTTATAAAAAATTGAAATGTGTTGTTGTGCAAACAAATATTTATTATTGAGTGGGCCTGAGTTTCATTTATAACAGTTTTCCTGAACTAGTGCACATTTCAGATACTTTATTTCTGGTGCCATCAAGAAAGCCATAAGATAAAAACATCAGGTGTTAAATTACAGCAAGTAATTATCAAACATATTGTTAAGGGCTCATCATTGAGCCTTTATATTGGTGGTTATATTTCACTTTTTTCCTTCTCCAGTTAATTCCAGATTTTCATGTCTGAAATGAAGACAGTAACATATTTGAAGAACAAAACAGAACAGACTTTCTTATGACTTATATATAACAGTACATCATCAAAACACACGCACATACATGTATATATAAATATTTTAATCACAAGTCCAAACCTAAATTGATATGATTTAACAATTTATAACCATTTTTTATGGAAAAATTCAAGCCATGTGAATGATATGGCTTTTAAAGAATGTGATATATTTCTTCAGGTTACTGTCTTGTTAACAGTTGAAAACCTTGTATTGTATCCACATTGACAGCCCATAATTTACCTTTGAGAAGGGATCTCGTGTATTGCATTACTAGTAATATCAGAGTGTTCAAAGAATGTACTGTGTGACTGAGATTGTCAAGTATGTGATAGCTATATTTATAATTACAGCTCATTGTTTTGTATTTATTTTCCTCCAGCAAGAAACAGGAAAGAGATTACCTAGTACAATATAAAGTGACTGTCTGTCTCTTATTGCTAGCTGTACTTATTGCTTCTGTACTAGCTTACATTATCTTTGTTGGATCTACCAAAATATCAATACAGTGTACTTCTTATTCATCAAATAAAAATTAAATGTTTAGCTTAGCTTATTTGAGGTAAGGGAAGCTATCCTACTAGCTACAGCACTAGTGTTGAAGCCTAAGTTTGTATGCTCATGGTCCATAATTTTTAAAACTACTTATTATACTATAATAACTTTTCAAAAACTCAGTTAGGTATTTACATATTTTATCTCAGAATGTTATAGTTAATTAAGGGATTGACTGAGTACTTGAATTTGTTTTTTCTCTTTTATCATTGACTTTTATTTATTATTTATTTAGTGTTGTTTTTTTTTCTTTCATTAGTTAATTATTTTTCTTATATACAAGTAGGCATTTGGAATTTTATGAAATCACCAGATCTGTGACGATTACTTTGAAATTGTAATCAATTAAATAACAGCTAGTTATTACATTGTATGACAGAAGTTGTAATCTGTCATTACAATTACTCCTCTTCTTATGTACACTGAATAAATTACAATTACTTTAACAAATGTAATAAATGATATTCATGATAACATGGAGTCTTTCAGGTTTAGATAAAATATGCCATAAAACTTATTCTGCAAGAAAATAAATTATCATATATTGATATCTGTAGAGGAGCATGAAAATATTCAAGTTCTTGCTGAACAGTTATGTCAAAATGTGATGATCATATTTCTTATACAACTTGAGGTTAGAATTCATTAAGTTTAAGTTATTTGTGTCAGTCTTATGGCCTTCTCTAACACTTAAGTTGTTTTATTAGGGGTTAGTTATCAAGCATAGTTTGTGTTGTGTTTTACATTTAACTAGAAGGTGGACATAGCTTATAACAGTATTTCTGTAAACTCAAAGATTTTATAACTTACAGACATTTATTCAGTATTTTATGTTAATGTTGATTTCATATATGTTCGTACTAGAATAATCAACATTTTATAACTTCTTATGACACAACTACTGTGCCCAAGGTTAAAAAAACTGAGCATGGAAACCAGTCTGAGATCTCAGCCAATCAGATGCTTGAGATTTGAGACTGGTTTCCAAACTCATTTTTATAACCTTCAACCCTTAACTGCACAAAATTATTTTAACTACACATTTTTAAAGACAATATAATAAATTCTTTTTATTAAAAGTTAATTATTTTACAATTACTATTGATGCAGTTGTATTTGTGTGCAAAATTTTTCATGATTTCCAGTAGACAGCATTTTTGTTCCTAAATTTGTGGATATCAATTTTTGTAAACATTTTTTAATTTCAATTATGTATTTGTTGTGGTTTTTATGCCCCCACAAAGGGCCAAAATATTGTGGCAGCAACTCCTCATTAACTTCCAGAAAGATTTCTTTCTAACTTGCACAGATGATCAAGCAGGATGTGTAGATGATCCTAAAGAAAAGATTTTTATGCCCCCGAAGGGAGGCATATAGTAATCGCTTCTTCTCTAAAACCGCTTGAGGGATTTCATTGAAACTTCACAGGAGTGTTTGTCACCAAGCCTAGTTGTGCATATCCTTTTAGGAATTTCTGATCGGATTATTTTTGGTGGAGTTATGGGCCTTTTTACCTAACCCTAACCCTAAACCCTAACCCTAAGGTAAATTTTGTTAACGCAATTAGAGGTTACATTTTTTGTCCGATTGTCATGAAATTTGGTATGAATATTGATATTGATGATTTCTACACAAATTATTAAAATCATGTTGTTAAATTGACCAGGGGCCCCGCCCTGGGGATTTTAATTTTTTTCTTTTAAATTCTGTTTTTAACCTTTGATTTTTTTACAGTTATTAACCAGATTTTGACACAACCTTTATACCATCTTAAAATTCAATCTTTCCTGAACAATTTATTCACTGGTTGTTCAGGGATAAAATTTGAAACAAAAATTTTAGTAGCAGGGTGAAAATTTCAAGTGTCAAAATCCAATATTTCTACCTGTCTTCAGCTATATTTAGGTATGATGTTTACCAGTAGTATTACTGGTACAGTTGCTGGACAATGACCTGATGAACTTTGCTGCTTAGATCTGTGTATGCAATATTAAGAACTTTGCTCTGGAAGATTTTATAGGGTAAATTTTGTCATTTTATGGATAGTGACAAATAAACTTTCTTCCTTTATAGCACTTTGAAAATCAGGCTTTTCTGAATATGTTATTCATTGTTTTTTAAGTAAAACAACAACAAGAACAACAACAACAAATTTGTAGCACATTCTCAAAATGTTAAGACTAAATTTAATAGAATTTTCTTGTTTAAACTCTAGCGGTCACATTTTTGCTCCAATTGTCATGAAACTTGGTCAGGATGTTTGCCCCAATGATTTCACAGACAAGTTTGAATATGGGTCATCTGGGTCCAAAAACTAGGTCACTGTTTCTAAAAATAGATTTTTATTGTTTACACTCTAGCAGTCACATTTTTGCTCTGATTGTCATGAAACTTGGTCAGGATGTTTGTCCCAATGATTTCTCGGACGAGTTTGAATATGGGTCATCTGGGTCCAAAAACTAGGTCACTGTTGTTAAAAATAGAATTTTCTTGTTAACATTCTAGCGGTCACATTTTTGCTCCGATTGTCATGAAACTTGGTCAGGATGTTTGTCCCAATGATTTCTCTGACGAGTTCGAATATGGGTCATCTGGGTCCAAAAACTAGGTCACTGTTACTAAAAATAGAATTTTCTTGTTAACAGTCTAGCGTTCACACTTTTGCTCCGATTATCATTAAACTTGGTCAGGATGTTTGTCCCAATGATTTCTCGGACGAGATTGAATATGGTTCATCTGGGTCCAAAAACTAGGTCACTGTTACTAAAAATAGAATTTTCTTGTTAACACTCTAGCGGTCACATTTTTGCTCCGATTGTCATGACACTTGGTCAGGATGTTTGTCCCAATGATTTCTCGGACGAATTTGAATATGGGTAATCTGGGTCCAAAAACTAGGTCACTGTTACTAAAAATAGAATTTTCTTGTTAACACTCTAGAGGTCACATTTTTGCTCCGATTGTCATGAAACATGGTCAGGATGTTTGTCCCAATGATTTCTCGGGCGAGTTTGAATATGGGTCATCTGGGTCCAAAAACTAGGTCACTGTTACTAAAAATAGAATTTTCTTGTTAACACTCTAGCGGTCACATTTTTGCTCCGATTGTCATGAAACTTGGTCAGGTTGTTTGTCCCAATGATTTCTCGGATGAGTTCGAATACGGGTCATCTGGGTCCAAAAACTAGGTCACTGTTACTATAAATAGAATTTTCTTGTTAACACTCTATCGGTCACTGTTTTGCTCCAATTGTCATGAAACTTTTTCAGGATGTTTGTCCCAATGATTTCTAGGAAGAGTTTGAATATGGGTCATCTGGTTCCAAAAACTAGGTCACTGTAACTAAAAATAGAATTTTCTTGTTAACACTCTAGCGGTCACACTTTTGTTCTGATTGTCATGATACTTGGTCAGGATGTTTGTCCCAATGATTTCTCGGACGAGTTTGAATATGGGTAATCTGGGTCCAAAAACTAGGTCACTGTTACTAAAAATAGAATTTTCTTGTTAACACTCTAGAGGTCACATTTTTGCTCTGATTGTCATGAAACTTGGTCAGGATGTTTGTCCCAATGATTTCTCTGAAAAGTTTGAATATGGATCATCTGGGTCCAAAAACTAGGTCACTGTTACTAAAAATAGAATTTTCTTGTTAACACTATAGTGGTCACATTTTTACTCTGATTGTCAGATTGTAAAGAAACTTGGTCAGGACATATGTCACAGATATTAATTGGACGAGTTCGAATATGGGTCACCTGGGGTCAAAAACTAGGTCACTGTTACTAAAAATAGAAAAATCTTGTCCAGGCTGTAAATTTGTTATTTCTCATTGGATTTTAAAATAACTTGGCTCAAATGTTTACCATGACAAGGTGTAGTTTCGCGTACAATACCCATGCCTGTTGGTCCAAGGTCAAGGTCACTGTTACTAAAAATAAAATTTTCTTGTTTGGGCTGTTAATTCCTAATGAATGGAGTGATTTCAAAATAACTTTACATAAATGTTCACCATGACAAGGGGCTGTGTTGCTTACAATACCCATGCCGGTAGGTCAAAGGTCAAGGTCACTGTTACTAAAAAAAGCATTTTCTTTTCCAAGCTGTAGATTTGTAGTTTCTTATTGGATTTTAAAATAACTTGGTGTATATGTTCACCATATTGAGACGTTGGGTCTCGTACAACACAACTTTGTTGTACTCAGCTGAGTGATAAAGGGCCATCATGGCCCTCTCGTTCATATTACCCAAATCATATGTAGTAAGGTCCATACCTCTAATAATCATTTTCCAGGATATTCTCCCCAATAATCTTAAAATTTTCTTAAAAAATGTTATATTTAACTTTATTTAACTATATATTTACTGCAGACTTGAAACATATGATCCTTTCATCTTTCACATTATATGCATGCAGTATGCTTTGTCTTCCACAAGCATATTTTTCATTACATATGTTTATTTATTACATATGTATACCTATTCGATTTCAAAGCTGCATTTCGGGGGCATATGTCAATTTCAAGTGACAGCTCTTGTTCCTGCAACCATTTTTACTGGAGTTCGGGACCTTTGTTACAAATGTTGTTGTAGCAGTGAGGTTTTCAAGTGTTCTTAGGACAAAGTCTAGTTAATTTGTGGATCAATCTGCCCATGCTTCATTCTAACAACAGTCAAAACAGACTATTAAATGTTTAGTTTGGAAATATGTCATTGACTGTCACAAACTATTTTGTCTCTGTTATAATTTTTCAATTAAGTTATGTTTTACTTGCATTATTATTAGATATTTTAGTTATAACAGGATGTGATTTTCTCAAGGGTACAGTCAGTTCTGTAAATGATGTCAACTTGTCAAAGGCAAACTGTCTGAAGGCACTGCAGTTTTCATGGGACTTAGTTGATAGGGTTTGAAAAGTTATGACTGAATCATATCTGGTCTTAGTGGTGTAGTATTATTTAGATATCATTTTTAGCTCGACTATTCGAAGAATATGTCGAGCTATTGTACTCACTTGGGCGTCGGCGTCCCGCTTTGGTTAAAGTTTACGTGCAACCTACCTATATCTTAAAAACTACTATAGCTACAGCTTTTAAACTTGGCACACTTGTTCGTCATCATGTCCCGAGTGTGTATGCCAAGAACCATAACTCTAACTTTCATTTTGATCAAATTATGGCCCTTTTTTGACTTATAATTTCAGGTTAAAGTTTGCGTGCAAGCTACTGTGCAAACTCATAACTTCAATACTACTTATACTACAGCTTTAAAACTTGGCACATAACTTGTTCATCATCATGTCCCAAGTGTGTATACCAAGAACCATAACTCTGACTTTCATTTTGATCAAATTATGGCCCTTTTTCGACTTAGAATTTCAGGTTAAAGTTTGCGTGCAAGCTACTATACAAACTAATAACTTCAATACTACTTATACTACAGCTTTGAAACTTTCAACACTTGTTCATCATCATATCCCAAGTGTTGTATGCCAAGAACCACACTTGTTCATCATCATGTCCCAAGTGTGTAACCAAGAACCATAACTCTCATTTTGATCAAATTATGGCCCCTTTTTCGACTTAGAATTTCAGGTTAAAGTTTGCGTGCAAGCTACTATACAAACCCATAACTTCCATACTACTTACACTACAGCTTTGAAACTTTCAACACTTGTTCATCATCATATCCCAAGTTTGTATGCCAAGAACCATAACTCTAACTTCCATTTTGTTCAAATTATGGCCCTTTTTCGACTTTAGAATTTCAGGTTAAAGTTTGCGTGCAAGCTAGTTACTTTCATACTTCTTGTACTACAGCTTTGAAACTTAAGACACTTGTTTACCATCATGACCCTGACTATTTCTACCAAGAACCATAACTCTTTCTTTCATTTTTAATCAAATTATGGCCCTTTTTCAATTTAGAATTTCAGGTAAAAGTTTGCGTGCAAGCTAGTTACTTTCATACTTCTTGTACTATAGCTTTGAGACTTAAGACACTTGTTTACCATCATGACCCTGACTATGTATGCCAAGAACCATAACTCTTTCTTTCATTTTTAATCAAATTAAGGCCCTTTTTCGACTTAGAATTTCAAGTTAAAGTTTGCGTGCAAGCTAGTTACTTTCATACTTCTTGTACTATAGCTTTGAAACTTATTCACCATCATGACCCTGACTATGTATGCCAAGAACCATAACTCTTTGATTTTTTTCAAATTACTGCCCTTTTTAGACTTAAAAATTAAGGTTTAAAACTTTGTATACCTTTATTTTATCTTACATCTGGTTTATTTTTAAAGGCCCATAACTCATCCTTGCTTTTTTATATTTGATTTTTGCCCCTTTTCACTTGAAATTAGAATTAAGACTTATACATAATTGTTAAAGTTTCAATGTTAGTGTTTTTCATATGTAATGCTATATAAAAGGTCTAAAACAGATGTCCTTAACATACTTTGGTTGAAAGTGTTGAGTAATTGTGGGGTGGGTGGGTGCATAGACTATACCATACCATACCATACCATACCACTGTACTGTACTGTACCACCACCACCTCCACATACCAACACCACCAACAACAACAACTACAACAACACCAACAAAACCACCAACAACAACACCAACAAAACCACCAACAACAACAACACCACCAACAACACCAACAACAACAACACCACCAACAACAACAACACCATCACCACCACCAACAACACCACCACCAACAACAACACCACCACCATTAACAACACCAACACCACAACCACCAACAACTACAGCACCACCATTAACAACACCACCACCACCACCACCACCAACAACAACACCACCACCAACAACAACACCAACAACAATATCAACACCACCAACAACAACAACACAAACACAAACAACAACACCACCACCAACAACAACAACAACAACAACACCACTAACAACAACAACACCACCACCAACAACAACACCACCACCATTAATAACAACACCACCAACAACAAACACAACCTCCAACAACAACAACACCAACACAAACAACTACACCACCATCACCAACAACAACATCACCAACAACAACACCACCACCAACAACAACACCACCACCACCACCAACAACAACAACACCATCACCACCACCAACAACACCACCACCACCACCAACAACAACAACAACACTACCAACAACAACAACACCACCACCACTAACAACACCACCAACAACAACATCAACACCACCAACACCAGCACCAACAACAACACCACCAGCAACACCAACACCACCACCAACAACAACACCAACAACATCAACACCAACAACAACATCAACACCACCACCAACAACAGCAACAACAACAACACCAACAACCAACACCACCACCACCACCACCAGCAACAACACCAGCACCACCACCAACAACAACACCAACAATGCCAACACCAACAACACTACCACCAACAACAACACCAACAACAGCAACAACACCACCAACAACAACAACAACACCACCACCAACAACTGCAACCAGCATACTATACTGTACTTCACCACGCCACACCACTATAGGTGGGCAAAGATAGTGGGTTGATGGGTGTGGGATCAGGGGCTGGGTTGTGTAAACCCTAAAAAAAATCTACGAGAATAAATTAAGTGTAATTTATTGATTTCCTAACTTGGATTAAGAAACTTTTGTTTATGTGTGTTTGTTGGTGGTGTCATAAACTCCTGAATCACTCCCCAGTTTAAATGAAGCCCAGTTACAATGTGCTTAATAATTCTGACTTTTCGAATAGTCGAGCGTGCAGTCGTTTCCGACTGGCTCTTGTTGTAATTTAAACCCTGCACAGTTAGTTTGCCTTGTAATAGCTGCCCTTGTCAAATACTGTGTTTATTTTTCATCAGAAAATCACAGTGCCTGTTTGACAATTCATCATTTTAAATCAGTTTTAGTATCATTGTATATACTGGTAATTGATAGATCTTACTGGGATCTTGATGGGTTAAAATAAGCACAATGAAAGTTGTGAACAATTCTCATAGAAACTTACTGATTTAACCCTTACGTGCTTAGCACAGCACCTGTCACATTTGGGACCACTGTAGACTGAGATCACTGTAGACACATCTGTGCAGTCCGATCAGGGTCTACACTGTTCACTGTTCAGTTGATAAATTCATTAAATAACTCTCTGTAAAAGACCCCAGTAAATAATAAATGGACTGGCCTACACTGCCAGCATGGTGAGTCCATTTCTAAAAGGGCTGGTTATCAAGTGTCAACACATTGAAAATCAAGCTATGAAACGGGCTTTTCATGCAAGTGACATTAGATATCAGAAAATGTTGATATTGTAGTAGATTTCGTACCAGCGGCCTCTGTGCTCAATTGGTAGAGCGACGGCACGGTAAGCCGGAGGTCCGAGGCTCGAATCCTGATCGAGGCTACTTTTTCCGACCCAAATCTGCCACATTGGCGTCGTGGACGCCCTGATTACCCTTGGAGCTCTTTCGGGTGAAGCACGTTTGCCTGGGGTATTCGACTCGAATGGGCAGAAACGTGCATATTTCCAAGTAAGTTGGAAATGTCTTGTATAAATGGGGAGGAAATAGAGTAGGTTTTGTACCAGCGGCCTCGGTAGCTCAATTGGTAGAGCGACGGCACGGTAAGCCGGAGGTCCGAGGTTCGAATCCTGGTCGAGGCTACTCTTTCCAACTCAAATCTGCCACAATATCTAACAAAACTGATATCATCATTTGACATCCATAGTCAGGGGACATACCTAGATAATTCTGTGAACATAAAGATTGAAGAAATAGTGTGATGATAAAAGTACGTTTCAACATATTTTGAAAAGTATCATATTCTGTCATCGAATAACAGATATTCATATATTAGGAATTCAGATCAATGAAGGCAGATGTTTACCAATTCAACACTTCTAATTCATGGTCAGTCCATTGTTATTTTTGTATTCATGAAATCAGATTGTGGCATTGTAGAAGTTCATCAAAGGGTGTTATATGTGATATTAGATTTATACTGTTTGTGATAGAAGAAGAATGAAAATAAACACGTTGAAACTTTTTATAGTATATTATTACACCATTATACAATAAATAGTGATTTTTATGAGGGGGGTATTCCTTCAAATTTAGGTGTCCCCTCCTTAGGCGGGGTTTTACATTTAACAGCCAACTATGAAGTTAGCTAGATATTTGTCCACATTTAGGTATACGGTACTCTCCTCACAGGCTGGTCAGGACATTGATAATTGAAATCTGACCGAAATAAAAAGTATTCAAAATCAACCGAAAAAATCGGATGTAAAGTTTGATCAATTGTGAGGAATTTATTTTAAATTATACTCGGGTTAAAGCTTGTTCAAACATCTCGTTTTTTCATCATAGGTGGTGGCGTCTCTCGTTGAGGGATACACAGAATAAAAAGATCTGAAAAAAAATTAGACAACCTCCACGCTTTAATTAAAATTTGGCTTAAATCCCACATTATTTGTTACTTCTTTGTTTCAAATATAACGTAGTAACCCATATTTTAAATAAGTTTCTTGCTTTTAAACACTCATAGATCTTAGAATAGTCCGCGGATGCTGAAGGAGCCTCGTTTGTTGAGAACTGTCAGCGGTGCCTTACAGGACAACAGTCGCTTACAGGCCTGGTTGAAGTCTTTCCTCTGCCAAGCGTAGATAAACGGATTCATGACACTGTTAGCCATACCCATGAACACGATCCACGCGGCAATGTCCCACTCCCAAGAGAAGATATAGTCCGGCTCGGCATAGGCTCGAACCTGGAAATATGTATATGGTAACCAACAAATTGAAAAGAGCAAGGTGACTGCAGCCAGAGCCTTGGCTCCGCGGAGAACACTCGCCATTCTCTCCGTCTTGTACTGTAGACTAGCTGTGTATGTAGTGCCTTCTACAGTTTCTAGTGCACCCAGAGATGATCTGGCAGACGGTCGAACTTTATTGTAGACCGTGCAAGCTTTCTTCAAAATTACAACATACATAGCAACAGTTACTATGGTAAAAATCCACAAAGTCAAGGCCATCCACAATAACTGCCAGGATGTTACAATTTGTTGGAATACACATACGAGATGTGTCTGCCATGTGTTTAATCCACAGAAAGGCAGAACGCTGATGAACATTGGATAAATCCAAGATACTGCAATAAGAATATTTGCCAGCTTTGGTGTCATGATTTCACAATATTTTGTTGGAAAGCAGATCGCTATAAATCGATCAAACGTTGTAAATGTCACAGTTAGCTGAGAGGTCAAGGTCATAAAAATGACCACCTGGTATCTAAGGAGACACAAGTGCATGTTTTCATTTAAACTTGTTACAAATGTGTACAGTACTTGCGATAGTGATGCCAATCCAGTAAACATGTCGGCAATTGCCAAGTTAACAATGAACACATTGGTGATTGCCGGACGGCGCAGATACTTCCAGATCACTATGACAACCACAGCATTTCCGGAACATGACATGATAAACACAATGATCTGTAATGTTACTAAGAGAATACCAACGGATGTCATGACCACCATTTCGTCTTATTACACTGAATTTGCAACTGAAGTTTTCCAAAACAGTTCTGTTTTCCAAAAAGTAATAATTACACCACGTTTGCATATCTGTGCTCAATGTTTTTGTACTCCAAGATTCACAAGCCCGAGTTTTTATTACAGTTGGGTTGTAGTGGTTTACAGCATTAAGATCGATTGCTGTAACTCGCCACAAGACTCTTTACATGATATCCACGTAACATTGTTTGAACTTCTCTACAAAACCGTGACTTAAACAATTCTCATTATTAAAAAGCAGACCACGATTGTTTCTATGATGCCGCGTGTTATAACGTATTTTATAGCTAGAAATAAAATGGTAACAACTCCACTTTATGTTCTTCCCCATAAAGTTTACTGCGACATTTACTCTCTTGACATGTGTTCCCACGTTTTTAATTATTATTTAACCTTTTTTCATTTGACTGCCTTACTCCTGTCCTGTAGTGAAGATCAAAGTATGAACTTCCATTTGTTTCTAGTGAAGTAACACCCATAGAGCCCATCAGAGCAATGGGTAAGGCACAGGCCTGCACCTTGGTAAAACCACCGACATTCCGTTATTAAGCTGTATAGCCTCCTCACTCGAAAGATTCCGAAAAATGGAGCACTCGAACCTTTAGCGACGAGAAGGCCTATGAATATAGAAGGCGGGGCAGTGTTTACAGTGATCAAGACAAGTGTCATCTACGTGAAGAAGCATTAAACTTGATGACTGGCAAGGTTGTGGTCGAGGGTCAAGCATAATACATGCATAATCATACCACTGTCCAGTGTTCAGCGGACAAAAAATAATGTGCGCTGCATATTTCTGTTATTCAGATTACAGTATGAACTATGCAAATATTATGGTTCTGTTATCTTTATTGTCCTTTACTCAGGGATCTGTACAGTACAATAAAGTGAACAAATATACAAACTGTTTGGTTTATTTATCACGTCTGGTGAAAGAGCTTGCCTATTTACTCTGAATGGTTTTGAGTTTCAATATGTTTTCCTGAATTCTGTTGGACAATACAGCTGGAAACAAAATGTTTGTTTACAAATGTAGTTCTGTTGGTAATCGAATCGGTTATATGGTGTAGTAAATAATTTTCAGACATTCCAGCTACAATGTAGATTTATTTTTAATTAAAATAACTTACAATATACTGACTTTATAACACCAAAACATAAATAAAACTTTCAAAAAACTCGACATTTTCTTTATCGACGAATCCTTTGAAGTATTTTTACTATCTGAAACAGCATTTTTAATTTTATGAAATATAATTTGTTTGCGTTGAGAAAGTTGAAGTTTTTAGTTAATATACTACGTGTTTAATTCTTTGTTTCTTGATGTTTTTGTTTTTGTTTGCTTTGTTGTTTTATATATTTTGGGTTTTTTTTTAAACAACTTTTTATGAACTTCTGTACATAATAAATCAGTTAAAAATAAAACGGCGCATCGTTGTCGATCGCCATGATATAGTCTCAAAAATATAAAAGTACAATTTATTGTCGAGTCTGAGAAGCAACGTCGTTGTCCAACAAGATCTAGGTAACTTAGCTGCTGTAACGCGACAGTTTGATTGTTAACATTCAATCGTGAAATATCCTTCTCTTTTTAAACTTGTATTTTACTTCATTAATTTACATATATATCATATTAAACCTTTGAATGGGTATCTTGTCATAGAAAAATGATTAAACAGAGGCCGCATCGGATTTCCCATAATTATTTATTCATTCCAAGTTTGTTCAATTTGTATGTTTCTTTCAAAAGGTAAATACAAAATCAATTAAGTGGAAATCTTCATTTATAACAGTCATGTACTTGCAATTACAACCTTGTAAAAGTATCAAAATATCAGAAGATTTCGTATATAAAGGAGATCTTTAATGGTTTCAAACGAGGTTATTTAAACTTGTAGAGTAATTTGTTATTATATGTATTTAATTAAGGCTAGCTGCATATTCACTGCCTTGCAAAAGCTGCACCGTCAACCGTTTTAGGTACAAAACTTTTCTTAAATCCGTTTCATATTAACCTGTTCAGTACAGGACATGATGATTGATTAACCTGTTCAGTACAGGACATAATGATTGATTAACCTGTTCAGTACAGGACATAATGATTGATTAACCTGTTCAGTACAGGACATAATGATTGATTAACCTGTTCAGTACAGGACATAATGATTGATTGAAATGTTACTTTGCATAATTGGTCTTAAATTTTATTTTATAAATGTTGACAATTTTTAATCAATAAAACCAGTAGCAAATAATCGAACGAAACTGAAAATGATAATCACTTCGCAGCAGGATAAAATGGGATATGTATTTTAATAGCTTAACCTGTTAAATGAATTCATTGTACTCGCAGTTAACATCTATGGTCTTTCAGGTTTTGGTTTAATTATGATTTGTCACTCTTTCCAAAACATCACACCCTGGGTTTACGTCTTTGACCAATAAAACCGCTACCTGGGGTTGATACCGTAATTTATCATAAATTGGACTTAACTTGATTCAATATAGAGGTAATGATTCAAATTAAAATATTGGCACGGTTATGTTTTGGATATTAAAATATTGCATGCATTGCACTGATAGAAAATTAATTAATTGTTACCGTTATCTACACATCCCGTGTGACATTGTGACTTCTACACCAGGATAAATACACGAACATCAAAGTTCCGATGATATATCTAAGTTTTGATCTTGGCATTCCAAAATTCATAAGAGGTGGAGGTTTTAATGCGTTTACAATCAGCTATCATTTATCATCGGCAGTTTCTTATGAATTCATCGGTGACAAATCTTTTTGTCAAATATCCCACCGCTTATTGGAAGAGTATCCGGACTTAAACATGTCGCTGTCAACCGGGAAATATTAATTTAAATAAATGTTTATGATAGTGACTTACTAATGTTGCGAACTAAATGCATACTCAGTCTGAAAAACAATAACAAAGCCAGGTATCGATATGGCTTCGACAGACAAAACTTTAATAGAAGATTAAATATTTACTATTTAAATAAAACGGAGACGATACAAATGTAAATTGATTGTAAATATGCAATGGCTGATTTACTGGTCTGTAGATAATGACACAGAAGCACCAGGAAACCGACGCAAGTCTCAAGACTACAGAAAAAAACGTTGAACGGAATAAAGTTTCAGTTTTACCAGTGTTACATCAGCGGAGAGATTAATTAAAATGAACCTAGCTCGTGCTGATACATACATTAACGTGTACCTGCCTCGGGAGGACGGGGGCGACCCCCGGAGGTGGGCGCGACCAAGTTCACCTGTGTTTAACTCGGATGAAGTTTACAAGTTTAGTGAAGAGATAGTAAAGGATAGGAAACTGTTCCTCGGTAAGAGGCAAATGTCACTGTATGAGATTTACTACAAAGATAATAAAGAAAGTGGAAGTAACTCTGCAGACGAAACAAAACCGTCCAGTGAGGAAGAGCAACACACTGGGCCGGAACGACAGCATGACTCTGAACACGTGCACCCTGACCAAAGAGTCGTGAACAGCTTAGCACTTCCCAGAGTGTCCAAGGTTAGTATCTCTCTGGACCAAAAGCTCAGGCGAAGTCATCGAGGAATCTTCACGAGATTTAACGAGCCCGCCACTTCGTATTCTATCATCAAAAGTCATAGTGGTGGAACTAAATACAATCCAAACCAAAGTCTGGTGCGACAAGTGACGTCGTTAGACTTCATGCGTACTTCTAACAGAAGAAAACACACTTCAGACGATAACAAGTCTGCCAAAGCAAGAACACTACAAATTTCTAGATTATTTAAGAAAGTTCAATCCGCTCCGTCTGAAGCGCACAAAATCAGAAGCCTTGGGTTACCACCCATCAGCCGCTCCAATACAGCTCTCACATCGCTGGTTCCAGACGTTAGCCCCGAGGTCTCTCGCCTGCAATACGCCGTAAACAAGACACAGCCACTTAGGCCGAGCTCTAAACCACACGTGATCTGGAGACAAACAACGAACGTACTTATACCGAGTTCTGGATCTATTACAATGTTAGACTCTCGCCTTGCACACGGTCGCATGAATTCCTCGCGTTCTAGACTGACTTCGGCAAGTGATATCTATGTGTAAACCGAACTGTGTCGGAATACTTGTATGACTATGTTTAATTGTTTAATGGTTTCGATATTATGATTGTTCTATTCTTGTTAACTGTATTTTAAAGCTGATGTATGAAGATGTATGATATATATATGGTTGATCAGTGTGTTGAAATCTCGCGCATTACAGGAAGACTGCCAGGGAGAACACGCCCTTGTTTATGTCAGTTCGACCGCACCATTGCTACAGAATGATACGTTTGCTTGGTAAAATCTTTATCTGCAAGTTAAGCTACAAGAAAAATATCTCTGATCAAGTATTTATCTTAACTTTACAATAAATTACTGTTTCTTCAGTTTTATTTTGTATAACATTTCATGATAAGGGATTGTATTTTTTCTTTATAAATGAGTGAATGTTTTTTCGAAGGACCGGTCTCAGTTCTCTGCTGTTTTGTTCAATAAAACCCTTTTATAGACACTGCACAACAACAGATTACCACCTGATTTTCAAATTGAAGAGTAGGGCATATAAATGGTATTTAATATCTTTTAGAATACGTGCTTTATATGTTAAAAAGTGAAATATGCATGTCAGGGATGCCAACATCCAGCAGACACAGCCTCCCCACACAGCCAAACAGTAGAGAGGAAAAGAGAGCATGGTATTACAGTAATCAATTTCAATATGGACGCCACAAACAATTAACGAAAGTGAGAACCCGAGGGGTAACCGCCTCAAAACAATTTGCCACTGGGGATTTAAACCAGGTTCTAGGGTGCACCAACCTCACACTTGCCACAACAGGTTCTTGTATCACAAAACAATTACAAGTTGTCTTGGTGAAATAATTTAACTTATTTGCGTCTTCTGGTAGCAGCGAGTCAAGCATATGCAACCACATTCTGAACCAGATGCAACCATACACCACAAGCTGCAAATCCCTGCACCATAAATCGACCGTCACGCCGTCACATACCACGATCCTAACCTGGTGCACCCTTAATTTCAACACGATAATGAAAATATATTCAAAATTATTGGCAGGAAACAAAGATAGTATTTGGCTTTATATACAAGATTTCTTGTACTGATGAAGTCTTTTGTTTAATATCATTTTGTTGAATGTAATCTTGTTAGAACAATGGGGTATATTTGATTTGTCACGGCACAATAAAGCAAACTGAATGAATGTTAACTGTAAAATCTCCCAAGATCCCGCTGACCGTAATTCTAAAGATTCTCTGCTTTGGCTTAAGCAATAATTAATTGAATCAGGCAATTAAATATCTTGCAAGAGGTTTAAATGTTTAGTATTTGAATAGTGACGAGCAAGAGAAATCAAAATGTGAGACATAGTTAGTGTATCATTTGGGGATTATTTGGTTTTAGTAGTTGCAGATCTACGCACTTGTTATAATTGAAACTAATAAGAGAAAAGAGAAAAACAAACTGACACAATGGCTTCATTGCATGCGGAAATAAAGCCAATACAGAGTTTCGAAATCACGCCGGAAACGCTCGAGTTCACGACCGGCGCAGATACCAGAAACATCGGTATTAAACACTTTCTATGTCTGCGGAGAACTCTTCCGAAAACTCGCCTGTCACAGGCGATCTTGTACGAGAACGTGAGCTACAGACGACAGCTTGCTATGAAAATGGAATCCATGCGGAAAGATCGACTCAGGAATGCACAGGTGCTTGAATCAAACATGCGAGCTTTTAGGCAGACACAGAAGCGAAAGCAGCAGAAATGGAAACGAGTGGATGAAATACGTCTTTCAAACATGAATTTACCTTGCGTTCATTTGAAGAGTGAAGAAGAGCGTCCAAAAAGTTGTAAAATCATGTACAGAATGTTGGAATTCAAACCGGAAGGAGAAAAGCCCGAGGCTCCTGGCCCGGTTTTACCGAAGATGAACTTAACGATAAGACGGGAGCAGACGGAGATTATCACCCACAGAGAGAAAACCTTCATGACACGCTTCCCGGAAATAATCAATATTGATCAAAGCTTATTGGACAGACATAATAACTACTGTGGGAAACATCTCTTGGAGGAGGGAGGCTCGAGCCTGGATGGTCGATTCAGTAGGTTTATTGATGCCCTCTCACCTGCCCAGGTGGACGCAGAAGACTATCCGGTAGAAAACTTGAAGTCATTCAGCCGTCTGCATAAGTACGACCCTTCCAGAGACGAAAGGCTTACTCCAAGAACTTCCAGGCTTGTCCCAAAGTCTCACCAGCAAAACCTAAAAGACGAAGTTGCTAAACGTTTCGACGCCATCAAATCTCGTGAAAACACCTTCTACTCTGACGATGAGGGATCCACTGACCGGTCGCAAAAGTTCGGAGCACTGTTAAAGCAGACCGGACGCTTTCAGAAACAAGGCGAGTACATTCTAGAAACCTATAAAACTGATGACGTGATTTATCTCGGTAAAAATAGGAAACACGATCAAGAAGACATCCCGGAGGGTGATGAGGAAACTTCCAGCCTCCAGGAGTGACGTACAGGTGTCTAGTGGTTCCGAAGTAATCTATCCGTATTAGCGTAGCTGAGCGGGGTTATGGTCCGGGTGGAGAAGCTCACTGTGGCTTTCGCGTCCTCATTAATACATGTTTTCTTTAGTTTAAACACAAGCTAAGATAACAAGACGGCGCTCGTTTTCTGCTTTTGTCAACAAGCTCTCTGTGTTCACATTAATACGTTTCTGTTGGTAATTGGACATTGGTGTTGTATGTCTAATCACTATGATGTGGTGAAACAGCACTGTCAACAAAACTCAGCTTGAATGTGAACCAACGTGCTTAAGTTTTAACTGTTCAATGTGCTTTAGTGTGGACTGCGTTGTCAGATTATCATCGTATCGGAGTACTGTGTCACCCTGTATTTTCCCTTCTTTCAGATGAGTGATCAGCAACCTCGTGAAGAGTAAAACATTCATGCACTTTGAATTCAATCCTTTTAAACAACGATTCTACAAGATTCCTTACTTTATATATTGCACCTCTTACGTTGACTTCATTTAGAACCTGAGCACATACCGTGACTCTTTTGTGTTGTGGAATATTCAGTTTTATCGAACACAAACCATTATTAAGAAGTGTTTTACCGAGGACCTGCAATCCAGACCATGGATCGGTGTTGTCTGTTTACCATTTAGAAGAATATTGACGTTACCTTCTAGAATTTCTTGGCGATTCATTTCTTTGATATTGCTAAATGTAATTAAAGACAAACACAAGATTACTAGTTCTGTGTTAGATATTTCGTCATTGCACTACTCAACTTGCTGCTAGCCGGAAAAAGTAACGGAAACTAGCAGCCCTGTCCTCTCATTATGCCAGGAACGTATCTACATAGATTCCAAATAATATCCACTGATATCATGTAAAAACTAACTGCATTATCATGCCGTCATTTTTAAAAATTCAAGTTTTCAAGAATACTGCAAACTCTGCAGTTGCTTTGACCTCTAAACCGAAAGTAGAAATGAAAAGTGGTTCTTGTTGTAGACAGTGGCCGTTAGATAATGCAGATACAATTGGAAGTGGTATTTAATACAAGCGAGGTGTTGAGATGTTTTATTGCCTGATTTAAGTGATCTGAATGGGCGGAATTTCCAAATGACCTGTTTCGATTTAGACAAGATAAGTAAACACTGGCATTAACCGTAATATTTCACAAATTACTGTGCGCATCGAAACGCTATAGCAAATGTTTAGTGTTGTTCGTATGACTTGAACAATTGCGATGACCACAAACGAGTAGTTAGAATCTCTAAAACTTGGGATCGCCTTATTATACACCCGGACAGGCCAGCGCCATCATGTCATGTACTTTACTTTACTTTACTTAGTAATGTGCCAATTGCCATGCGCCTGGCAGGCATTCGGTAACGATTCTTTACTTAGTAATGTGCCATGCGCCTGGCAAGAATTCGGTAACGATTCTTTACTTAGTAATGTGCCATGCGCCTCGCAAGCATTCGGTAACGAGTTTTTACTTAGTAATGTGCCATGCGCCTCGCAGGCATTCGGTAACGATCCTTTTCTTAGCAATGTGCCATGCGCCTGGCAGGCATTCGGTAACGATTCTTTACTTAGCAATGTGCCATTCGCCTGGCAGGCATTCGGTAACGATTCTTTACTTAGTAATGTGCCATGCGCCTGGCAGGCATTCGGTAACGATTCTTTACTTAGTAATGTGCCATGCGCCTGGCAAGCTTTCGGTAACGATTCTTTACATAGTAATGTGCCATGCGCCTGGCAGGCATTCGGTAACGATTCTTTACTAAGTAATGTGCCATGCGCCTGGCAGGCATTCGGTAACGATTCTTTACTTAGTAATGTGCCATGCGCCTGGCAGGCATTCGGTAACGATTCTTTACTTAGTAATGTGCCATGTGCCTGGCAGGCATTCGGTAACGATTCTTTACTTAGTAATGTGCCATGCGCCTGGCAGGCATTCGACGATTCTTTACTTAGTAATGTGCCATGCGCCTGGCAGGCATTCGGTAACGATTCTTTACTTAGCAATGTGCCATGCGCCTGGCAGGCATTCGGTAACGATTCTTTACTTAGTAATGTGCCATGCGCCTGGCAGGCATTCGGTAACGATTCTTAACTTAGTAATGTGCCATGCGCCTGGCAAGCATTCGGTAATGATTTTTTACTTAGCAATATCCCAGGCGCCTGGCAGGCATTCGGTAACGATTCTTTACTTAGCAATGTGCCAGGCGCCTGGCAGACATTCGGTGACGATTCTTTACTTAGCAATATGCCAGGCGCCTGGCAGGCATTCGGTAACGATTCTTTACATAGCAATGTGCAAGGCGCCTGGCAGGCATTCGGTAACGATTCTTTACTTAGCCCTTAGTGTAGCTCGAACCCTTAACCTCCCATTTCATGGGCGCCTCATGTAGTATGTCACGGAGACAATGAGTTCTTAGCAATTTCGCCTGAACTTTGCCGCTTAAATGTAAATAAAGCCACAGATCGATTAATTTCTTCAACCAAATCTGGCAACAATTAATACTTTGTCTTAACTTTTTAAATTTCGCTCCTTTGCAATGTTCGCGTCCCCTTAACTCTGACAAATTAAGGAGAAGAGAACAATGGTAAATTTCAAAATAGACGCCACAAACAATTAACAAACATGACGGACGACAGAGGCACCAACAGGTTGTCATATGAAGAAACACGTACAAGTTGATGGTATTTCGTGGACTCGGAAGAGCGAGAAAACAGTTATGCAGCAATCCAATTTTCCCACTGTTCTAGTTGTTTTGAAGCTGGAAATGTGGCGCGTTTAAAGATAGATTGCTGACCCTAATCCCGTGTTGTGTGTTGTATATAGCTCATCGTCTTGATTCAGGCTGACCTACCCACTTCCGCCAGGAGGGTAAGACCTTAACTAGTCTGCAGGCTGACCTACCCGCTTCCGCCAGGAGGGTAAGACCTTAACTAGTCTGCAGGCTGACCTACCCACTTCCGCCAGGAGGGTAAGACCTTAACTAGTCTGCAGGCTGACCTACCCACTTCCTCCAGGAGGGTAAGTCATTAACTAGTCTGCAGGCTGACCTAACCACTTCCGCCAGGTGGGTAAGACCTTAACTAGTCTGCAGGCTGACCTACCCGCTTCCGCCAGGAGGGTAAGACATTAACTAGTCTGCAGGCTGACCTACCCACTTCCGCCAGGAGGGTAAGACATTAACTAGTCTGCAGGCTGACCTAACCACTTCCGCCAGGTGGGTAAGACCTTAACTAGTCTGCAGGCTGACCCACCCGCTTCCGCTAGGAGGGTAAGACCTTAACTAGTCTGCAGGCCGACCTACCCGCTTCCGCCAGGAGGGTAAGACCTTAACTAGTCTGCAGGCTGACCTACTTCCGCCAGGAGGGTAAGACATTTACTAGTCTGCAGGCTGACCTACCCACTTCCGCCAGGAGGGTAAGACATTAACTAGTCTTTAGGCTGACCTACCCGCTTTCGCCAGGTGGGTAAGACCTTAACTAGTCTGCAGGCTGACCTACCCACTTCCGCCAGGAGGGTAAGACCTTAGCTATTCTGCAGGCTGACCTACCCACTTCCGCCAGGAGGGTAAGACCTTAACTTGTCTGCAGGCTGACCTACCCACTTCCGCCAAGAGGGTAAGTCCTTAGCTAGTCTGCAGGCTGACCCACCCGCTTCCGCCAGGAGGGTAAGACCTTAGCTAGTCTGCAGGCTGACACACCCGCTTCCGCCAGGAGGGTAAGACCTTAGCTAGTCTGCAGGCTGACCCACTTGCTTCCGCCAGGAGGTTAAGACGTTAGCTAGTCTGCAGGCTGACCTACCCACTTCCGCCAGGAGGGTAAGACCTTGACTAGTCCGCAGGCTGACCTACCCGCTTCCGCCAGGAGGGTAAGACCTTAACTAGTCTGCAGGCTGACCTACCCGCTTCCGCCAGGAGGGTAAGACCTGAACTAGTCTGAAGGCTGACCTACCCACTTCCGCCAGGAGGGTAAGACCTTAACTAGTCAGCAGGCTGACCTACCCCCTTCCGCCAGGAGGGTAAGGCCTTAACTAGTCTGCAGGCGACCTATCCACTTCCGCCAGGAGGGTAAGACCTTAACTAGTCTGCAGGCTGACCTACCCACTTCCGCCAGGAGGGTAAGACCTTAACTAGTCTGCAGGCTGACCTACCCACTTCCGCCAGGAGGGTAAGGCATTAACTAGTCTGCAGGCTGACCTACCCACTTCCGCCAGGAGGGTAAGGCATTTACTAGTCTGCAGGCTGACCTAACCACATTCGCCAGGAGGGTAAGACCTTAACAAGTATGCAGGCTGTCCTACCCACTTCCGCCAGGAGGGTAAGACCTTAACTAGTCTGCAGGCTGACCTACCCACTTCCGCCAGGAGGGTAAGACCTTAACTAGTCTGCAGGCTGACCTACCCACTTCCGCCAGGAGGGTAAGGCATTTACTAGTCTGCAGGCTGACCTACCCACTTCCGCCAGGAGGGTAAGGCATTAACTAGTCTGCAGGCTGACCTACCCACTTCCGCCAAGAGGGTAAGGCATTAACTAGTCTGCAGGCTGACCTACCCAGGAGGGTAAGACCTTAACTAGTCTGCAGGGTGACCTACCCACTTCCGCCAGGAGGGTTAGACCTTAACAAGTCTGCAAGCTGACCTACCCACTTCCGCCAGGAGGGTAAGACCTTAACTAGTCTGCAGGCTGACCTACCCGCTTCCGCCAGGAGGGAAAGGCTAACCAGTCTGCAGGCTGACCTACCCGCTTCCGCCAGGAGGGGAAGACCTTAACTAGTCTGCAGGCTGACCTACCCGCTTCCGCCAGGAGGGTAAGACCTTAACTTGTCTGCAGGCTGACCTACCCACTTCCGCCAGGAGGGTAAGACCTTAACTAGTCTGCAGGCTGACCTACCCACTTCCGCCAGGAGGGTAAGGCATTAACTAGTCTGCAGGCCGACCTACCCACTTCCGCCAGAAGGGTAAGGCATTAAATTGTCTGCAGGCTGACCTACCCGCTTCCGCCAGGAGGATTAGACGTCAACTAGTCTGCAGGCTGACCTACCCACTTCCGCCAGGAGGGTAAGGCATTAACTAGTCTGCAGGCTGACCTACCCCCTTCCGCCAGGAGGGTAAGGCATTAACTAGTCTGCAGGCTGACCTACCCCCTTCCGCCAGGAGGGTAAGGCATTAACTAGTCTGCAGGCTGACCTACCCGCTTCCGCCAGGAGGGTAAGACCTTAACTAGTCTGCAGGCTGACCTACCCGCTTCCGCCAGGAGGGTAAGACCTTAACTAGTCTGCAGGCTGACCTACCCGCTTCCGCCAGGAGGGTAGGACCTTAACTAGTCTGCAGGCTGACCTACCCGCTTCCGCCAGGAGGGTAGGACCTTAACTAGTCTGCAGGCTGACCTACCCGCTTCCGCCAGGAGGGTAAGACCTTAACTAGTCTGCAGGCTGACCTACCCGCTTCCGCCAGGAGGGTAAGACCTTAACTAGTCTGCAGGCTGACCTACCCGCTTCCGCCAGGAGGGTAAGACCTTAACTAGTCTCCAGGCTGACCTACCCGCTTCCGCCAGGAGGGTAAGACCTTAACTAGTCTGCAGGCTGACCTACCCGCTTCCGCCAGGAGGGTAAGACCTTAACTAGTCTGCAGGCTGACCTTCCCGCTTCCGCCAGGAGGGTAAGACCTTAACTAGTCTCCAGGCTGACCTACCCGCTTCCGCCAGGAGGGTAAGACCTTAACTAGTCTGCAGGCTGACCTACCCGCTTCCGCCAGGAGGGTAAGACCTTAACTAGTCTGCAGGCTGACCTAACCACTTCCGCCAGGAGGGTAAGACCTTAACTAGTCTGCAGGCTGACCTACCCGCTTCCGCCAGGAGGGTAAGACCTTAACTAGTCTGCAGGCTGACCTACCCACTTCCGCCAGGAGGGTAAGACCTTAACTAGTCTGCAGGCTGACCAACCCACTTCCGCCAGGAGGGTCAGACCTTAACTAGTCTGCAGGCTGACATAACCACTTCCGCCAGGAGGGTAAGACCTTAACTAGTCTGCGAACATTACGTGTAGGACTTAGTTATGATGAAATACGTCTTCAGGATGAATTTCAACAATTTATCCATTTTCAAAAGTCTGATTCACTAAAATGAATTTAATGCTCAATAAAAATTTGCGATACAACGTGCCTCCAATAGGACAAAAAATGTCAAATAAAACCAAAGTCCCTAACATAGTACAAAAATATTTATAAATCCTCAATCTCTAAGATATTTTAACAACTGTCACGTGACGAGTCTGAGTGTCGAGAATCGTCAGGGCTAGCGCAGACATCTATTCGGATGATGTTTGAACTTTCACAGCTCATTTTCCATTTGCCAGTAGTTTGACCATCTCCTCTCCGACCTTGGTGGCAGAAGCCGGATTCTGACCGCTGACTAATCTTCCGCTCACCTGAAATTCAAGGTCCAGGGCTGATTATTATAAAACTGAGATTTGGAACCAGTCTCAGTTCTCAAGCATCTCAATTCGGGCCCGTGATAATAAATTTTTTCATGCTCAACTCAACTTGAGCATGAAAATTTAATGACTTCTTTTCTATTCATTATATAATATAAAACATTTTGAACTGAAAAGATGACATAATTATTCACAATAACAACTGTTGAACCAATGGTTCTTTCTTATTTATGAAGAATGTTAATGTTCTTGGTTTGGGCACAGAATTGAGTTGAGCATGAAAAAAGTTTTATAATCACGGGGCCAGATCTCTGAGTTTTGAGAGTTTTCAATTCTCAGTTTTATAATCTTGGGGCCAGTTGTTGTTCTTTATGTAAGCTTATTGGGGACAAGATAACGCTCGTTTCAGTACCAGGCGAAGCACACCCAGGATAACTCTCTCTCTCTCTCTCTCCCTCTCTCTCTCTCTCTCTCTCTCTCTCTCTCTCTCTCCCTACCCCTCTCTCGGCGACTAATAGACTAATGTGTATCTTGTTTAAATCAAATTGCGCTTAAATGCATAAATAAATATTTTTAAAACATTTATAAACACTGAGAAAAGGCATTATATTTTGTACTTTTCAAAATAATTAAATAATTATCTACCATGTCAGTGGAATATTATCGGCGAAAATTTTAAAACTGTCACAGTTGTAACTCAGAATTGAATGTAAACATTTGACGAAATTGTCTTTGAAAATGAAGAAAGCAAACAAAAGCCGGCGTGGTGAATTACCTGTACATTGCAAGCCCAGTTATCTGCTCCTACAAACTTGGCTCCAAGTTCGCGAAGACGGGTCTCTAACATAAACGGCATCTGGGACGACAGCTGTACTGCGTCCTCTTCCTTGTTTGTAAATGACGTCACAGTCTGACCTTTGACCAGAGATTCACCGGACGACAGCTTGACCGGTACAAACCCTACAGACAGATATACTTGACTGGTTAACAAAAACTGGCTGGAAAAATCACGTAATTCGATGTTTTTATTTGCCAATTTAGAATCAAAGCACTGAAAATACTGATGGGTGGCGTTTTAAAGTGATTGTCATAATCTCACATCATCTATAGATTGTGTGGAGTTTCCTATTGGAGAAGTGTGAAGGAACTTTCGGATGGCAGAGCAAATGTTTGCATGCCCGGCTTCTGCTTTATCAAGTTTTTATCTACCACGGATATTCGGGCGGATGCTTATATCCAAGATTGAAGTCATATTGTGCCAGGAAAAATTAATAATAAGTCAACCTTTGATTTGAAACTTTTAATTAACAAGAAAAAAATGAAACACATGGAAAATTAAAAAATACTTTAACTATGAATTAGTTGCTATTTGCACTACAGTGATTTGAAACAATATTTATTGACTAGAAGGAAATAAAAGATATGCAAAAATAAAAATAATATGACTATAAAGCAATTTTATAAAAATTAGTCAGAGCACTGCATCGAGTCTAATTAAATTGAAACGCTTTAAACGCTTTAAAGTTTCGCCTTACGTTTACACTTCAGAGCCGTCCTTTTGTTAGAATGTCATGCTAACGACCACCTGGCTTTTTGGAAACTAAAACTTGTTTGAAAACGTACAGTGTGAAAAAAAGTTGCATAATAGTTAGTGGATGATTTTATTATTTTTTGTTCTTTTCGAATAATATGACTATAAAGCAATTTTATAAAAATGAGTCAGAACACAGCATCAAATCTAATTAAATTTAAACGCTTTAAACGCTTTAAAATTTCGCCTAAAGTTTACACTTTAGAGCCGCATTTTTGTTAAACCCCCAACTTGACTATTTAAGCCACTAGATGGCGCCGGGGCAGGTTTTCATGGTATTTTTGACACGCCTCACATCTAAGGACCCTTTTCTCAAAAAGCACAATAACCAAGAAGTATTTTCCCTAAAACCTTTTTATATAACTTCTTTGCAACATTTCAAATGAAATGGCAGAGAAAAGTTTATGACAAAATGCATTTTATTGTAATTTTTGAGAAAAAAATATGTTAACTGTCAAAATTTGAAAATCCCGGGGAGGAGTTTCTAGGGTCATAAACTGCAGATAGTAAACAAATACACGTGGCAGTGTAGCTTGAAATACTACTCATGGCAACTGTTCGGCTATGGGAAGCTGATCAATAATACAGTTAAAATATTAACCCAAATAACTGTTGCAGATTATTTTTTATTCCACCAAGTTTGAGATAAGCTATCATCACCCCATTATTATTTTTGCTATTATCACTGTTATTGTCCAACTGGCCTGATTGTGCAAAACAATGGATCAAGGATTAAAACAAATGTGAACTATACATGCTTCTAATTCTTGCTGATAGGTGACACAGCTGTTGAAATTTCATTTAGTTTTTCTACATACAAATACAGGATTGGCTTGGCCATATTAGACTGGAATGAAAGATTTAATAGGGATTTTACATTTGAAAGAATTGTTAGATGAAATTCAGAAATTAGAAAGTTTTACAATGCATAGCCTGGTGAGTAAATGGTATCGTCTGCTCTGGTGTTTGTTTACTTCAGCAATATTTAGCAAGGTACAGCACCGCCTACCGTCTCATAAACTCATTGAACCTACATATACTGTATACGTTATTCAATGGCACTAATCCACTGGAGGTAAATTGGACATGTCGTCCACTTAGAGCAAAAAGCCAATAAGTGCAATAGAAATGTATTGTAGTTGTTGAGTTTTTGCATTAAGTGGAAGACATGACCAATTTAACTCCAGATCGAAATTCACATGTAATCACATTGGGTGGCGTTAAAACGCCCCCCCCCCCCCCCAAAAAAAAAGGCGGCATAGCTACAGTAGCTACAATGCCTAAAAGATTGTTTCTCTAAAAACACAACAATCTTTATGTTTCTTTAAAAGTGCAGAGAATTCTGCGAAAGTCCGAAGGTTCATAAAACACGAAAGTTTATGGGAAATTAATACCTGACGCAACCAGTGTGGCGTCATATCATACTACTTATATACAGAATACCTTAAGTGATGGTTCTAAGCCGAGTAGTATTTGTCGACAACCGAGCTCGATTCTCTTTCTACGTGTTAACGTTTGTCTTTATAACGTGTCAGTGTTGTGTGTTTCTCAGATATCCCATATAAACAAAACTGTCGGTTTGTTCTGTGTGGCGTTCATAACCGGTGTTATTTCTAGTACCTACCGATCTTGGAGGCAATAGAAATCTACTTTGTTTCATGACACACAGCGCCAAGGTCTAGTAACTTATCGACTGTTCTGTGACACACAGCGCCAAGGTCAAGTCACTTACCGACTGTTCTGTGACACGGCGCGAAGGTCCAGTCACCTGCCGACTGTTATGTAACATACAACGCCAAGGTCTAGTCACTAACCGACTGTTCTGTGACACACGGGGCCAAGGTCCAGCCACCTACCGACTGTTCTGTGACACACAGCGCCAAGGTTTAGTCACTTACCGACTGTTCCGTGACATACAGCGCCAAGGTCAAATCACTTACCGACTGTTCCGTGACTCACAGCGCCAGGTCCAGTCACCTACCGACTGTTATGTGACATACAACGCCAAGGTCTAGTCACTTACCGACTGTTCTGTGACACACGGGGCCAAGGTCCAGCCACCTACCGACTGTTCTGTGACACACAGCGCCAAGGTCTAGTCACTTACCGACTGTTCTGTGACACATGGCGCCAAGGTCTAGTCACTTACCGACTGTTCTGTGACACACAGCGCCAAGGTCTAGTCACTTACCGACTGTTCTTTGACTCACGGCGCCAAGGTCTAGTCACTTGCCCACTGTTCCGTGACAGACAGCGCCAAGGTCTAGTCACTTACCGACTGTTCCGTGACACACAGCGCCAAGGTCTAGTCACTTGCCCACTGTTCCGTGACAGACAGCGCCAAGGTCTAGTCATTTACCGACTGTTCCGTGACATACAACGCCAAGGTCTAGTCACCGACCGACTGTTACGTGACACACGGCGCCAAGGTCTAGTCACTTACCGACTGTTCCGTGACAGACAGCGCCAAGGACTCCGCCCTGCTCGTAAATTTTAGCAGCAAGTTTAGCAATGTCGTCTGCTTGAGGAAGATCAAACATAGGTCCGTGTCCACCAGCATAGAACAAACCTTTGTAGTCACTGGAATTATGTTATAGTTAAAAATGTATCAATGCATCAACACTCACTGAAAGTTCTAACTGGTCACCTTTAGTTTATTTTTTATACTTTGTCTGTCGTTCATTGTCAATACCAGTGTTAAATTTGTGATCAACACTTGTAATAATTGTCATGTGGAAAATCTTTTCTGAACTATCCTTTTCTTAACTTATGCTAAATTTGCTAAAATGTATTTCATACAAGTAAAATCTACAGGTCAAGCGAACGGACAATTCAAAAGTACCTCCCTTCCAAATAAAGATTGCTCAAATTCTAGCACTCGGTCTATTTAAATGGTGTTGAATACATTGAAGAAAGCAAAAAATAAACATTAATACGACATTGCACACGAACATATCGACACTAAGACTTAGTCATGTTGTATTAAAACGTACACAGCTCTGACAGGAAAGATATCTGCACCGGTCATATACACTTAATTCATGTTTCATTTTCATGTAGTTTCATGTAGATTAGAGGCCAGAACATCAACAGATCCTAAGCTAATTGCTTCTTAGGTCCATTTGGCATAGCAGCTTTTACATGGCGGAGGAAGACCTCAGGTGCGCCCGGACAATTTTCAGGCCCGAGCGGGCACCTGGGTAGAACCACCGACGTTCCGCAAGCTAGCTGGCAAGGCTTCCTCACATGAAAGATCTTGACCCTGGTAGGTCTCGAACTCACAGCGGTAAAGGGCAAGTGATTCTCAGTCGGAAACCTTAACCACTCGGCCTATGTAACTGGTATAAAACCAAAAAACCTGACCACTGTCGTATTCCTACAGAATTTCGCGCTCTAAATTCATGACTTAAACATTAGAATTAATGATATCAATATCAGATAAGTGTTTGCATTCGTTGTAGCGTTACTGTAAACTCCAAGTTGTAAATTCCTACCCTGGTTTAACATCTTTGGCCAAAAGTGTTTTATCGATCTTCGTCACCGGGCCTTTCAAAAACTCCTGACAAACAGTGTCGTTCTTAAATGCCTCGCCGCTACCTTCATCCTGAAGAATAAAAACACATTTTAATGGTGCATCTCTTTACTTGGCAGCAGAACCACAGTCGCTAGCAGATGCTTAGATATGCAAAGAGTATTTTCGTTAAAGCATACATTAGATAGACTGATTGTGTATCAACTATTGTCGCTAGCATATGGATTATATACTTCGTTAAACTGTTGGAAGAATGCTGATGAGGAGATGGATGCTGGTAGCGGATTGTGTTCGTTGTAGCAGTAGCTCTTGTTCAGTTAATAGTAGCAGTAGCAGCAGCAGCAGCAGTATCAATGTTGTTTTATATATATATATATATATATATATATATATATATATATATATATATATATATATATATATATATATATATATATATATATATATATATATATATATATATATATATATATAGCCCGCCAAGGACAATGAATGGTTTGTTTGAATATTGCTTTCTTATACCAATTTCCAAACGTTTTTTTAAACATTGTGTCGAAAGAAAACGTAAATCTTTACTCTTGGTGTTAAAAGCAAGGAAAATAGTATGATGGTTATTTTGGACTATGCACACAAATTATGTTGTCAAGCTAAGGTTTACACTCATTTATGTTCTGGATAAACTATATGATTTCTTAAAATCACCATGCATGTTAAACAGGTGTATAAAGCATACAGTTTCTCAAAGCGAGACAATTTCTATGTTTGTCATACATCATGTCAAATTTCTTTCAGTAACATTTACCATAAATCAGAAACAATGAAATATTACCATGGGTGCCTTTCCTCCTTTTGGACTGATGAAAACAATCTCGTAGCCTGCTTTTGTGAGCACCTCATATGGGTGTGCAACTTCCGGCAGGTACCAACCGGTCTTCTTATCGGTCGTCCCCAGTTTAGAGTTACTGGTCAACACGAAGATCACTTTTCCTTTCACCATGATTGACTATGGCCTTACAACAAATATCACAGATTGCCTCTGGAAGAAAAGAGTGTATCTTCAGATTGCATTAATTTATCTATTTATATAATACATATTGTCCTGTTTTATTTTTAAAGTTCACTGACTGGAACACTACTATTCGGTTATAATAAAGATATACATTTTAAAATTATCATATAACGTAAACTTACTACCTGCTATCTTGTTCTGCTTGAAGTTTTATAAAGGTGGTTAATTAGAACAGTATAAAGTATAGGGACAAGGCCTAACATGTTAACTCGCAGGTTAAGTACCATAAATAATAAATCAAACATGCTTGAGTAAGTTAAAGTGGTGATCGAAGTATGCTAGAACAAGAATCAGAACATACAGAATTTTAAAGCAATCAGTTCGTAAATTGGTTAAACTTTTCAAAAATGTCTAACAAATTGATTAGATCAACATACCTGCAAGAATTCCCAGTTGGTATTGACTGCGTTTAAGGTCACCAGGGTCACCTGTATAATACCTTTTCATAAGTAGCGTAACTTCGTAATAACCTTAAGCTATGGCAGTCGGAGGCCTTATAGTATATTTCGGTTAAATGATTAAAGGTAGGCCTAGCCCGTGGCGAAGTATCCGAGTATTGTATTATATACGGATCCACTGTATATAAACCGATTGTATCATCTACCGGATATAGCGCACTGATTGTCACAAAAACATAGTAAACAGTTAAAAATGAGGAGATTTTGTATGTATTGTAATGAGAAATCTAATCGACAAATACATGTTCAACAGGCGATTCTCGTAGCACTTGTTATGATAGACGTTCACCTTTTTTATGCAATATACTTTTAAAAAATCGCTAAAATCACTCACACAAAGTACCGTTTGCACTGTGTACTGTTATAAAATCAGCGTAAATATTTATGTTTTAACAGGTTCTGAGAGGTATTCTCATGCTAGCGATGATGAAACATATCATTTTAATTCTTACAATAATAAGAATACCATAGCTGATCAATTAAACATCAAAACATTAGACCAAACATGCATGTAGCTTCGACCCAGACTGTATCATTTATTGAACATGTTAACTCAATCATTTGTATGTTTCTAGTGTTCTATGTGTATCAGTTATGGCGATATTTTAAATATGATTTTAGTATATTTTTTCGGATTTAAGAACAATGGCTTGATGTAAAAACATGTAAAAGTGCTTCGTACAGAAATATGATACGTTATGAAATATAAGGGCCTCGTTGCCTTAATATACTGCGGCGACACGAAACAATTGGATCTACCTGACTTCACTGGTTAACACCCAGGCCGCTACAATTAACAACAAGCGATAATTAATTTCGTCCCAAAATGTTTTGGATTTGATAAACATAGTCTAGGTTTTTTAAAAGTAATAGGTTCGAAACTCGAGGTTCACGATTATAAATACATACGCAGGTAGGCGTGACATACAAATTCGGAGGCAAAGCAAGTTATTTAAATACGGATATTTTAAGCCGATGATAAACCCTTTACTCAATGTGCGACCAATGTAGATCATCGTCAGCTGAAACATCCATGTCATTTGACCGGAATATACAATGGTCACTTGTTTTCGGAATGTTCTAATAAATGTAATAACAAACAGTGTAAAGCAAAAAACAACGTACTCCATATCCCATGGAGTAAAGGTTAAAATGCAACTTTAGCAAAGGAATCAATGTTTTCCGCCCAAGGATTGACCATCACAAAGGTCTTCCCTTCAGAGTCAGGTATGTTCCCATGCTGATTTCAGTTAAAGAAATTAACGAATAAGCTTTCTAACATATTCTCAGAATACATTTATACTAGCCATTAAAATACTGTTTTGACAACTGATTTGTGTAAACTATGTGTGTGCCAATTTATCAGTTACAAAAACAGTTTATAGTTTATTAACATTAACCTATTAACAATAACCTATAGCCACTATTGTTGTATCATTATGTTTTATTATTTTAAAGTTCTTGTCTTCGTGTTTTTGCACGCCATGATTTATTATTTCTCCAAATATACCCGATTATGTAGACGAACTCCTCCATCTTACCCAAAAGCATAAACTTTTTAAAATCAGCAAATGCGCATCGCCATAAGTGATACAGATTATTGGAAAATCATTCAACGAAGATCGCACAAAATGATACAACAGAAATAGGTGTGTTTGCTCTAAATGATAGTATGATAATGCTATAGATGATACAGTCATTACGAAACACACCCCTCATTCATTTTAATAATTTACACTATCTATACATTTAAAGCAATATTGTAATGTAAAAATCTTTATATTTATGTCAAAGGGTCATATAACTAGTATGTATTCGTGCATCAGAGCGTTTATTTGTAGAGAATAACAGTATTTTGATACAATCATGTGGTTGTTTGCCAGACCTTCTTGTGATTAAATGCAATTTGGCAAGTTTTTATCCCTATATATGCGCAAAACAAATGGTATTACAACCAATAAGGACAATACAAAATATAACGTACTTGTTTTTGTTGAAGGTACTTAAAATGATCCTAATAATTCCGTTTTCAATGTGTTATTTACGAATTGTTAAAATCGCAGCCATGCAATCAGCTTGCTATATCCGGCATCTGATACAATAGGTTTATATAAAGTGGTTATACATAAGAACGCATTTGAAAGGGGCGTCCATTACCGATTGGGTCGTTCCTGTTAAAAAGCAAAACTATATCAATAAAGTAGCATGATTTAGTTGTGGTTAATATTAATAATGTCAATATGCAAAATCGATAATTGACAGAAAAATTGCGAAATTCGCATAAAAAATAGTATTACCAGTACATGTTAGGATCTGGTGTGAGTGGAATTTTTTGCGATAGTACCGCTTTAACAACTTTGGCTTTAAGGTTTGAATAATTAAATAATGTCATTACTTTATCACAGTGAAAGACTTCTTGCTGCCTGAATGATTTGCTTTTCAAAGTGTCGCGCGATTTATACCAAGTCCCTTCTCTTTAATGAAATATGCCATGTGATTTTTGCGTTTTAAACAGACTCTCACTTTTTAAACTAACAATTTTTCTATCGTATTTTCGGGGATACTGCGAGGGTTTACCGATAAAAACAGGTCGTTTCATGGTTTATGTGATTGTTCGAACGTTCGAATGCAAACTGATTCGAACATTCGAATGGTAAAATAGGCGGAAGGGTGCCATCCCTATAATCATTATAGATATGCTCAGAGACCTATATATATAAATATGTATAATATAGGTCTTTGATATGCTGAAGCAATGTATATTGTTTTAAACAATAGAATACATTTTCACCGAGCTACTTTGCTCCAAAATGATTACAATGATTTCAGAAATGATTGGCTTTGAACAAAATAATCAAAGTAAGAATCAACGAACATATGACAATATCCCCAGGACAATAAACCTCCTGGACAAAATAACTGATCTAAAACTAAAGTTCCAACCACACCTCTCTCTGAACACAATCAGTCCGAAACAAAATAACTTCAAGCAATGTATCAGCACGTATGCTGAGCAATATAAATAATAAGGACCACAATGATGTTTCGAACTCTTATGATAAAAGCAAACCTGGGCAACTTCATAATTTCAAAAATAATGCTCAACAAGGTTTGAACAATCACCATTCAAACAAAACCTTAAGCAAACAACCTTCAAATCCAAGCTCAACACTAACTTCTACCCTGCTCTGCTGAACAACAGTGTCTCAGAAGCATGTGTTTCCAGCAATTGTCTGAGGACACATCTGTAAACCCTAACCTCAAAACTTACTCTGAAGCTACCTTACAAGTGTCTCAGACGCATGTGTTTTCAGCAATTGTCTGAAGACATTATCTAAAAACCCTACCCTCAACACCTACTCTGAAGCTACCTTAGGTACGCGTGTTTCCAGCAATTTTCTGAAGATACTATCTAGGAACCCTATCAGCAGTAGCTTCAACCAATACTATTCACACCATAAACGTTGAATGAAGCAACCCGGTCAATATGCTCTCGCACAGAGATGTACTATATTGGATCTATAATGCAGACCAAAATGTTGAATCCAAATTTAACGATGTGAACACCTCGACTATGGGGAACAGACTGCCCTGTATCAATGAACGGTAATTGATTTTATACCCTCCGACGGAAGAACTCGGACTTTACCGTTCAAACACGCTAATTTAAGACAAAGCATCAAAATAACCTGAAAAATAAAGCAGTTAGACTCGGTCCAAGCTCTACCATCAAATAATTTTCATCACAATTTTTAACTTTCACAAAAGATAAGTATTAGATCACAAAAAAAACATAAAATCCATGCATTAATTAACCTCTTCGTGCTGTTTGCTCCGAGCTGTTGATCTATCATTATTCTCACAATCTTTCGTTATTCGCGATCTTCATTATCTGGGTTCCTACCGTGGTTTGACTTTCAATTCCCTGTCGCTCAAACGGATGACAATCATTGATTTCACTGTATATAAACCGATTGTATCATCTGCCGGATATAGCGAGCTGAATGCATGGCTGCGATATAATCAATTTGTAAATAACACGGTGAAAATGGAATTATTATGATCATTTTAAGTACCTGCAACAAAAACAAGTAAGTTATATTTTGTATAGTCATTATTGGTTGTAATAAAATTTGTTTTGCGCATATATAGTGATAAAAACTTTCAAAATTGCATTTAATCACAAGAAGGTCTGGCAAATGACCCACATGATTGTATAAAATAGTGTTATTCTCTATAAATAAACGCTTCGATAAACAAATACATAGTAGTAATATGACTCTATGACATAAATATAAAGATGATTACGTTGCAATATTGCTTTAAATGTATAGATAGCGTTAATTATTAAAATGTTTGCGGGGTGTGTTTCGTAATGACTGTATCATCTATAGCATTAATATACTATCATTTAGAGCGAACATACCTATTTCTGCTGTATCATTTAGTGCGATCTTCGTAAAATGTATCATTTTTGGCGATGTTCATTTGCTGATTGTATCAAGTTTATGCTTTTGGGCAAGATGGAGGAGTTCGTCTACATATATTGTCTATAAAATATGTGTATATTTGGAAAAAATAAAATATTGCGTACAAAACACGAAGAGAAGAACTTAAAATCAATCAAACAGAATGATAAAACAACAGTGACTTTATGTTATTGTTAATTTGGAGGCTTGTATAAAAATTAAACTGTCAGACCCAACGCAGCTGGGCGACCGTTTATTTTTTTTTCATACACACCTTGAAATAAACTAAAACTATTTTTGTAACTGATAAAACAGTCTTCGCCTTAATTGCCATATATGGGTTTACACAAATTAGTTGTCAAATGATAATTTAATGACTATTATAAATGTTTCATGAGAATATGTAAGAAAGCGAATTCATTAATTTCTTTAACTGAAAACGGCATGGGAACATATCTGACTTTCAAGTGAAGACCTTTGTGATAGTCAATCCTTGGGCGGAAAACATGACATTGATCTCGTTTGCTAAAGTTCTATTTGACCATTTACTCCATGAGATATGGAGTACGTTGTTTTTGCTGTACACTGTTTGCTATTACATTTATTAGAATATTTCTGAAAACAAGTGACCATTGTATATCCCGATCAAATGACATGGATGTTACACAATGACTAGCATCAGTAATGGACTAGGAGCTAGCAATAACTGACATCAATAAATGACTAGAAGCTTGCAATGACTGGCATCCGTAATGTTCTAGAAGCTTGCAATGACTAGCAGCAGTAATGGACTAGGAGCTAGCAATAACTGACATCAATAAATGACCAGAAGCTTCCAATGACTGGCATCAGTAATGTACTAGAAGCTTGCAATGACTGGCATCAGTAATGGACTAGGAGCTAGCAATAACTGACATCAATAAATGACTAGAAGCTTGCAATGACTGGCATCAGTAATGTACTAGAAGCTAGCAATAACTGACATCAATAAATGACTAGAAGCTTGCAATGACTGGCGTCAGTAATGGACTAGGAGCTAGCAATAGCTGACATCAATAAATGACTAGAAGCTTGCAATAACTGGCATCAGTAATGGACTAGATGCTTGCAATAACTGGCATCAGTAAATGACTAGAAGCTTGCAATGAATGGCATCAATAAATGACTAGAAGCTTGCAATGACTGGCATCAGTAATGGACTAGAAAGTTGCAATGACTGGCATCAGTAATGTACTAGAAGTTTGCAATAACGGGCATCAGTAATGTACAAGAAGCTTGCAATGACTGGCATCAGTAATGTACTAGAAGCTTGCAATGACTGGCATCAGTAATGTACTAGAAGCTTGCAATGACTGGCATCAGTAATGTACTAGAAGCTTGCAATGACTGGCATCAGTAATGGACTAGAAGCTTGCAATGACTGGCATCAGTAATGTACTAGAAGCTTGCAATGACTGGCATCAGTAAATTTACTAGAAGCTTGCAATGACTGGCATCAGTAATGTACTAGAAGCTTGCAATGACTGGCATCAGTAATGTACTAGAAGCTTGCAATGACTGGCATCAGTAATGTACTAGAAGCTTGCAATGACTGGCATCAGTAATGGACTAGGAGCTAGCAATAACTTACATCAATAAATGCCTAGAAGCTTGCAATGACTGGCATCAGTAATGGACTAGAAGCTTGCAATGACTGGCATCAGTAATGTACTAGAAGCTTGCAATGACTGGCATCAGTAATGTACTAGAAGCTTGCAATGACTGGCATCAGTAATGGACTAGAAGCTTGCAATGACTGGCATCAGTAATGGACTAGAAGCTTGCAATGACTGGCATCAGTAATGGACTAGGAGCTTGCAATGACTGGCATCAGTAATGGACTAGAAGCTTGCAATGACTAGCATCAGTAATGGACTAGAAGCTTGCAATGACTGGCATCAGTAATGGACTAGAAGCTTGCAATGACTGGCATCAATAAATGACTAGAAGCTTGCAATGACTGGCATCAGTAATGTACTAGAAGCTTGCAATAACTGACATCAAAAAATGACTAGAAGCTTGCAATGACTAGCATCAGTAATGGACTAGGAGCTAGCAATAACTGGCATCAGTAAATGACTAGAAGCTTGCAATGACTGGCATCAGTAATGTACTAGAAGCTTGCAATGACTGGCATCAGTAATGTACTAGAAGCTTGCAATGACTGGCATCAGAAATGTACTAGAAGCTTGCAATAACTGGCATCAGTAAATGACCAGAGGCTTGCAATGACTGGCGTCAGTAATGGACTAGGAGCTTGCAATGACTAGCATCAGTAATGTACTAGAAGCTTGCAATGACTAGCATCGGTAATGGACTAGGAGCTAGCAATAACTGACATCAATAAATGACTAGAAGCTTGCAATGACTGGCGTCAGTAATGGACTAGGAGCTAGCAATAACTTACATCAATAAATGACTAGAAGCTTGCAATGACTGGCATCAGTAATGTACTAGAAGCTTGCAATGACTGCATCAGTAATGTTATAGGAGCTTGCAATTACTGGCATCAGTTAAATGCAAGAAGCTTGCAATAACTGGCATCAGTAATGGACTAGAAGCTTGCAATAACTGGCATCAGTAATGGACTAGATGCTTGCAATAACTGGCATCAGTAAATGACTAGAAGCTTGCAATGAATGGCATCAATAAATGACTAGAAGCTTGCAATGACTGGCATCAGTAATGGACTAGAAAGTTGCAATGACTGGCATCAGTAATGTACTAGAAGTTTGCAATAACGGGCATCAGTAATGTACAAGAAGCTTGCAATGACTGGCATCAGTAATGGACTAGAAGCTTGCAATGACTGGCATCAGTAATGTACTAGAAGCTTGCAATAACTGGCATCAGTAATGTACAAGAAGCTTGCAATGACTGGCATCAGTAATGTACTAGAAGCTTGCAATGATTGGCATCAGTAATAGACTTGGAGCTTGCAACTACTGGCATAATATTATAGAATTTTTCGATATGATATCAATAATATACTAAACCCCTGCAATAACTGGCATCAGTAATGAAATAGGAGCTTGAAATAACTGGCATCAGTAATGTAATTGAATCTTTCGATCTGCAACAATGATATACTAGACGCTTGCAATAACTGGCATCAGTAATGAACTAAGAGCTTGCAATAACTGGCATCAGTAATGTACAAAAAGCTTGCAACAACTGGAACACTTAATGTTCTTGGAGCTTTCAATTACTGGAAATGGTATTATTCTTAGAGCTTGCAATAACTTTATCAGAACAAGAAGCTTGCAAAACTGACGTCTGTAATGTACTAGAATCTTGCAATCTCTGGTATCAATAATAAACTAGACGCTTGCAATAACTGGAATCGATAATGTGCCAGGGGCTTGCAATAACTGGCATAAGTAATGTACTAGAAGCTTGCAATGGCTAGCACCAGGAGCTTGCAATATCTGGAAACGGTAATGTACTTGGGGCTTGCAATAACTTGCATCAGTAATGTTAAAGGAGCTCGCAATTACTGGCATCATTTAAATGCTAGAAGCTTGCAATAACTGGCATCAATAATGTACTAGAAGCTTACAATAACAGGCATCAGTAATGTACTAGAAGCTTGCAATAACTGGCATCAGTAATGTACTAGAAGCTTGCAATGATTAGCATCAGTAATGTACTAGAAGCTTGCAATGATTGGCATCAGTAATAGACTGGGAGCTTGCAACTACTGGCATAATATTATAGAATTTTTCAATATGACATCAATAATATACTAAACCCCTGCAATAACTGGCATCAGTAATGTTATAGGAGCTCGCAATTACTGGCATATGTTAAATGCTAGAAGCTTGCAATGACTGGAATCAGTAATGGACTAGAAGCTTGCAATGACTGGCATCAGTAATGTTATAGGAGCTCGCAATTACTGGCATCAGTTAAATGCAAGAAGCTTGCAATAACTGGCATCAGTAATAGACTAGAAGCTTGCAATAACTGGCATCAGTAATGGACTAGAAGCTTGCAATAACTGGCGTCAGTAATGGACTAGAAGCTTGCAATGACTGGCGTCAGTAATGGACTAGAAGCTTGCAATATCTGGCATCAGTAATGTACTAGAAGCTTGCAATAACTGGCATCAGTAATGGACTAGAAGCTTGCAATGACTGGCGTCAGTAATGGACTAGAAGCTTGCAATAACTGGCATCAGTAATGGACTAGAAGCTTGCAATGACTGGCGTCAGTAATGGACTAGAAGCTTGCAATAACGGGCATCAGTAATGTACAAGAAGCTTGCAATGACTGGCATCAGTAATAGACTGGGAGCTTGCAGCTACTGGCATAATATTATAGAATTTTTCAATAGGACATCAATAATATACTAAACCCCTGCAATAACTGGCATCAGTAATGAAATAGGAGCTTGAAATAACTGGCATCAGTAATGTAATAGAATCTTTCGATCTGCAACAATGATATACTAGACGCTTGCAATAACTGGCATCAGTAATGTACTAGAAGCTTGCAATGATTGGCATCAGTAATGTACTAGAAGCTTGCAATGATTGGCATCAGTAATAGACTGGGAGCTTGCAACTACTGGCATAATATTATAGAATTTTTCAATATGACATCAATAATATACTAATCCCCTGCAATAACTGGCATCAGTAATGTTATAGGAGCTCGCAATTACTGGCATCTGTTAAATGCTAGAAGCTTGCAATGACTGGAATCAGTAATGGACTAGAAGCTTGCAATAAGTTATAGGAGCTCGCAATTACTGGCATCAGTTAAATGCAAGAAGCTTGCAATAACTGGCATCAGTAATGGACTAGAAGCTTGCAATAACTGGCATCAGTAATGGACTAGATGCTTGCAATAACTGGCATCAGTAAATGACTAGAAGCTTGCAATGAATGGCATCAATAAATGACTAGAAGCTTGCAATGACTGGCATCAGTAATGGACTAGAAAGTTGCAATGACTGGCATCAGTAATGGACTAGAAGTTTGCAATAACGGGCATCAGTAATGTACAAGAAGCTTGCAATGACTGGCATCAGTAATGGACTAGAAGCTTGCAATGACTGGCATCAGTAATGTACTAGAAGCTTGCAATAACTGGCATCAGTAATGTACAAGAAGCTTGCAATGACTGGCATCAGTAATGTACTAGAAGCTTGCAATGATTGGCATCAGTAATAGACTTGGAGCTTGCAACTACTGGCATAATATTATAGAATTTTTCGATATGATATCAATAATATACTAAACCCCTGCAATAACTGGCATCAGTAATGAAATAGGAGCTTGAAATAACTGGCATCAGTAATGTAATTGAATCTTTCGATCTGCAACAATGATATACTAGACGCTTGCAATAACTGGCATCAGTAATGAACTAAGAGCTTGCAATAACTGGCATCAGTAATGTACAAAAAGCTTGCAACAACTGGAACACTTAATGTTCTTGGAGCTTTCAATTACTGGAAATGGTATTATTCTTAGAGCTTGCAATAACTTTATCAGAACAAGAAGCTTGCAAAACTGACGTCTGTAATGTACTAGAATCTTGCAATCTCTGGTATCAATAATAAACTAGACGCTTGCAATAACTGGAATCGATAATGTGCCAGGGGCTTGCAATAACTGGCATAAGTAATGTACTAGAAGCTTGCAATGGCTAGCACCAGGAGCTTGCAATATCTGGAAACGGTAATGTACTTGGGGCTTGCAATAACTTGCATCAGTAATGTTAAAGGAGCTCGCAATTACTGGCATCATTTAAATGCTAGAAGCTTGCAATAACTGGCATCAATAATGTACTAGAAGCTTACAATAACAGGCATCAGTAATGTACTAGAAGCTTGCAATAACTGGCATCAGTAATGTACTAGAAGCTTGCAATGATTAGCATCAGTAATGTACTAGAAGCTTGCAATGATTGGCATCAGTAATAGACTGGGAGCTTGCAACTACTGGCATAATATTATAGAATTTTTCAATATGACATCAATAATATACTAAACCCCTGCAATAACTGGCATCAGTAATGTTATAGGAGCTCGCAATTACTGGCATATGTTAAATGCTAGAAGCTTGCAATGACTGGAATCAGTAATGGACTAGAAGCTTGCAATAACTGGCATCAGTAATGTTATAGGAGCTCGCAATTACTGGCATCAGTTAAATGCAAGAAGCTTGCAATAACTGGCATCAGTAATAGACTAGAAGCTTGCAATAACTGGCATCAGTAATGGACTAGAAGCTTGCAATAACTGGCGTCAGTAATGGACTAGAAGCTTGCAATGACTGGCGTCAGTAATGGACTAGAAGCTTGCAATATCTGGCATCAGTAATGTACTAGAAGCTTGCAATAACTGGCATCAGTAATGGACTAGAAGCTTGCAATGACTGGCGTCAGTAATGGACTAGAAGCTTGCAATAACTGGCATCAGTAATGGACTAGAAGCTTGCAATGACTGGCGTCAGTAATGGACTAGAAGCTTGCAATAACGGGCATCAGTAATGTACAAGAAGCTTGCAATGACTGGCATCAGTAATAGACTGGGAGCTTGCAGCTACTGGCATAATATTATAGAATTTTTCAATAGGACATCAATAATATACTAAACCCCTGCAATAACTGGCATCAGTAATGAAATAGGAGCTTGAAATAACTGGCATCAGTAATGTAATAGAATCTTTCGATCTGCAACAATGATATACTAGACGCTTGCAATAACTGGCATCAGTAATGTACTAGAAGCTTGCAATGATTGGCATCAGTAATGTACTAGAAGCTTGCAATGATTGGCATCAGTAATAGACTGGGAGCTTGCAACTACTGGCATAATATTATAGAATTTTTCAATATGACATCAATAATATACTAATCCCCTGCAATAACTGGCATCAGTAATGTTATAGGAGCTCGCAATTACTGGCATCTGTTAAATGCTAGAAGCTTGCAATGACTGGAATCAGTAATGGACTAGAAGCTTGCAATAAGTTATAGGAGCTCGCAATTACTGGCATCAGTTAAATGCAAGAAGCTTGCAATAACTGGCATCAGTAATGGACTAGAAGCTTGCAATAACTGGCATCAGTAATGGACTAGAAGCTTGCAATAACTGGCGTCAGTAATGGACTAGAAGCTTGCATTGACTGGCGTCAGTAATGGACTAGAAGCTTGCAATAACTGGCATCAGTAATGTACTAGAAGCTTGCAATAACTGGCATCAGTAATGGATAAGAAGCTTGCAATGACTGGCGTCAGTAATGGACTAGAAGCTTGCAATAACTGGCATCAGTAATGGACTAGAAGCTTGCAATGACTGGCGTCAGTAATGGACTAGAAGCTTGCAATAACGGGCATCAGTAATGTACAAGAAGCTTGCAATGACTGGCATCAGTAATAGACTGGGAGCTTGCAGCTACTGGCATAATATTATAGAATTTTTCAATAGGACATCAATAATATACTAAACCCCTGCAATAACTGGCATCAGTAATGAAATAGGAACTTGAAATAACTGGCATCAGTAATGTAATAGAATCTTTCGATCTGCAACATTGATATACTAGACGCTTGCAATAACTGGCATCAGTAATGAACTAGGAGCTTGCAATAACTGGCATCAGTAATGTACAAAAAGCTTGCAACAACTGGAACACTTAATGTTATTGGAGCTTTCAATTACTGGAAATGGTATTATTCTTAGAGCTTGCAATAACTTTATCAGTATTGAACAAGAAGCTTGCAAAACTGACGTCTGTAATGTACTAGAATCTTGCAATCTCTGGTATCAATAATAAACTAGACGCTTGCAATAACTGGAATCGATAATGTGCCAGGGGCTTGCAATAACTGGCATAAGTAATGTACTAGAAGCTTGCAATGACTAGCACCAGGAGCTTGCAATATCTGGAAACGGTAATGTACTTGGGGCTTGCAATAACTTGCATCAGTAATGTTATAGGAGCTCGCAATTTCTGGCATCAGTTAAATGCTAGAAGCTTGCAATAACTGGCATCAATAATGTACTAGAAGCTTACAATAACTGGCATCAGTAATGTACTTGAAGCTTACAATAACTTGCATCTGTATTTTACTAGAAGCTGGTCATAACTGGCATCAGTAATGTACTAGAAGATTGCAATAACTTGCATCAGTATTTTACTAGAAGCTGGTCATAACTGGCATCAGTAATGTACTAGAAGATTGCAATAACTTGCATCAGTATTTTACTAGAAGCTGGTCATAACTGGCATCAGTAATGTACTAGAAGCTTACAATAACTTGCATCAGTAATGTTATAGGAGCTCGCAATTACTGGCATCAGTAATCTACTAGAAGCTTACAATAACTGGCATCAGTTATGTACTAGAAGCTTACAATAACTTGCATCAGTATTTTACTAGAAGCTGGTCATAACTGGCATCAGTAATGTACTAGAAGCTTACATTAACTTGCATCAGTATTTTACTAGAAGCTGGTCATAACTGGCATCAGTAATGTACTAGAAGATTGCAATAAATGGCATCAGTAATGCAGTAAGCAGTTAAACATGCCTTGAAAAGTTGTGCATTGCCGCTTTGTTTATGTCCCTTTCCTCTTCTTTATTCATTATTTGATTCGCTGTCTGAAGTGTTAGGTTAAATAGAATCCGCATTAAATGACGGTTACAGAGCAATGAATAAATTATAGACTCTACTCTTATACAATCCTCCAACTCAGAGCTGTTACAAGTTTTATTAACTTTGATAGTTGTTGAGCACAATGATGTGTCTGAAAAGTTCTTAAAAAGGAGGTTTAGTTCTATATTTAAGTTCGCTTTTATATGTGTGATTTCAATACATCAGCTAGTCAGTAGCTTGTTGAAGCACACTTGCGATATTTCTCCTCTTCTTTTTTATTTTTTGTTTTTTTTTGCGTCTGTTGTGATTTGCAGGGTTTATATTCTCATATCCCTGTCAAAATTAAATTTAGTTTAGTTCCACTCATTGTTATCACGTTTTCGAGCAAATCACTTTTTGTATGAAGACATACGCAACTGTTCAAGGAAATGCATTACGGGAAGATACATTTTGAAAATCGCGAAAACTGGCTTTCAAAAATGAATTTTGGAAAAAATATTTATTGCTATCTAGATTTTAGTGAAGAAATGTTCCTTTCTTAGGATGTATTAACGTTTTCACGCTCATTTCAGTCTACTTCGTGTTCTAATTACCAACCACCTACTAAAACAACCCCCCCCCCCCCCCCAAAAAAAAAATGCACGAGAACTCTGAAATACAAGGACATTTACAAAACAACTTACCTTAACAAATACATGATGATTTCAATATGTTGTGGCAATTCGCAAATATGTATGGGTTTTCAAGAAATTGAATGGGTTTTCCCGCCATGTCTACTTTCGGTTTCAAGGTCGTAACAATTTGCTTCGCTACTTAAAATTCCCTATTTCTTACACAACATAGCCTGCAATTTTTTCAAATGTGTCGCGTTTAATTGCTTCCATGGTTTCTTTTTTACATTTTTAATGCTTGATATTCAGAGCTTTAACATGTTTAGCTTGCATAAAACACCATACAAAGCAAGATTTATTGCTAATTCTAGTTCTTGCACTACTACTAAATTATCCGTGCTCTTTACTTCTTGTCTTACAGCTATTAAAGAACATGTAATTAGGTATTGCGATAAGGTTTTTGAAACTTCTGGCAAAAGTTTATTTTGGTCGATTAAAAATTCAAATGACGTTTTGAAAAAGCTTAAATCAAATAATTTTCAGGCGTTCTGTTTGTCTACTTATGATTTCTCAACTTTATATACCTCGCTCCCTCATAATTTAATAAGAGACAAACTAACAAGTCTCATTGAAAAAACGTTTGCTAGAGAAAATAAAACCTTCATCGCTTGTAATGAACATAAGGCATTTTTTACAAATGGTTCTTATGATAATTATACTTTATGGACTTGTCAAGACCTAAAAGAGTCCCTAACTTTCTTACTGGATAATATTTATGTTAGATTCGGTCCCTCTATTTATAAACAAGTAATAGGCATCCCAATGGGTACTAATTGTGCACCCCTTGCTGCTGATCTGTTTTTATACTGTTATAAAAGAGACTTTATGTTATCTCTTTCTACTGAACATCAAGATGATATTATTACAGCTTTTAACAACAATTCGAGGTACCTTGATGATTTATTAAATATAGATAATAACCATTTTCCATTACTGGTTAATAAGATCTACCCTAAAGAACTACAACTTAATAAAGCGAACACTTCAGAAAAGCAAGCAAACTTTCTCGATCTAAATCTGTCAATTGAAAATGGTTCTGTCACTACTAAAATATATGATAAAAGAGATGATTTTAATTTTAATATAGTAAATTTTCCGTTTTTAGACGGCGATGTTCCCCGTGCAACATCTTACGGGGTTTATATTTCACAGTTTGTTCGCTTTTCAAGAGCTTGCAACGATATTAATGATTTCAATGAACGTAATCTTTGCATTACAGAAAAACTTTTAAAACAAGGTTATCGTTATCACAAATTAAGGAAAACATTTTGCAAGTTTTATCGTCGATACCCAGATCTAATTCATAAATACAGGTGCAGTTTAAAATCACTATTGCAACAAGGTATTTCACAGTCAGTTTTTTATGGAGATTTAATTTATGATCTTAAGAAGATAAAGGGCAATGTTAATTTCTCCCGGTTATTGGTAAAAATCATCTGTAAATTTAAAAAGAAAGGTTACCAACATGATATTTTACAGCGCTCTGCAGGCCTGGTGATTAACCCTTCTACAGTTGATCATTATGCTTACCTCTTTGGTTGCACGACGGTGGCAGGGGTTTAAGAGTTTATGAAGGTTTATGGGGAAATCTTTTCTAAAAAGAACCTAGAAGCTCGATTTGTTTCTTGTCATCGTGTTCTTGCTGATTTTACTCCAGTAGCTCTGGTCTCGGTAAGATCATTGAGTACCCGCCCTTTGGCTTTGCAATGCTATTAGATTATTATGTTTTATATGTTTGTGTGCTTTTGCATGCACCATTGTTGAGCCAATAAGTGGGTTGGAGTTGTTTCACCAAGACAACTTGTATTTGTTTTGTGATATGAGAACCTGTTGGGGCAAGTGTGAGGTTGGTGCACCCTAGAACCTGGTTTAAACCCCCAGTGGCAATTTGATTTGCCACTGACCGTTCCAAGGCGGTAACCCCTCGGGTTCTCATTTTTGTTAACTGTTAGTGGTGTCTCTTTTGAAACTGATCATTTTATTAACCATGCTCTCTCCCTCTCTTCTTCTTGACTGTGTGGGGAGGCTGTTTTTTCTGAATGTGGCGATTCCTGATATGCATATTTCACCTATTTTTAATATTTGCTTAATGTTTTTGCACACTCGTCTAAAGTTTAAAGTGCACACTTTCTAATCTAAACGGAAACAAATGTTCAAATATGTAGACAGAGTGGCATTATGTTAAATATGATCTAGAACAATAACAAGCATGAAAATCGAGACTTTTAACGTCATTGATGACTGATAGAGGTCTTATATTTTCGGGTCAAATGACGTCCTGAATTGATTATTGTTAAAATATTGACTTTGCTTACATTGTTTAACATTGCTGTTTAACATCTATAAACGATTTGCCATGCATTTGTAAAAAGTGAAACACGCATACCAGGAATAGCCAAAACGTAAAGGGGAAAAGAGAGCATGAGATCATAAAATGATCAGTTTAAGATAAGACACCACAAACAAATAACGAAAAAGAGAACATGTGGGAGGTGGTTACCGCTGTGGAACCATCAGTGGCAGAACAATTTACCATTGGTGTTTCAAACCGGATTCTTGGGTGCGCTAACTAACCTTAAACTTGCTCATATGAAAAAAAATCATGTAGCCTACAAGTTGTCATTGTGTTCCAATATAAGAGTACTAAGGAAATTTCATTGACGGCTACCACAATTTAAGTTTCAGTACCTTATACGGCTTGTTCTGGATTTCTGAACATTGCAGAAATGCCAGGGTGGTAATGAAGATCGACGATGATGTTGTTGTTGACATGTATAATCTTTTTCGACATATTTTATGGCGATACATTTCGTTGATTAACCACGTATTTTGCCTAAGACAAAAACTCTGCGAAAGCTAATGGTTTTATTAGACTGGCGCGCATGCGCCAGTCTTTTACGATGCCGTGAACTCTGCGACGCGCCGTCGTTAACTTCGGGTGTATCATTGCACCACGAGAGCGTATCAAGTAAGTGGTCACCGCGAGAGCAGGCCGAAATGTTCTGCACAAGTGTGAAGCACAATGCAGCACACCATTCCGCGAATTCTGAGCGATTGATAGTAAGTTTCCGTGTAATTTTGGAGCATCCATGCCAAAAACGCCAGCTAACAAATGTAGAGTGAAATCACGACCAGCTACGGCAGTAAACAAGCAACTGGATATGCATGAGTAGTTTAGTTACGCCTGAAAGATTTCGTAGTTTTGTGGCATAAAAAGTAGTGCATTTTAAGAAAATACAAAGATTTCGAGAAGGAATGCGAACTTTGAAAGATAATGCTACAAATAAAAACAAGAAAACAATTTAACGTTGTTGTTCGAACAACTATGAAAGGATATTAAAAGAACGATTAAAACAAATCAGTCACGTGACAAGCGGGAGATAGCGTGGGTTGCCATTTTGGTTAGGTTGGAGTAGTTGTGGATCGAGATTTTGCTCGGCTTTCAAGGACCGGGCCGGGCCCCAGTGTTCTCCCCAGCTATCATAACGGTTTTCGCGCCCGACAGCCGTTAACAAGCTTTAATCTATTTCGAACAAGCGTTAAATTCGCCGACATCCGTTTATTCAAAATCGACATGTCATAATTTTCTGTTTCTTGCATTGTAAACACAGGTCGCTTTTCAATACATACCTCATTCAAAGTAAAGCAATGGGCGATTTGACCAATCACAATCGATTTCTTTACTATCAGCTGGATAACTCCGGCTCTCCACGTGGCCGAATTCGCAAGTCTGTCGGTGTCGTTTGATCGTATTTTGGCTCTGCCGACTGTTGATATTCTCAATTAACAGCGGGTGTGTTTGACATAATGTTCAATGATTTTAATGAGATGCGGTCATGAGTAATAATTTGGTTATTCTGTGTTCTGTGATTAGAAGACAAACACTTCGAAAATTGTGCTGTATAGATGTATGAAAATAATTGCGCGATATTTGATTTGTTTTAAACAAATCTATTAGCATAATGCCATCAGTATATCGTTTAATTTTACACACATAACTAGATCTAGTTGTAGTACTCTACAAAGTAATACCCAGTCTATTCGTTTATGGGATAACGCAAAACGGGATAATTTTGAAAACGCATTAGATCCCAACTTAGTAAATTGCCTTTATAGTAGACTTTGCGATATTGAAAACGCAGAAAATTTTGAACCCTCTTCCATTAATGATATAGTAAAACGTAAATCCGACCTATTCATGTCGTCCGCCGAAAAAACATTTGGATTTATACCAAATGACAAAAATAAATTTGACAATCCTCAGACACCCAAGTGGTTCGGTTTTAAATGCAAGAAGGCACGGAAAGACTTTCATAGGGCCAAATACATGTACAAATTGCGCAAAAACAATATAAACAAAGCCAACCTTGAATATAAATGTAAAATATACAAAAATACGATGAAAACGTTTCATAATAAATTTAAAAATAATAATATTAAAAAGTTACGTAAATTAGGTAAATCTGATCCAAAAACGTACTGGAAAATTATTAACGGACCGAGACATAACAACAACGACGTTGATATTAACGAATTACACGATTTCTTTAAAAATGTGAACTATCGCGATGATATTACTAACGACAACATAAACTTTACACGCCCAGATATTACTCCTAATAATGAGATAGATAACAATATTACGGAAGTTGAAACTGAACATGCGGTTATAAACTTGAAAAATAACAAAGCATGTGGTTATGATAAGATCTTAAATGAACATATAAAATCGACACTGAGGTCACTGATACATATTTATGTAAAACTGTTCAATATTGTCTTCGAAAGCGGTATCGTACCCGAATCCTGGACTATAGGCGTCATAAATCCAATATATAAAAATAAAGGCGATATTACAAAACCTGAAAATTATAGACCGATCACATTGTTGAGCTGCCTTGGTAAACTTTTTACTTCAAGAATTAATAATCGCTTAACAAAGTTTATGGAAACAAACAATCTTTTAAACAATTGTCAGGCTGGATTTAGAAAAAATCAGTCTACAAGTGATCACATTTTTGTACTTCATAGTATCATAAGTATTTTAAATAACTCAAATAAGAAGCTATTCTGCGCTTTTGTGGATCTTAAGCAAGCGTTTGACACGGTTTGGAGGGAGGGACTCTGGGAAAAGCTCATTCAAAATAATATAAATGGCAAATGCTTAAATGTTATTATGAACATGTACAAAAATATCAAATCTTGTGTTAAATTGAACTCTACATATTCTAATTTTTTCATTAGCAATATCGGTGTTCGTCAAGGGGAAAATTTATCTCCCCTTTTATTTTATATCTTTCTAAATGACTTACATACCTATTTTGCTGAAATCGACAATATACAAGGGGTTAAGATTTACGATGACTTACAAAATTTTCTTAAAATGTACATATTACTTTACGCGGATGATACGGTTATATTATCTGAACACGAACAAGATTTTCAAACTGCATTAAATGCTTACGAGCAGTATTGCGACAGCTGGAAACTAACTGCTAATCTCTCAAAAACAAAAATAGTAATTTTCAGTAAAGGTAGACAATCTACTAATTATAGATTCTTTTTAAAAATTATCAAATAGAAATAGTAAACGAATTTAAGTATCTTGGTGTTATATTTACAAGAAACGGTTCCTTCTTAACTACAAAGAAGCACTTAGCAACACAAGCAACACAAGCAATATTAATAGACTCGAATTACCAATCGATTTACAAATTGACCTGTTCAAGAAAACAATTAAACCTATTCTTCTTTTTGGTGCCGAAATATGGGGATTTGGCAAAATCGATATTCTCGAAAGAGTACAATTACGATTCTTTAAATATATTCTCAAAATGAAACGTTCAACTCCAAATAGTATGGTTTACGGAGAAACTGGTTGCTATCCGTTGAGTATCGATGTCGAAGAAAGAATTATTTCTTTTTGGTCTAGAATATGTATTTGTGATAATTTGTAATCAAGTAAACTATCAACTGTTATTTATCAATACGTGTACAATTTAGCTCGAGAATTAGATGGAAACAATTTAAAATTACGCTTTCCTTGGATACATACTGTAAAATCTATTTTTATAAAAAACAGGTTTAATCAATATTTGGGAGTCTCACTCTTTTCCTAATCATAAGTGGCTGAAATTAGCAGTGAGACAAGAACTTAAGGATCTTTTTATAAATGACTGGGCATCTCTAATCGATCAAACTAATAAATGTTTAACTTATAAAATTCTTAAACATAACTTTGGAATAGAAAAATATTTAAGTGATACACCGAAATCCTATCTTTTTTACATGATAAGATTCAGGACCAGAAACCATAGACTTCCAGTCGAAACGGGTAGCTGGTCAAGAATAGACTATAACCTTAGATACTGTAGCAAGTGCCAAAATCAGTTGGGTGACGAATTTTCGAAAATAAACGTAAAATGTACATTGAGAGATACTTTTATCAAAGACCTAATACATTTAAAATGAATCAGTTATTTAACACACAAAATAGAATAGAATATTTAAATCTCTGCAAGTTTGTCAAAATAATTTTGCATGAAATATAACGACGAAATATCATACACATATGTAGACATATATTGTGCACGAATTGTGTATTCTGTTAAGATAATATGTTACTGTTTACTTAAAATGCAAAACAAAATCTGTTGGTATCATTTTGACTCTCCGATGTATTTTGCAATCTACATTGCCTATTCCATGTTCAAACTACTATATACCAGATTTTATATCACTTTTTTCAGCGTGTACTGCATGCGTGTTCATCCTTTATTAATTGTTAAATTCCTTACAGAATATTATATATCAGATTGTATATCACTTATTCCAGTATGTTCTGTACGCTTGTACCACCTTTGTAACTGTTAATTTCTTGTAATCCTCATTTTGTCATTTAAATGACATGAGTGAATAAACGTGTTTTGACTTGACTTGACTAGCAAGTTGCAGTTAGAACTTAACGATCAGTTCATTTTCGTCGGACACATGTTCAAGTATGCATGCGTAAAAGAACGACGACTCGTCGATTCTATCTTATTTCAAGAGAAACCGGCCTTGTGAGGCTGATGCCAACTCCATCGGGCATTCTGAACTTCAAAATTCTAGAAATGAGATCGAGATCATTCCGGATAGCCCTTCAAGAGCGACTCTGACGACCCCAAGTACCCCATTCACGTCGTGAAATTACTTCGACGCCGGACGCGGTACCCCAACATGCCGAGACACTGAATCAACGCCGGCTACCTCGAACAGCCAGTTCGATCCAGTCAGGTGTCGATCCTAAGTGGAAGAAAGTCTACTCCTGGTTGCAAGAAGTTGGCAATGGTCTTTTTTATATATATTTACTTAGCCTTCTGACTTGCATTAAATAAATAAAATAACTCAATTTCATGCTACTATAATAAAAAGGGAAATATGCATATCAGGAATCGCCACACTCATAAAACACAGTCTCCCCCTGCAGCAAAAAGAAGAGAGGAAAATAAATGATTTGTTTGTTGATTGTTAAACAAAAAAGAGAATCGTATGGGTTAGCGCCTTCTCAGTGGCAAAATAATTTGCTACTGGGGGTTTAAACCAGGTTCTAGGGGTGCACTATATAATTTATTATACCTGTTTGTGTTAACTGAATACCTATTATGATATTATTTTTATATATATGAAGCTGTCTATATGTTTACTGGTATCGTAAAGTTATTTAATCTCAGATTGTGAGTGGGGTTTTTCCACCTTATCAAGAGTGAAGACAAAGCTTAATAGCAGGCTTAACAATTCAACACTAAATTCATTGTTAATGATATCCATGGGAGGTCCTGATGTACTGAAGTTTGATTATAATGTTGTACATGCAAAGTACCTGGATGAAATAAAAGATATGTTCTGTTCTGTTCTGTTCTAATAAGGCAGTCAGCACTTGGGTCCGAGAAAAAAAGAGGCGTCTGAAAGTTTAATCCTAATCCTGTCAGTTGTAATGAAACACTGAGTTTGATATGTGTGAGATATCTTGGACAAAGAAGGTGAAAAACTAACTATACAGAGTATATAGTTGACATTGTAACTTGATGAGATCAGATCAGTTTATGTAATTAAAACACATGTTGACATACTGTTTACACATTGTTTCACATTATTTATGTTTTTTAACTTTGTACCTTTCTTGGCTCTAAAGAGATAAAAAAAACATCTATGTACTATATACCGTTGTTGCAGTAAACTTTGGTACAAATATAAAGCTGTATAAAATGATTGTTAAAAAATAAAGTTTCGCGAGCTAAAATCCACGAACAGTCCAGCGACAACCCTTCCAAAAATCCTGGGGAGACCGTAATTAAGTGGGCGAATGTTTTTGTCAATGCACTGTTGCGATCTACGTAAAAATTAAGATTGTAACTGTTTCAGTCTCTTAAGATACGTGAGCCTAGTGCATTTCATTGTTGACACTACTCAGTTGTGGCGGAGCCTGATCATCGTTATTCTAGCAAAATTTAACCACTAATCATACGCTCCTGCATCAAAAAGACCCCCAACCTAAGATTAAGGTGAAAAAAGTGATACCTAATTTTTTGCATCAAAATACAAGTAGCTGCATCTATTGAAATCCCTGAATATACTGAATTATTTGCTAATGTTGATGATAGTAACTGTCACAAAGTTTAACGAAAAAAATCACACATAGTTTCATATGTTTAAAGTAATGATATCTGTGCAGGGCAAGTTCGATACAACCAGCGCGCCAGTCTTTCAATGCTTTCAGCGCTTTGATTATAGTTGTTGTAATTTCCCCATGAATTTCGGATGGCATTTCGGTATCCAAAGTGAGTCGGTGCCGAGTGTATAAGAATGATTAAAGACAGGTTATGAGCTTCAAAACAGATGTTGTTGTTTGATGGTTTAAAATGGCCGTGATGAAATGAAGGAGGAAAACCGAGATACATTCTCCGGAGCTTGTAGAGGTATATTATTTGTAGACGACTCCGATTTGTTAAAGAAGACAATTCGATCTTCCGTAACCATTTTTTCTATGAAAGACCTTATTTTCTGAATGGAGGATAATCGATTTATGTACACAATTAAGAAAACGACAGTTTCCAGAACCAATGATATTAGGACATACTTGATGTTGAATTTCATCATCTTGAAGTTGTTTGTCTTTAGGGCGACCTGAATGATAAACAAAGTGGGTTTTGTACTTTTCATAATCAACTACACAACACCTACAAAATGCACACATTTTTCGCCCATTGATTCAGTATCATAAAATGCTTTTAAGTATCAACTCATATATCAAAAATAAGTTTATTCATAAAGTTAAAGTTATACTATCATGGCAAGAACAGTACGTTATCATTGCATTCTGATTACATATTTTCACAGAAGACATGTAATGCCAACTTTCATGTACATTTTGTAAAATTGAGTACATGTAAGCATACCTATCCAAATGTAATTATACCTTCAAACGGAATCGATGAAAATTGTGTTATTAACAGAATATTTTGTGTATTCTTATTAACCGAATTTATTTTCAAAACTCAGTATAATTAGTCCATGCGGTATATCTGTCAAACTTGAAGAGTTCAATAAAAATTAAACACGCGTTATGATACATAATACTTATTGAATAATTGTATATGATCGGTAAATTATCATCATCTTTAAAAATAAAATCTAGTTGGAAATAAATTCGACCAAATTATAGCAATCATCTATTTAATAGCTTAATGTGGATGTCACGTGACATCACGTCAAAGAAATCAAGGCTCTGCTTGAAAGGACAGCTGTTTCACAGTTTGTAAACTTAGCAGCAGAGTATATATTGCAGTGTTGAGACTGTGCAAAGTAGTCTCAACTTTAAATGAATATTTTGAAATTAAATGACTGTTAAAAAAAATTATGCCGTTGTGAACATGGCGGTAATGACGTCGTAATAACGTTGGGCCGAATAACCAATAGTAAATTTGTTTAAAAATTCACAATATTTTGAAACAGACCAATTGGCCAGACTTTTGTTAATTACTATATAAGGAATACTTTAAATTTCAATAACAGCATTTTTAAAGATGCAATTAAAAATGAAGAACAGAGATCACTTTTCCACGAATTTTCTGAACACAATCTTTTATGTATTTTAAATATCAACAGAAACATGATATTACTCTCCTTAATTAAATAATCGGCTCTACTTACCAAAACTGCTGTGTGAAATTTCCGAACCTGTTCACTGTTCATTCTTGACAAATTATTTCTTATGAATTAAACTATCAAACGTGATTACCCAAATCCCAAATGTATCAAAGTATATCAAATCCTAATGCACTTCTGCCTATGAACAGACTCAATCAAATCAAACCGAGCCTGCAATGTTATCATATATGTCGTGTTCGATGGCTTTCAAAGTTCCTTTTTCATCTATTTCTATATATTTCAACCTTAGAATGAAACAGATTGACTAACAATAATTGAAAAACGGTTTCTTGGCAAATTAATTAATTTATCTATTCACATTTGATTGTACAAGGTACCAGCTGTGTTCCTTTCATTTAGTCTTTCTGCGTGAAACAAGATTTAAAAATTAAAAAATTGGAAAGAAAGCGACTGGAATGCAGCTCAATAAAACTTTGCACAAACCAATGCGATTAATATATGTTTAATTTACTAATATGCTAAGAAAAGTTAGAACGGTAAAGAAAATAGTTAGACCTAAAATCCATAAAATTCCATTTGCAAATTATCACAAAAACGAAGCAACATTAAATATCATTTAAACCCCTTCATGAGTAATGAGTTGCAGACAACACTATCTTATGTCCTTTAGTCTCACAAATGTATACAGTGTGAGTTATTTGTAGAAGTTTATTATACCATCTATTTCCTGGTCGCGAAAATGGATGACCAAAAAATATAAATGTTGATTTCTCTTTTCGTAATTGAAAGTTTTTCTATTTTCAATGTCATTTTACTCCCACTGGTATTTGAATTGTTTTGAGTTTTGTGTTGCTTTGTTTTTGTGAAAAATTGCAAATAGAACTTAAGGGATTTTTTAGGTCGTACTATTTTCTTGTTCTAACTTTGCTTAACGTATTTAAAATAATCATAGACTTATAGCATTGAATTGTGCAAAGTTTGATGGAACTGCATGGAAACTTGCAGCAATTAAATGTGTTGAAACGATAAACACAACGTGCTTAAGAATGAAAATTCCAGGATTTGGTAAGGATTTGATTGTCAATGTCTTTAAAATCACAGCGCCTTTGTATGGTGTGAACATTGTTTAAAACAAATCCGGACTAAGAACAGTAATCTATGGTATTTTAACGAAAAAAGACATAATAAGCTATACTTACGTTTGATAAAATGAATAAACTGATATTTGCCAACTCAAAAGAAGACGACTCAGATTCGAGCAATACCCTCCAAGTCATTATTTCTTGCTTATCCCTGATTTGCGAAATGTATAAAATTACATGAGGAATAATGTACGTGACAAAATTTTTGATAATAATCTTTATAAATTAAACAATATAAAAATGCCATGTTTCCCATTGTAAACATTAGTTACGAACAGTGTATTTGATCACCATCTACCATTAGGTTCAAGCTTCCTTGCGTCGGTTGGCTTCAGCTCAACCCAGAAAAGCAGCATCAACATGTTTGATCCGTTTGTAATACCTACTTGACCGACCTTAAACCCGTAATGCGGCACTTGTTTTATTGTACTCTTGCAACAATCCTTGCAATAATTTGTTTTATTTTCCATGAGAACCTCTAATCATTGAAAAAGGAAAAAGTTACTAAACAGCACTGATTTGCTTTATCGCGGTATGTATCTCCTTTGTTTATACCTAAAATCATTTAATTAATGCTGCAACCAAGTAGTAAAAATATTTGTAGGTGTACGTTTTAAGATTAAGTAATACACGAGGTTTGTCTTTGTTGAAACGCTTTCCCAACAATTTCAATATTCGCGACGATATTGTAATGTAATTCTGCCAAGATAGTCTTACATACTTTGTCGTTTGTTACGCACAATATATCGTCTCCACAGTCCAGAGAAAATTCGTTACCCCACGTGTACCTGTCAATAGCGGGACTCAACTGACACACAAGACCATAAACATAAACGTCTTCTATCCAAAAGATTGGAGTAACAGCTGCTCTCTGCAGTATAGGATAAACCAAGTCAGATGTAAGAATGACTGCTTTCCCCTCACAGTAAGGTGGATAGTAGGCAATACCTTTCATTTCATTTTCGTCCACAAACCACTTCGAGTTTCTATCTCTAATAATTACTGAACTGGAAAAATAGTTACAGAACACGTGTTTAGTCAACGAAATGTATCGCCATATAATTCGTCGAAAAAGATTATACATGTCGACAACAACATCATCGTCGATCTTCATTACCACCCTGGCATTTCTGCAATGTTCAGAAATCCAGAACAAGCCGTATAAGGTACTGAAACTTAAATTGTGGTAGCCGTCAATGAAATTTCCTTGTAGAATGTCCCCGTGGATCATGTGTTCTTCTTCCAATTGTTTCTGAAATTCTGTAGTGTTGACTTTGCCGAAGACAAAAACTCTGCGAAAGCTAATGGTTTGATCATAGTTGCTGTAATTTCCCCATGATTTTCGGATAGCATTTCGGTATCCAAAGTGAGTCGGTGCCGAATGTATGAGAATGATTAAAGACAGGTTTTGATCTTCAATACAGATGTTGTTGTTTGATAGTAAAAATGGCCGTGATGAAAGGAACGAGGAAAACCCAGATACATTCTCCGGAGCTGGTAGAGGTATATTATGTGTAGACGACTGTTGTGCAGCCTTTCCCTCTACCGAATTCCTTATTAGCTGGATGGAGTATAATCGATATATGCACACAAGTAGGAAGACAGGTAATACGACGGTTGGCTTAACTAATGATTTGGGATCACACTTGATGTTAAATTTCATCATCTTCAAGTATTTTGTCTTTATGGCGATCTGAAGAATAAACAAAGTTGATTTTTCACTTTTCCATAATCAGCTATATTGCAGTCATAAAATTCCCAAATTTTTCGTCTATTGATTCAGTATCATAGCGTGCTGTTAGGTATCAAATCATAATTCAACACATTTTTTATGTACATTTCCGAAATTTAGTACATGTAAGCAAATCGATCCAAATGTTTTTATACTTTTGAAAGAATCAATAAATATTTTGTATTATTAACAGACTATGTTGTTTGTCTTAATTTATAGTTAATATAATGTGTTTAGGGGTAAAGCTCAGTAAATAATATACTGAGCCAAAATGAAAACTTGACAAAAATAACACGGAAAACTCCTATAGAATTAATGATCCCAGTGAATGTTTATATCTAGAAAAATTTGACCACCAATATGTTCATCTTGAAAGTTGTCGGTTCACTATAATCACTTGAAAAAAATCAAGGTGGTTGTCGATTTTGGCGTCGGATTTTGTTCTTTCTTTAATAAAATGGGAATTAATTTGCAAAAACGGATATTTAAGTAACTGTATCTTATTCGTTCAGTACATGCAATAAATTTCTTACTTTGACAGTCAAATAATCTTTTAATGACTTGAAAGTTAAAAATTATCGATCTCATCAATTTTTATAAAAGAGGAGATAACCTTGACATCTGTGAAAAATTAACACAATCTTGTCGCTTTATCAAATGTCCAGATACTTGCAAATACCACTATATAAATGAAAGATAAAATATAGCATCACTTAATTTTTTTTTAATTTTAAAACTGGTAAGTTTCATTTTTGTTCCGTATATTTACTCCGATGTACGTTTCGCTATAATATTTAATGTTAAGTAATAAAATCACAAAATTCACAAAGAGTTATAAAATAAACACAAAGCAAAACCCGTCACAATAAGGTCGCGTTCTCACTGCGACCCCACGGCGTCCAAGTACGATTACAAGCATCACCGCAGCAATGCAGTGGCATCGCCAGTAGAGGCAGTGGGGTCGCATAGAACGCCTACCGACGGCGCTCACTTTGAGCATGCACAAAACAAACGCCGCAGCTCGGCGTTCTGAAAAGAGCACAGTAGGGTCGCAGTACGGTCGCCGTAGCAGCGCAGTAAGGTCTCCTACAACGCCAAACGAGCTCCGCGGGCGCGCACAGAGGTCGCAGTGCGAACGCTGTGATAATCGTTGGCGCTTGCACGGAGATTGCACGGCGTTGTCTCAGATGTCACTGCGACGCTACCGCTCGTCTACGGCGCTTATATGGAGTGTTAGTAATTTTACTACGCGCTTGTCACGGAAATTTAATAATTTAATTATAGCGCTCCCAAGCATGTCCTTTTAGACGGTTGTAGGCCACTGCTGAAATCCCAGTGCACGCAGTGGAAGCGCAGTAAGAGCGTCGCGAAAGCTCAGTGCACGCAGTGTAAAGGCCGTAAGAGTGCCGTGAAAGCGCAGTGGAAGCGCCGCCAAGAACTCCGTAAGAACGCGATAGAACACCATGTGAGCTCCGTAGCAACGCCTCGGTCGCAGTAAGGTCGCAGTGACATCTCCATCTTCACAAAATATAATATTTTGCATGCGATCTCGCGGCGTTCTAGAAAATTTAGCAACTCCGTAGCAACGCAGTGCAAACGCGCCATAGTGTGACGGGGCCTTAAGAAACAGTAAGTCACGAAGTAAGGACAGTAAGCAGGTGTCCTAGCTTACAAGAAATTTAAATATAGTCACTAAGTTGAAGTGGCACTGGGTTAAATGTTGTATAGGCTGTATATAATGAAATAAAATGCATGTTATATACCTGCTGAGGCATCGGATTAAATATTTGTGATTAAGGCTAGATTGAATTTGCCTAGTTGCGCATTTTTAGCTTATGTATCCAATGACGTGATTTCTGTTTTCACATTCTCAAAAGTGATACTAGAAAATATTAATTAATTAATAATTATTATAATTTATATATTTTCTGACTATGTGAAATAATAGCTGGAAATCACATGTAGTATAGTGATGTATAATTTTCGTTTAAAACATGTATATAAAATGTGCCAGTTCGGGGTTAATAGCTTAACTTAAATAATGCGAGTTAAAATTTTAGCTCCGTTTAAAAAATACAAATCACAAAAACGCGTTCAGGAATACATACAGTCAAGAAGCAATGAGACTGAGAGAGAACGCACCTACGTAAAATATTTTCAGAATTTATGACAATATATAGATAACATAAACACGAGAAAACAAGAATGAAATCTGTACTTGCCACTTGTCTTTAAACCTTAAACACTTTTTTATTCACCAGCTTCTTTCCACAATAAACGTAGACAAGTTGCTATGTTAAAAAACACCGTCCCATTCAAACATCTGTGATATATTGATATATTCAAATGAACAATCATAAAATAAATTATAAGCAATACAGACGTTAATGAAGTATCTGTTTATAAACCATAACTGAAAAAAATATTGCATATTCCACTGACCATTTCAATACGTTACAGACAGCTCTGGATCAAATTTTCGTTAATTGTGGTGTTTTTTTTAATTAGACCATTTTATAAACCAATGCTCTTTTCCTCTGCTTTTTTGCTGTGTGTCTTCTGGATTTTGCGTATGTGTATTTCTCTTTTTAGACTGTCGGGCTTTCGGCTGAAATCGCATGCTATGGCGACACGCATAATTTTTAACTTGCGATGTATTATTGCTAGGTAATATTCCTATTCACATTTCATAACAGGGTACCAGCTGCGGCTTTCATTTCGTCCTTCTACTTTCAAAAGCAGACAGAACCGCTTCTTAAACAAACGCCAAGCTTATCTATATAGATTTGTCATATAGACTTTTACACTTGTTGAAATACGCAATACCCTTTGTTTTTGAGATTTCGCAAAACTATCTACATATTGAAACTGATTATTTTAATACCATGCTCTCTTCTCCTGTCTACTTGTTGGCTGTGTGGTTAGGCTGTGTCTCCATGCTCTCTTCTCCTCTCTACTCTTTGGCTGTGTGGGTAGGCTGTGTCTCCATGCTCTCTTTTCCTCTCTACTCGTTGGCTGTGTGGATAGGCTGTGTCTCCATGCTCTCTTCTCCTCTCTACTCTTTGGCTGTGTGGGTAGGCTGTGTCTCCATGCTCTCTTCTCCTCTCTTCTCGTTGGCTGTGTGGGTAGGCTGTGTCTCCATGCTCTCTTCTCCTCTACTCGTTGGCTGTGTGGGTAGGCTGTGTCTCCATGCTCTCTTCTCCTCTCTTCTCGTTGGCTGTGAGGGTAGGCTGTGTCTCCATGCTCTCTTCTCCTCTCTACTCTTTGGCTGTGTGGGTTGGCTGTGTCTCCATGCTCTCTTCTCCTCTCTACTCGTTGGCTGTGTGGGTAGGCTGTGTCTCCATGCTCTCAACTCCTCTCTACTCTTTGGCTGTGTGGGTAGGCTGTGTCTCTATGCTCTCAACTCCTCTCTACTCTTTGGCTGTGTGGGTAGGCTGTGTCTGCTGGATATCTGGATGGCCATTCCTGATTAGCATATTTCACTTTTTATGTAAAATAATGAATGTTTTCCTGCCATTCCAAAAAAAATAAATTTGATAATAATTAGAATTGTGTTTGAATTTGATCTAAAACTTAAATAAAACTGCCAGCTTATTGTACAAATACTGAGTAAAGTAATTATGTTATTGCATGATAATAAAGCACACATGTTTTTTTCTTCTAAAACGATATCGAAACAAATCCGTTCAAAGTATGTGCATCTAAATAAGAAAACGCCATATACGAGCAAAATATTGTCTCGTGAGTTTTAGGTTTTTACCAAATAACATGTGATAGAATCTTTTTCGCGCATAGCTATTAAGATCCGAAATTAAACATGTTTGTTTTTGCTATTTTCGTGAAAATGATTTCATTCATCCCATCTATTTTGATTTCCGTGATAACAATACACGTTTTATTGTTTAATTGTGATTTACAAAAGGGCGAATACGATGAAACAACAGCCTACGGGAAACACCAAACATTAGATCCAGTTGTGTTGTTTATCTTTAGTTCAGTCTGTTTACTTTGCATTTCAAACATTATTTAGTCGATAAACAGGGCAAGATATGTAATATATTGGAAACACCATATTCAGGAAATTTAAGTACAAAAATATTTTTTTATTTTTATGCATGATTTAACAAACTAGAACCCCAAGAAGACCTGAACAATTTTACCAACACTAATCACATTAAAATCAACCTCCATTGTAAAAAAATAAAGAACTAAAAGGGTAGGGGTCTATGATTTTCATAATAAAAGTTAAAATGTAAGATTTTAATTTATTTTGCGTTCTCTCGCTTTCTCCCTGTCTCTTACTGTCGATGTCTACTATATTTACCTTGCCTACTGTAATATTTGGGAACTTGGAGTAAGAAATAACACCTTTGTGTTTGGTTACTAAATCTATTCTGATTAACAATTTACAACATGTTATGAGAGAGGCAGAGCGGTAGGCGGAGCTTATCAGTAGTGGTCAGGTACTGGCCATAGAGAGTTAATACATTACATCCGCCCTTTCTTTAGATAGAACATTAATTCTAAGAACATCGAAAGTTTAACAAGGAACCATAAATATCATTAAGCGGTGCCTTAATGTGATATCATGTGTTAAATCACAATAAATGGAAATTTTAAAAATCACAATAAACCGTGTACAGTGTACACAGCTTCAAGAGGAACATTTATGATGTTCGTGTGTTAAATCACAATAAATGGAAATCAAAAGTTAATACATTACAACTACTATGCTAACAGGTTGGAGTACTAGTAAATTCACCAAATAACGTTTGTATGTATGCTTTTAAAAGAGCATGGAAGGGCACAATTTAGATCGATACATCCACCAACCTTATCATTCTCATTTACCATACCTTAGCGAAACTCCACAGGTTCTTGCTAGTTTGTATTGTAAATCAAACCGAGCCTGCAATATTTTTATATATGTCGTGTTCGGTGGCTTTCAAAGTTCCCTTTTCATCTATTTCAATATCACAGTAGAGTTGTTTGTGCTGTGTGGAGGCTGTAAAACGTCTTCCCAAAAATTCAATCAGTGCTGTTATCAGTTACGTCCTGTGAAGATCGTTGAGCACGATACTTATATACTATATAAATAGTACATGTACTTCTAAACTTTCTTTGTTTTAATATTTCGGCCAGTTCAAAAATTTGTTTGTCAACGTCTTTAAAATGACAACACCTTTGTATGATGTGAAAATTATTTAATACACATTCGGACATTTTTGTATGAAGACATACACAAGTGTTCACGGAATAAAATTATTCACGTTTGACATTGTTACGCTTTGTGACAGTCCATATGGAGTATGTAGCCAGTCTATGTAGAATTTGCAAGGTTTTTGGTTTTCCCGGGTTTTTTGACGTTTCGCATGTATTTCTCGTGCAAATGTGTCTTATATTCTGATTTTTCGTTATTTTGAATCACTCGAGGCTAGTATTTGACAGCGAATACATTATGGTTGCTTATTAGGTTAAAATTATTAGATTGCTAATTTTTAAAGACAGTTAATGGACAGGCATAACATTAAAGTATGGAACCAACCGAACGGTCTTTTATGGCAATTATGAGACTTGAAAAGGATACGGATTGATTGCGAACTGAATTTAACAAGAGGTAAAGCGATTTAGATACACGTTTATTATTCAGTTGATTTGTAATAATTATTATCTTAATTGTGAAGAAAATTGGTGTCTGTGCAGGCGTAGGGACCATAAGTCTGAGTATTGTTAGGTAAATTAAACATGACAGTTAATTTAAAATTAGCATCAATGAATGTACAAGGTTTAGGGGACAGACTAAAAAGAAAAGATGTACTAAATTTTTTGAAAGTTAAAAAATATAATATTTACTGTTTGCAAGACACACACTTTACTGATAGAGAAGAGAATACTATTAGGAGTCAGTGGGGATATGACTGTTTTTTTAGCAATTTTAACAGCCAATCAAGAGGGGTTGCAATTTTAATAAACAACAACTTTGATTTTAAATACATCAACATGGAAAAGGATAAAAATGGAAATCTTTTAATCATTAACTGTCATATTGACTCTAAATTATTCACATTAATTTGTATATATGGTCCCAACAGAGATGACCCTGGATTTTATATTGAAATTAAAAATAAAGTTTCAAATATTAATCACAGTTGCATAATTGTAGGTGATTACAACTTAGTTTTAAACCCCGAAAAAGATTGCTTTAACTATATGAATATTAACAACCCAAATGCAAGGGATATTGTCTTTGAAATTATTGCAGAAAATGATTTTATAGATGCATGGCGAGAGAAAAACATGGAAAAACAACAGTTTACATGGTTTAAGAAAAACCCTGTTAAAAAGGCAAGACTTGATTTCTTTCTTATATCCAATGATCTTTTCACAGACCTTGAAGAAGCTTGTATTCTACCAGGTTACAGAACAGACCATTCTTTAATTATGATTAGCATAGATATTGGAAAGTTTGAAAAAGGTAAATCATACTGGAAATTTAATAATTCATTACTTAAAGATACAGAATATGTTTTCCAAATTAAACAGGTTATTAAAGAGGTAAAACAGTTATATTCAGCAACTAATCAAAATTTTAATCAACCCATTAATGAAATTAGTGACAAAGATATCCTATTAACAATAAATGATCAACTTTTTTTCGAAACACTTATGATGCAAATTAGAGGCAAAACTATTTCTATTTCATCTCATAAGAAAAAGCAAGAACAGAACAAAGAACAACATTTATTAGTTGAAATTGCAAAACTTGAGAATGAGGGCAACATAAACCATACTGTTTTAGACGATAAGAAAAATGAACTTTTAAACATACGTAAAAAGAAATTGGAAGGTTCTCTTGTTCGATCTCGAGCTAAATGGTTACTAGAAGGAGAAAAGCCAACAAATTATTTCTGTAACTTGGAAAATAGACATTATATATCAAAATTGATGAACTCATTATACTCAAATACAGGAGAGATTCTGAAAACCCAAACAGATATTATAAAACATACTGAGTGCTTTTATAAAAATTTATATTCTTTTAGGGAAGTAAATGAAACCAACCTCAACACTTTGTTCAATAATTATAATTTTAATAAACTGTCAGAAAGAGAAAAAGAATCACTTGAAGGGGAATTAACTTATGAGGAAATGCTGAAAAGCTTGAAAAAAATGTCTAATTTATCATCACCAGGTAATTCAGGATTTACAGCAGCATTTTACAAATTTTTCTGGATGGATTTAGGTCATTTCCTAGTTCGGTCAATTAACCATGGTTTTAGAACCGGAGAATTGTCAGTCACACAAAAACAAGGAGTCATCACATGTATACCCAAGCCTGATAAAGATAAAATGCATTTAAAAAATTGGCGTCCAATATCACTTCTTAATGTATCTTATAAAATAGCTTCAGCAAGCATAGCAAATAGAATGAAAACAGTATTAAGCAAAATTATAAGTGAGGACCAAACAGGGTTCATTTCAGGAAGATTTATAGGAGAAAATATACGCCTTATTTATGATGTAATGTTTTACACAGAATATTACAAAAAACAGGGAATGCTCTTGCTGATTGATTTTGCAACCGCTTTTGATTCTATTTCTTGGGTTTTTATGAAGAAAGTTTTAGACTTTTTTAACTTTGGTGAACAATTCAAACAATGGATAGGGGTATTTTATAAAAATATTCAGTCCTGCGTTACTATTAATGGACATCTATCCGATTGGTTTTATGTACACCGCGGTTGTCGTCAAGGTGATCCTCTGTCCCCTTACCTTTTCATTCTGTGTGCTGAGATTTTATCATTGCTTATTAAAAAAGATAACAATATAACTGGTATTAAAATAAACAATCAAGAGTTTCGTATATCGCAGTACGCAGATGACACTTCCTTACTCTTAGACGGTTCTGAAAAATCACTTTTAAATGCTTTAAAAGTTTTAAAATTCTATGATAGTATTTCAGGCCTTAAGGTAAATGTAGATAAAACAAAGGCAATTTGGATAGGGTCTTTGAAAGGTTCGGAAAGAACTTTATGTCCAAATTGGGGTATACATTGGGAAAGAGAAAATTTTAAGCTACTAGGTATAACATTCAGTACAAATTTGGATACAGTAGTAGAAATAAACTATGCTTCAAAAATTGAGGAGATAAAAAGACTGTTAGTTACTTGGTCTAAACGTATAATAACGCCAATCGGAAGAAATGTAGTAGTTAAAACACTTGCTTTAGCAAAACTTAATCACCTTTTTATAAGTCTTCCAAATCCAAGTACAAAAATCATAAAAACTATTCAAGACCTGTTCTATAAATATCTTTGGAATTCTGGACCAGATAAAATTAAAAGAAATATTATTACACAAAACTATGAAAATGGAGGATTAAGATTCTTAAATTTAGAAAATTTTATGAATGCTCTTAAAATTACTTGGTTAAGAAGACTTATTAGAAACAATTCAAAATATTTCAAACTTGTTGAAGACATCTGTCCACTTGTTGCAAATTATACAAATTTTGGTAGTACATACATCCTGCAACAAGTCAAATTAATTAAAAATGTATTTTGGAGTCAAGTGTTTCAAACTTATTCCTCACTATTGACTAAAATAATACCCCAAAACTGGTCAGAATTTCTACAAGTTCCAGTTTGGCATAATTTACAAATCAAAATAGGAGGTAAACCATTTTATGACAATAGACTGGCAAATAGAGGTATCCTTCTCATTAATGACTTTATGAATGTAAATGGTCGGTTTCTCTCATTTCATGAATTTAAGGATATATATGGTGATATAACAAACTTCTTACAATATAACAATATTATCTTTGCACTTAGGAGGTATTTAGACACGTTAACTATCCCTCACAAAGCCATAAATAGTATCAACCCCATTCAGCCACTATCAATAAAACTTATAAATTCAAGCGAAAAAGGCTGTAGGCCTATTTATGACTCTCTTAATAAAAATGATATTGTGTCAATTGCTAGGCAAAAATGGCATATCGATTTCCCTAACATTAACTTGGATTGGAAAAATATATATTGCCTCCCTTTCCGTTGTACAAAGGACACTAAGCTTCAGTGGTTCCAATTTAGAATAAACCATCGAATATTAGGCACAAATTATTTACTAACTAAAATGGGTATAAGAAATGATAACCTCTGCTCCTTTTGCGGTATAGAACCGGAAACATTATGTCATTTATTTTGGGATTGTCAAATATCAAACAGTTTTTGGGTTAATTTAAAGTCATGGCTTTCAAATAGATGTCCAAATATACATATAGACTGGTCGAAACTTGATATTATACTTGGCAGAAGGGATCTCAATATTGCCTTGAATACAATAATTTTAGCAGCAAAATATCATATTTACCAGAACAAAATGAACCAATCTCTTCCAAATGTGTTAACTTTTAAATACCAGTTATCATTGTTAATTAAAACAGAGAAATACAATGCTACGAAATCTTTAAAGATTGAAACGTTTAGGAAAACATGGGGCCCATTTGTTGCGCTCTGCACAGACAACCAATAATTTGTGAGTCAGTTGAATTATAAACTGCTAGACATGGTGGCCAGTCTTCCCTCTCAGGTAATTTTTTTTTCTTTTTTCTTTTGGTAGGCACTAAACCACCCACCTAACGACCTTGTACATCAGATTTTTGTTCTTTCTTTCTCTCTCTTTCTATTTCTCTTCTCTGTTTTTCTCTCTTCCCTCTCGCTCTGTTATTAATTCTTTATGGGAAAAAATAAAGCAATTTGTATTAATATTATTGTTGAACTTGTATTAACAACTAAGAATTGTTGTATAGTTTGCATTTGACTTTTGTACTTATTACATGTACATTATAATACATTTGTAAAGACATAAAAGATTAAAGAGAACTAGGCAGTCACAAGACAGACAATAAAAAAAACTTATCTTTTAGTTAATACCTCTAAAAAAAATAAAAACTGTGAGAGTTACTCATTCGACAAATATATGACTCTCCGATTTATATAAATAAGTATTAATATAAAAACAGATAAACTCTGTATCACATGACTGTATTTATCTTTAATCAGTCATACCGTCTATTTATTTTCAATTAACCATTCATATAGTGTCTGGGTGTATAATTGAAAATTGTTTTGGACTATAATTGAAAAACAAGAAAACTCTCTTAGGTAAAAGGAAAGCAAATTACACATGTATGAAGATTGTGGGTGTATAATAGAATATTGCTTTTGGACCATAATTGAAAATCAAGAAAACACTCTCATGCAGAAGTAAATCAAATTATACATTTATGAATATTTGTGTGTATATTTGAATATTGTTTTGATAGAGCAAATTATACATGTATGAATACAGATTATTGCTGAACATGTTTAAACAACCTAGAATTTTGTATACTTATGCTACAATATTGCTATTTATCTTTAATCAGTCATACTGTCTATTTATTTTCAATTAACCATTCATATAGTGTCTGGGTATATAATTGAAAATTGTTTTGGACTATAATTGAAAAACAAGAAAACTCTCTTAGGTAAAAGGAAAGCAAATTACACATGTATGAAGATTGTGGGTGTATAATAGAATATTGCTTTTGGACCATAATTGAAAATCAAGAAAACACTCTCATGCAGAAGTAAATCAAATTATACATTTATGAATATTTGTGTGTATATTTGAATATTGTTTTGATAGAGCAAATTATACATGTATGAATACAGATTATTACTGAACATGTTTAAACAACCTAGAATTTTGTATACTTATGCTACAATATTGCTATTTATCTTTAATCAGTCATACTGTCTATTTATTTTCAATTAACCATTCATATAGTGTCTGGGTGTATAATTGAAAATTGTTTTGGACTATAATTGAAAAACCAGAAAACTCTCTTAAGGTAAAAGGAAAGCAAATTACACATGAATGAAGATTGTGGGTGTATAATAGAATATTGCTTTTGGACCATAATTGAAAATCAAGATAACACTCTCATGCAGAAGTAAATCAAATTATACATTTATGCATATTTGTGTGTATAATTGAATATTGTTTTGATAGAGCAAATTATACATGTATGAATACAGATTATTGCTGAACATGTTTAAACAACCTAGAATTTTGTATGCTTATGCTACAATATTGCTTTATCTGAATTTAAAAAAAAAAAAAAAAAAAAAAAAAAGGAGATATAATGTAAAAATATTAATTTATGAAATAAATGTAAAAGATTAAAAAAAAATTATCTTAATTGTGAAAACGTTTTATTTTGGTTGAACGTTAACGGAAGTGTGGGATTAGGGAAAGCATTGAAGTGCTGCAATTGAAGCCTGACTGTTATATTTTACGAGTTACACTTTATTAGTTGGAGAATGTAATTTAAAACAATAAAAGCTCACTGTCAAATTTATTAACAGCAGTCGGAATCAGCTTTATGGTTACTTGATAATTTGTAAAGAGTTGCGATGAAAAATTTAATTTTCAAGCGTTTTTACATGTATGTGATTTTACAAGCAGATGGGTCTTTCAGAAACACGCATTGTGTATGATAGCTAGATGTACTGTTATAAGTACAGTTGCACGTGGAAAGCGTGTATAATTATACAATATAACTTGAGAAGACCTCTTTCTCTAATGTCAAACTGTTTGCATTTATATCATTGCAAATGTTATTTTGTTGAGTTCGATATTTTGAGTGCTTCGGAATGCTGTAATTTTTAGACACCGTTCTGGGCGATGAAATGCTATAATTCTGAGGAAAGCTGACACACCTGTACGTTTTGATGATGAACTAAAATCACAAAATAAAATTAAAATTCTTTTCGTTAGATAGCTAACAGAAAGATTCATCGCGTGGAAGACAGCAGTAATACAAGGCCGAATGAATATATTCTTAATTCTATTTATTTGTATTTTGTGACCCTGCGGCGCAATCTCAAATCTACTCGGAGGGGTTAGTCAGAAGGAGACAGAGTCGTATTCTATTTTTGAGGACAAATGTTGGACATGCCTTTGAAGGTCGTTTGTGTTTTCAACGTTTCCATCGTATAAAGCAAACACGACTGAACTCAAATGGAGCTGGTTATGATAAGTATAAACCTATATGTCTAAAGTTAAGGCATCGCCACACTCCTCCCAATCCTATTCATCGATAAAATAAAAATCATCAAATCTCAGTAATGACAAAATGCCATTCAATGAAACTTTGCACAAATGAAGGTTACTAATGTATCTTAATTTTGCATACAGAAAGACAACTTAGAAAAGTAAAGAAACAAAGCTAGACCTAAAAATTCCTTGAATTCTATTTACATAAATTCACAAAAACTAGGCGATGCAGAACATAACTTTAAATTCCCTCGTGAGCGCAATGATACTGACAAGAAAATGTTGTGTACTTTGTAAAAAACGTTCAACTATTAAAAGAGAAATCAGTGATTGTCATCCGTTTACGCGACCAGGAAATTGAAGGTCAAACACACTTTTACTAATATCTCGTAAAGTTTACATAAGTAAATCATGAGGACACAATAAATTGTTGTCAGTATCATATTACTCATGTGGGCATTTAAAATGATGTTTTGTGTTCTTTAGTTTTTGTGAATTTATGTAAATAGAAGTTGAGGGAATTTTTAGATCCTGCTATTTTTCTTTACTTTTCTAATATGTCTTACCATCTGTAAAATAAAGATACATTAATAACATACACTTATGCAAAGTTTCATTTAACAGCATTTTACCGTTATTGAGATTTTGATAATTTTATTTTTATCGATGAATAGAATTGGGAGGAGTGTGGCAGGCCCTTAAATGTGGCTGAACGCATATCAGATAAACACTTTGTAAACACCTTCTGGTGACAAGATTTTGTTATTTAAATTCATTTTGCTAAAAATTCATTCGTGTTTTAATTTATATATGTTGTTGTTGATATTTTGAATGAATATATTTAAAAACAAAAAAAGCCGTAATTTGAACTTTTCTAAAGATAGTAATGTGTTATAGTTCGGATTTTAGAGATTAAAAGGAAATCGTGTAATTCGTGTAAACGAAATACAACTTGTAGCACACAATCGTGTGTACAGGGGATATGCATTTTTTGTTTCTGTTGGCATGTGATTCATTTTTCTATAAACTTATACAATAATATTATTTCAGCTTTAGATAAACGATCAATAACGTTGTGCTCTGTGCCTAGTGTGGCTGAGAAGCAACTTAAATCGTCCTGATAGACTGATGATGGCCGCATATTTGGTTAACAAGCGGAGGTTTGATGTTTATAAAGTATGTATTGTGCTTTAGTATATTTCTATGTTTCACTAAAATTGCTCCTTACTTGGTCTGTCGTTTTCTGTAAATTATAAACTTTTTCATTGTCGTTCGAGTAAATAGGAAAGTGCGATGTATTTGCCCGTTTATTGTGTCGCCTGCGATAGCAGGTAGACACATAGGGACCCTATTGTCCGGCGGCGTCGTCGTCGTCGTCTTCGTCGTCGTCGTCGTCGGTGCCGTCGTCCGGTAGTCCCCCAACTTTAACCTGAAACTTAATGTTGCCTATAACTTTGAAAGTACTTGTCCTATTCACTTCATACTTGGAATATATCATCAGCATGAACAATGTTATCTGTGATGACAAGAATGATAACTCCAGTTTCAAAATTTTTTGAGTTATGCCCCTTTCAAATGCAACTTTAACCTGAAACTTAATGTTGCCTATAACTTTGAAAGTACTTGTCCTATTCACTTCATACTTGGAATATATCATCAGCATGAACAATGCCATCTGTGATGACAAGAATGATAACTCTAGTTTCAATATTTTTTGAGTTATGCCCCTTTCAAATGCAACTTTAACCTGAAACTTAATGTTGCCTATAACTTTGAAAGTACTTGTCCTATTCACTTCATACTTGGAATATATCATCAGCATGAACAATGCCATCTGTGATGACAAGAATGATAACTCCAGTTTCAATATTTTTTGAGTTATGCCCCTTTTAAATGCAACTTTAACCTGAAACTTAATGTTGCCTATCACTTTGAAAGTACTTGTCCTATTCACTTCATACTTGGAATATATCATCAGCATGAACAATGCCATCTGTGACGACAAGAATGATAACTCCAGTTTCAATATATTTTGAGTTATGCCCCTTTCAAATGCAACTTTAACCTGATTCTTAATGTTGCCTATAACTTTGAAAGTACTTGTCCTATTCACTTTGTACTTGGAATATATCATCAGCACAAACAATGCCATCTGTGATGACAAGAATGATAACTCCGGTTTCAAATTTTTTTTAGTTATGCCCCTTTTAAATGCAACTTTTACCTGAAACTTAATGTTGCCTATAACTTTGAAAGTACTTGTCCTATTCACTTCATACTTGGAATATATCATCAGCATGAACAATGCCATCTGTGACAACAAGAATGATAACTCCAGTTTCAATATTTTTTGAGTTATGCCCCTTTCAAATGCAACTTTAACCTGAAACTTAATGTTGCCTATAACTTTGAAAGTACTTGTCCTATTCACTTCATACTTGGAATATATCATCAGCATGAACAATGCCATCTGTGACGAAAAGAATGATAACTCCAGTTTCAATATTTTGGAGTTATTCCCCTTTCAAATGCAACTTTAACATGAAAATTAATGTTGCCTATAACTTTGAAAGTACTTGTCCTGTTCACTTCATACTTGGAATACATTATCAGCATGATCAACAACATTGGTAACAAAAAGAATCATAACTCCTGTTTGATTATATTTTAAGTTATGCCCCTTTCAAATGCAACTGTAACATGAAACTTAATATTGCCTTTTACTTTGAAAGTAATTGTCCTATTCACTTGATATTCGAAATAAATCATCTTCATGAACAGCGTCATTATGAAGAACAAGAATGATAACTCCTGCTGGACTATTTTATTAGTTGTGTCCCTTTAATATACAACTTTAACATGAAACTTAATGTTGCCTATAACTTTTAAAGTACATGTCCTATTCACTCTTCGAATATATCATCTTCGTGAACAACAACAACATCGGTTACAACAAGAATCATAACTCCTGTTTGACTTTTTTTTTCAAATGCAAATTTCACATGAAACTTAATGTTGCGTATAATTTGAAAGTACTTGCCCTATTCATTGAATACTTGGATTGTATCATCAACATGAACAGACTGCCATTAACAACTACAAAAATTATAACTCCTGTTTGAATATTTTATGAGTTATGTCCCTTTCAAATGCAACTTTAACATGAAACTTAGTGTTGCCTGTAAAATGGAAAGTACTTGTTCAAATCACTTAATACTTTGAATAACTCATCTGCGTGCACAAACCAATTTTTGAAGATGATAACTCGGGTTTCAACATTATTATAGTTATTCCCCTTTTAAATGCAATTTAGATGACACATGTGTTCTGTGGTGTAGTATTGAAATCAACTTGAATAAAATATTTTTATTATATATGATTAAACGTAGGCCCATATTTCAACTTTTTCCATGCAGGCGACACATGTGTTCCGCGGAACACAACATTCTAGTTTTTATAATAACGTCTTAAAATTAGCAATTTAAAGATAGCAGCATGCAGTTGTCATAGTGTAGGAATGAAATTGTTTCGCTAATTGCATGAACGGTTAAAGGAAAAACATTAATTTTATTGATTTTGTGATTGTAATAAATGTAGTCAGCGTGCCTCCTGGGCTTTAAGGGGTCGTGGCTTGCAAGGACGGACCACTTTGTGATCGTGCCTCGGTAGCATTAAGTGGTCGTGGCTTGCAAGGACGGACCAGTGTTGTCAGTATGCCTCGGTGGCATTGAGTGGTCGTAGCTTGTAAGGACGGACCCCATGTGTGATCTTGCCTTGTTACCATTAAGGGGTCGTAGCTTGCAAGGACGGACCTGTGTTGTTAGTATGCCTCGGTGGCATTGAGTGGTCGTAGCTTGTAAGGACGGACCACATGTGTGATCTTGCCTTGTTACCATTAAGGGGTCGTAGCTTGCAGGGACGGACCTGTGTTGTTAGTATGCCTCGGTGGCATTGAGTGGTCGTGGCTTGTAAGGACGGACCCCATGTGTGATCTTGCCTTGTTACCATTAAGGGGTCGTAGCTTACAAGGACGGACCTGTGTTGTCGGTATGCCTCGGTGGCATTGAGTGTTCGTGGCTAGTAAGGACGGACCCCATGTGTGATCGTGCCTTGTTACCATTAAGGGGTGGTAGCTTACAAGGACGGACCAGTGTTTTCAGTATGCCTCGGTGGCATTGAGTGGTCGTGGCTTGCGGGAACGGACCCCTTGTGTGATCGGGCATTGTCAGCATTAAGGGGTCGTGGCTTGCAAGGACGGACCAGTGTTGTCAGTATGCCTCGGTGGCATTATGAGGTCGTAGCTTGTAAGGACGGACCGCATGTGTGATCGTGCCTTGTTACAATTAAGGGGTCGTAGCTTACAAGGACGGACCTTTGTTGTCTGTATGCCTCGGTGGCTGAGTGGTCGTGGCTTGCGGGGATGGACCCCTTGTGTGATCGTACTTCGTTAGCATTAAGGGGTCGTCGCTTGCAAGGACGGACCAGTATTTATATTTTGCCTCGGTGGCATTAAGAGGTTGTGGTTGGAAGAAACAGACCAGTATTGTCTTTGTGCCTCGGTGGCATCGAGAGCTTGTGGTTGGAAGGGACGGACCTATATTGTCATTGCGCCTCGGTGGTGTTAAGAGCTGGTGGTTGGAAGGGAAGGAGCAGTACTGTCATTGTGCCTCGGTGGCATTAAGAGTTTGTAGTTTGGAAGTGTGAGACAAGTATTGTCAATGTGTCTCGGTGGCATAAAGAGCTTGTGTTGAATGGGTCGGACCAATATTGTAATTGAGCCTCGGTGGCATAAAGAGCTTGTGGTTGGAAGGGTGAGACCAGTATTTTTATTATGTTTCGGTTGCATTAAGAGCTTGTGGGTGGATGGGACGGATCAGTATTGTCATTGTGACTCGGTGGCTTTAAGAGCTTGTGGTTGGAAGGGACGGACCAGTACTGTCATTGTCTCGCGGTTGCATTTAGAGCTAGTGGTTTAAAGGGTCAGACCAGTATCGTCATTGTTTCGGTGGCATTAAGAGCTTGTGGTTGGAAGGGTCGGACCAGTATCGTCATTGTGTCTCGGTTGCATTAAGAGCACGTGGTTGGAAGGATTGTCATTGTGCCTCGATTTCTTTAATTTAATGCTATAAATTATAATAATGCTGGCCATGCTGGCTTGGCTTTTTAGAACGGATTAGAATTGAAACGATGCTTACATTTAGTTGTTGACACATACCTCGAGGTCATAGCTAAGTTTCCTGTTTGGCTTTCCAGTTTTTATACGGACGCACCGGTATCAACACGACACCACGGTTATGTTGCTTTTAGGACGGTGAATTTTACATAAGCATTCATTCTTTTAGACCAACCAACAAAATGCAAATGTATTTATAATTATTCTTCGTCTGTTGATTAGTTATTACCTGGAATTAGAGCGGGTAATTTTTAAATGTTTCATGGTTAGTGTTATTAAATATCAGTTTATTGTAAAACTTTGGTCAGTTAGACGAGAATGCTTATCAGTGTCTGGTACATTCGTTTTCTTACTAGAGCAGCGTTCGAACAGTTGTTAACTTGGGCTTGGGTACTAGAATGATTTTCTTTGTGGTATTTAATCTAGGCATTTAGTTAAGGTTTATTTAACTGTATAATGGTTGTATAATATTCCGTTTGGTTGTTTGTTGACTCGTTTTCAGACAAAAGATCATTGGTCAGTGGCTTATTTTGTGTCGATAGCAGAGGCTCACATGAATCGGTTTTGAAGAGAAGTATATTTTGTCATGCGATCATAAAATTATACAAGTGCTTTGTTAAAATATTACTTTTTACGTGTTTAATTCGAACGCAAATAATGAATTGTTTTATATTTTCTGGAGATCACGGTTTATTATCCTTCTTTGTTTAGCTCGATTGAAATGCTGTCAAATACTAAAAGCCTATTTCCTATATAGTTCTTGTGTTTTTCTTAGTTTTAGTGTAGTTACAATGGAATTAGTGAATAATTGTTTTACTTACGATAATAAGTGAGTAAATAAAATTATTCACGTTTGACATTGTTACGCTTTGTGACAGTCTATATGGAGTATGTAGCCAGTCTATGTAGAATTTGCAAGGTTTTTGGTTTTCCCGGGTTTTTTGACGTTTCGCATGTATTTCTCGTGCAAATGTTTCTTATATTCTGATTTTTCGTTATTTTGAATCACTCGAGGCTAGTATTTGACAGCGAATACATTATGGTTGCTTCCCACCCGCCCACCCAGCTGGTTTTGTCATCGATGATGTTGAAGTTAGTTAAATGTTATTTTCATTCGGGGGTACTTGTTTTATCTATGTCGATAATATCATGAATTTAGAATAAATTTCGATCTTGTTCTCAATTTTACACAGTATATTTTAGGTCTGACGTATATTCACACTACAGCTCTGAAACCGAGGGGTATTCGTTCGGGATGCCTATTATCCAGGACTAAACAATAAAGTGTGCTTCACCTGAACTCATTCGACGAACTTTACTGTGCCAAATGTTAATCGTTGAAGTTAAATGGAACTACATGAACCTTAACATGATAGTTTTGTGTCGATTCCTTTGATTTGTAAAGACACATGTGACATAATCAGTGTAAAGATATGACATTATCACAGTGTTAAAAGAGCATTTGTTACATGTCTATGTTGTATTTGTCACCGGACATATTTATGTCGATTGAAATGCTGTCAAATACTAAAAGCATATTTCCTATATAGTTCTTGTGTTTTTCTTAGTTTTAGTGTAGTTACAATGGAATTAGTGAATAATTGTTTTACTCACGATAATAAGTGAGTAAAATGCATTAAGTAAAGACAAATTTTGCTAAAAATTGAATTTTGGGAAAAATATTGATTGCCATCTAGATTTTAGTGAAGACATTTTCTTAGGATGTATTAACGTTTTCACGCTCAGTTCAGTCTGATTCATGTTCTAATTACCAACCACATACTAAAACAAAAAAGGTTTGCACGAGAACTCTGAAATACCTGGACAATATAAAAAAACTAATACCTGAAATAAATATATGATGATCTATAATATGTTCTGTCAATTCGTCAAAATAACATATCGTTTTCAAATAGATTAAAAGGGAACTTTCAAGAAATTCGAAAAAGGCTCCCGTCATGTCAACTTTTGGTTTCAATGTCGTAACATTTTGCTTCACTTCCTAAAAAGTCAGGATTATTAAATACTGGCATAAAATTCTAAAATCTCCTAACTCATTATTATATCGAATAATTTTCTTATCAGATGCAAATGGCAATCTTGTAAATAGTTGGTCAAAAAATGTTAAAATATTATTGTCAAATTTAGGCTTTTCATATTTATGGAATAATATAAATATTGACAATGTACAAATAAAAATTATTATTCAAAGAATATATGACCAGTACTTGCAACAATGCTGCTGTGAACTCAATACATCTTCAACACTAGAAAGCTTTAATTTTTTTAAAACTGAATTTGTCCAAGAAAAATATCTAAGTAATATTAACAATATCAGTCACCGTAAAGCTTGTCTAGATTTTGATGTTCAGCCCACAAACTAGCAATCGAAGAGGGGAGATTTAGAAATATTTACAGAAATGAACGTCTCTGTAGTAAATGTAATATGCTTCAAAAAGAATCAGAATATCATTTCTTGCAAGTATGTCCGTTCTATAATGATTTACGTAAGCAGTTGCTCCCAAAATATTATTGCGTATGGCCAAATATTAACAAATTCAAATCTATTATGAAAACAACACAGACGAGTAAAATTGTAAACCTAGCAAAAGTTGTCTATTTAGCCATGGAAAAAGAAGCGAAGTGAACTAAAGTCAACAAATTCAATCTCAAACGTATATTTTTAATTATCCGTTTACTATTATTAAGATTGTAAACCTAACACACTCTACAAAGTAACTAATTGCACTCATAACATGTAAGCATCATGCTTTTGTGTTGTAATATATGTTTTATTTATACATTGTTTTGTAAACATCCGCCATCATTGTAACTTGGCGATGAACATGAACATGTTTTGCCAATAAATATTTTGACTTGACTTGACTTAAAATTTCTAACATTTCTAACACATCATAGCCTGAAATATTTTCAAATGTGTCGTGTTTATTTGCTTCCATGGTTACTTTTTTCATTCAGCACACATTTGAAATCTCACATGAACCCGAATGTTTCGATCTATTTATTCAGTTCTTGGGGCAAAATAAGAGTTATTCAAAGTAAATTATTGTACGATTATTATAATTATATCGCAATAATATAGCAATCTGCTTACCTTCAAGCCATGTACAATTCGTGAAATGTTGGATTTCTATTTTTATTTTTCTATTGACACATTTATTGAGTGCTACTGTCAAACCGACTTTCATATTGATATAGTAATTTCAACGTTTGCCTGAAACTTGCACAAGTTAAATGTGTGGAAACGATAAACACAACATAATTTAGAAAATTCAAGGATTTGATAAGGATTTTATTGTCGATGTCTTCAAAATCACAGCGCCCTTGTATGATTTGAACATTGTTTAAAACACTTTCGAGTACGTTTTAATAATAAGTCATACAAGAAGGTTGTCTTTGTTGAAACGCTTTCCAAACAATTTCAATATGCGCGACGATATTGTGATGTAATTCTGCAAGCATAGTCTTACATAGTCGATCGGACGTTACGCACAATACACCGTCATCACAGTTGACAGAAAATTCTTTACCCCACTTATACTTGTCAATAGCGGGACTCAACTGACACACAAGACCATACACATATATATCTTCTATCCAAAAGATTGGAGTAACAGCTGCTTTCTGTAGTATTGGATAAACCAAGTCAGATGTAAGAATGACTGCTTTCCCTTCACAGTAAGGTGGATAGTAGGCACCTTTCATTTCATTTTCATCCACAAACCACTTCGAGTCTTTCTCTAATAATTACTGAACTGACAAAATAGTTACAGAAAACGTGTTTAGTCAACGAAATGTATCGCCATAAAATTCGTCGAAAAAGATTATACATGTCAACATCAACATCATCGTCGATCTTCATTACCACCCTGGCATTTCTGCAATGTTCAGAAATCCAGAACAAGCCATGTAAGGTACTGAAACTTAAATTGTGGTAGCCGTCAATGAAATTTCCTTGTAGAATGTCCCCGTGGATCATGTGTTCTTCTTCCAATTGTTTCTGCAATTCTGTAGTGTTGACTTTGCCGAAGACAAAAACTCTGCGAAAGGTTATAGTTTGATTAAAGTTGCTGTAATTTCCCCATGAATTTCGAATGGCATTTCGGTATCCAAGTGAGTCGGTGCCGAATGTATGAAAATGATTAAAGACAGGTTTTGATCTTCAAAACAGATGTTGTTGTTTGATAGTAAAAATGGCCGTGATGAAAGGAACGAGGAAAACCCAGATACATTCTCCGGAGCTGGTAGATGTATTTTGTTTGTAGCCTTTCCTTCTACAGCAGGCGTTATCAGCTGAATGGAGTATAATCGATATATGCACACATGTAGGAAAACAAGTAATACGACGGTTGGCAGAACTAATGCTTTGGGATCATACTTGATGTTAAATTTCATGATCTCCAAGTGTTTTTTGTCTTTATGGCGATATGAAGAATAAACAAAGTTGATTTTGCACTTTTCCAAAATCAGCTATATTGCAGTCATAAAATTCCCAAATTTTTCGTCTATTGATTCAGTATCATAGCGTGCTGTTAGGTATCAAATCATATTTCAAAACATTTTTATGTACATTTCCGAAATTTAGTACATGTAAGCATATCGCTCCAAATGATTTTATACTTTTAAAAGAATCAATAAATAATTTTATTATTAACAGACTATGTTGTTTGTCTTAATTTATAGCGAGTTTATATAATGTGTTTAGTGGTAGAGCTCAGTAAATAATATACTGAGCCAAAATGAAAACTTAACAAAAATAACACGGAAAACTCCTATAAGAGTTTATGAAGGTTTATGGGGAAATCTTTTCTTAAAAGAACCTAGAAGCTCGATTCGTTTCTTTTATCCCTGTCATCGTGTTCTTGCTGATTTACTCCAGGAGCTCTGGTCTCGGTAAGATCATTGAGTACCTACCCTTTGGCTTTGCAATGCTATTAGCTTCTTATGTTTTTTGTGTTTGTGTGCTTTTGCATGCGACATTGTTGAGCCGATGGGTGGATTGGAGTTATTTCACCAAGACAACTTGTACTTGTTTTGTGATACGAGAACCTTTTGGGGCAAGTGTGAGGTTGGTGCACACCCTAGAACCTGGTTTAAACCCCCAGTGGCAATTTGTTTTGCCACTGACCGTTCCAAGGCGGTATTCCCTAAGGTTCTCTTCTTCGTTAATTGTTTGTGGCGTCCTATTTGAATTGACATACTTTTATAAAACATGCTCTCTCTCTCTCTCTTCCTCTCTTCTTTTTCGCTGCCTGGTGAGGCTATGTCTTTAGTGTAGCGATTCCTAATGTGCACATATATTCCTTTTCTATAGATTTAATCCCAGTGAATGTTTATATCTAGAGGAATTTGACCACCAATATGTTCATCTTGGAAGTTGTCGGTTCAGTATATATCACTTTAAAATAATGGTTGTCGATTTTGGTGTGGGTTTTGTTCTTTCTTTAATAAAAAAGGGATATTTAAGTAACTGTATCTTATTTCTTAGCATCAGTTCGCTTTAAAGATTGTGCTTTTCCTTCTGTACATGCAATAAACTTCTAACTTTGACAGTCAAATAATCTTTTTATGACTTGAGAGTTAAAAATTATCGATCTCATCATTATTAAGAAAAGAGGAGATAGTTTTGACATCTGTGAAAAATTAACACCATCTTGCCGCTCTATCAAATGTCCAGATACATGCAAATACCACTATATAAATGATAGATAAAATATAGCATCACTAAATAATTTTTTTTGAATTTTAAAACTGGTAAGTTTTCATTTTTGTTCGGTATATTTACTACGATGTGCGTTTCAACATCGTTTCGCTATAACATTTAATGTTAAGTAATAAAATCACAAAGTTTACAAAGAGTTATAATATGATCACAAAGCAAAACCCCTGTCACACTTGGGTCGCGTTCTCACTGCGATCCCACGGCGTCAAAGTACGATCGCAAGCATCGCCGCAGCACTGCAGTGGCATCGCCAGCAGAGGCAGTGCGGTCGCATAGAACGCCTCCCGACGGCGCTCACTATGAGCATGCACAAAACAAACGCCGCACCTTTGCGTTCTGGAAAGAGCACAGTAGGGTCGCAGTACGGTAGCCGTAGCAGCGCATAAGGGCTCCTACAACGCCAAACGAGCTCCGCTGGCGCGCACAGAGGTCGCAGTGCGAACGCTGTGGTAATCGGTGACGCTGGCACGGAGATTGCACGGCGTTGTCTCAGATGTCACTGCGACGCTACCGCGCTTAAAGACGAGTTTACGGCGCTTATATGGAGTGTTAGTAATTTTACTACGCTCTTTGAGCGACTGTACGGAGCTGTCACGGAAATTATAGCGCTCCCAATGCGCTTCTACCGCGTGGTCACGGCGATCTTTGCGATCCTAATGCGCTTCTATCACGTTCATTGGCGTTTGCATGACAAACACGAGCAAAATTGGTAAAAATGTAAACGATATGCTAACAGACATTCATTTCACTATGAATGTTGTACGGCATGCCGTTAATGTCGCTAATAATTTTTGAGAAACTTAATGCTCTTATGGCAGACTGGGCAACAGCAATACAAGGGATCTGGTAAATACGGTAGCTGGAGAAAGTTCGCGGACCATCGTCGTCATCGGTTGCAGTTCAGTCATCTGCCCCTGTACCCAGGCGGAATTCCGCGAACCCCATACAGGCATGTCCTCTTAGACGGTTGTAGGCCACTGCTGAAAGCCCAGTGCAAGCAGTGGAGGCGCCGTAAGAGTGCCGCGAAAGCTCAGTGCACGCAGTGTAAAGGCCGTAAGATCGCCGTGAAAGCGCAGTGGAAGCTCCGACAAGAACTCCGTAAGAACGCGATAGAACGCCATTGAGCTCCGTAGCAACGCCTCGGTCGCAGTAAGGTCGCAGTGACATCTCCATCTTAACAAAAATATCATATTTTGCATGCGATCTCACGGCGTTCTAGAAAATTTATCAACTCCATGGCAACGCAGTGCAAACGCGCTATAGTCTGACGGGGCCTTAAGAAACACTCAGTCACGAAATAAGTACAGTAAGCAGGTGTCCTAGCTTACAAGAAATTTAAATATAGTCACTAAGTTGAAGTGGCACTGGGTTAAATGTTGGCTGCATATAATGAAATAAAATGCATGTTATATACCTGCTGAGGCATCGGATTAAATATTAATATATTATCACAAAGGAAATCATTGGCACATTTACGAAAATAAGGAAACAGGTAACAATAATGATGATAAAAGTGACAATATCGAAATTGAAATAAAATATATAATCACCAATAGAGCTTTTAAATGACTTAATCAGATATGATAGAGATACATTGCGATTAAGGCTAGATTGAATTTGCCTAGTTGTTCATTTTTAACTTATATAACCATTGACGTGATTTGTGTTTTCACATTCTCAAAAGTGATACTAGAAAATATTAATTAATTAATAATTATTATAATTTATATATTTTCTGACTATGTGAAATAATAGCTGGAAATCACATATAGTATAGTGATGTATAATTTTCGTTTAAAACATGTATATAAAATGTGCCAGTTCGGGGTTAATAGCTTAACTTAGATAATGCGAGTTAAAATTTTAGCTCCGTTTAAAAAAATCACAAAAAACGCGTTCAGGAATACATACAGTCAAGATGCAAGGAGACACTTTTTTATTCACCAGCTTCTTTCCACAATAAACGTAGACAAGTTGCTATGTTAAATAAACTCCGTCCCATTCGAACATCTGTAATATATTGATATATTTAAATGAACAGTCATAAAATAAATTATAAGCAATAAGGACGTTAATGAAGTATCTGTTTGTAAACCAGAACTGAAAAAATATCGCATATTCCACTGACCGTTTCAATGTTACAGACAGCTCTGGATTACATTTTCGTTAAGGGTGTTTTTGTTTAATTGGGTCATTTTTTAAACCAATGCTCTTTTCCTCTGCTTTTTTGCTGTGTGTCTTCTGGATTTGGCGTATGTGTATTTCTCTTTTTAGACTGTCGGCTTTCGGCTGAAATCGCATGCTATGGCGACACGCATACTTGTTTACTTGCGATGTATCATTGCAAGTTAATATTCCTATTCACACTTCATTACAGGGTACCAGCTGCGGCTTTCATTTCGTCCTTCTACTTTCAAAAGCAGACAGAACCGCTTCTTAAACAAACGCCAAGCTTATCTATATAGATTTGCCATATAGACTTTCTACACTTGTTAAAATACGCAATACCCTTTGTTTTTGAGATTTCGCAAAACTATCTACATATTGAAACTGAATATTTTAATCCCATGCTCTCTTCTCCTCTCTATTCATTGGTTGTGTGGGTAGGCTGTGTCTCCATGCTATCTTCTTCTATCTATTCTTTGGCTGTGTGGTTAGGCTGTGTCTCCATGCTCTCTTCTCCTCTGTGCTCTTTGGCTGTGTGGTTAGGCTGTGTCTCCATGCTCTCTTCTCCTCTGTGCTCTTTGGCTGTGTGGGTAGGCTGTGTCTCCATGCTCTCTTCTCCTCTGTGCTCTTTGGCTGTGTGGGTAGGCTGTGTCTCCATGCTTTCTTCTCCTCTCTACTCGTTGGCTGTGTGGGTAGGCTGTGTCTCCATGCTCTCTTCTCCTCTCTGCTCTTTGGCTGTGTGGGTAGGCTGTGTCTCCATGCTCTCTTCTCCTCTACTCTTTGGCTGTGTGGGTAGGCTGTGTCTCCATGCTCTCTTCTCCTCTACTCTTTGGCTGTGTGGGTTGGCTGTGTCTCCATGCTCTCTTCTCCTCTACTCGTTGGCTGTGAGGGTAGGCTGTGTCTCCATGCTCTCTTCTCCTCTCTACTCGTTGGCTGTGTGGGTAGGCTGTGTCTCCATGCTTTCTTCTCCTCTCTACTCGTTGGCTGTGTGGGTAGGCTGTGTCTACATCAAGGGGTTAGTGCCAGAACCTGCTATCTAACCAAATTTATGTTTTTCACCTTTGTATTATTTGACAATATATTTGCTGATGCACAATTTGCTCCTATCCCCATCATTATAGATCATTTCTTTCAAAAGATATTCAATAGAGATCAAATCAACTATGAATGAAGAGTGATTGACATTTCTGCCAGAACCAGCTTTTTCCACATAGCCTCCATAAAATTATATAATACCTTGTTTTGATTGAACCAAAACATTCTATAAATTAATAGACTTTTTTGGCAGATATGATTTTATAATGAACAAGGTAAAAAGAAGAGCCAGAACATTCCATATAAAGATAGCTGGTTTTGGAAGTGCAATTTTGTGAATAAATTTTAAAAAATCTTAGTGGTGCCAGAACAAGCTATTTGAAGATAGAATTTAAATTTTTTGCTACATGATAAAATTTTATCTGCCATATCATGCTATGTCATGATATACCTTTCTGGCAGATAACATGTCTGTAGACTATCACTCATTCTGGTATCAAAAAGCAGTCCACTTTATAGGGAATTAAGAAGAATATGTTTACCACAGTATTACTGTTCATGGCCTACTAAACAAAAATTTTCACAACTGCTGAAAACAAAACAAACCACATTGTTAAATAAAGTTAGTAAATACATATATGAAGCAAACTTGTTAAGGGAAAGTGTTCTTTATTAGTAATATTTTACCAACATTAAAAGGAGCATTTTTACGTTGGATTTATTATTCTACATAATACATTTGTGTATATACTTTTATTGTGTCTGGATTAATATCTATTAATCCATTACGGTATTGTTTGAATTAAAACAAATAATTAATCATACTTATAACTTAAATACAAAAATTACCGAAAGATGTCATAACTGGATAACAGGCTATCAAATTTCTAATATGTAGGATTATATTGATTTTTTGCTTGAATGTGATTTATTATGAAGTGCACATTCTTTGCTGATTATTGTTTTAAAGAATACAAGTTGCTGTTTGAAAAGTTAAGAGTTCCTTACTTATTTCCCTTTATTATTTGAACTAACCTTTATTTGAAATCCGGTCTAATAAAAATATTACTATGACCGAAGGTTTATCGTACGTATAAAATTTAATAATCTAATGTTACAGTCATAATGATGGCGACACAGATATCAGTTCAATGAGTAATAATGAAAGGTAAAGCCAATGTAAAGTTGATGATTGGTCAGTGCGCAATGACACCTATGCACTATTACTTTCAAATGAACAAACAGAATCCAAACATGGACAGGCAAGCAGTGACAAAATTTAATCTAATTAAAGAGAGCCTGCCAGATTTGCTAATATAACAGAAAAATATTTAACAATAATTACAACCTCTAAAATACCAACATAACAACTGCAATGTGTAACATAGGGAACACAGGACGCTGTTGCTTATTACATTCTGTTAATACGATACCAGCCATCAGGATCATAGACTGCACAATTTTGCTATGGAAGTAGATTCAATGTAATCGAAAATAAATGATGTAAATTGGACACCTTATTACAAATGGTAAGAAGACGAAAACACAGTTATCGACTTAATAGACCTTAAACAAAACCACAGAACAAAACCAGGGCAAAAACTAGGGTTCTAACTTTCGTTAATTGTTTGCGTAGTCTATTTTGAAACTAATATTGTATAACATGCTCTCTTCCTATCTCTACTTTTTGGCTATATGGCCAGGGGAGGCTGTGTCTATTGGATGTTGTCATTCATGATATGCATGCATAAATTTTACATTCTTCTTGGGGGAAAATGAAATAGATGAGATATTCGAAAAAAGAACCAGCTGAATGCTGTTTCAAATGGGAGACGTTAAAGGTGTGAAATTTAATATTATGGGATTTACAGAACAGCAGGCCAACACTGTTGAGTCCTTGCTATGAAAACATATACATTGTAAGTCAATAGCTGATGAAAAGAAAACAAATTAATCCATTTATGCAAAAAATTGAGTTCATCCTCTTTTTTGTTAACTGTTTGTGGTGTCCTATCTTAAATTGATCATTGTGTTACCCATCCCATTTTCTTCTCTACTTTTTATACGCCCGTCGAAAACGGGTTTTATTATGGGAACAACCATGGCGGGCATGCGTAGGGGCGGCATCCACAGCAATGTCTGCTCAATAACTCATACACTTGTTGACCGATCTTCATGAAACTTAGAGAAAACGTTTATGGGCATAATAACTCGACCAAGTCCGATAACTAGCCAAATTGCTTCAGCCACTTCATAGTTATGGCCCTTTATTTGTACAAAAAATGGCAAATGCATCGATGGGCGTATTTTGTTGCACTTTGGCACTCTTGTTTAGCTGAGTGTGGAGGCTATATTTTCTTAGTGTTGCAATTACTGATGCACATTTCACTATTTTCAAGAATTTCATAAATAACACAACGCATCAAGCAAAAGTTAAGGAGAACATCTCCCAGAACCAGACATTAAGATTCCAACAGATATTCAGATTTTGGCTATAGATAAAGAATGCTTTGCGTTACATATTTACTGTTAATTATGAATATTGTACAAGTTTGTTTATTTATGGTTGAAAACAATATGCCATCAAAAAAGTAAATAAAATTTTAACAAAATGGATTTAATTATGTTACCAATAACACACATTTACCTATTTTACAATAATTTCATTGTTTTGTGTTACAAATGTAAATAATTTGACGGAGAAATTTGATATTTTAATAAACATTCAAACACTTACTGCCTAACATACATTGTTTTGTTTTCCTGAAGATATTATTGTACAGACTTGTAAAGTCAAATCGGGACATCTTATTTTAGACCATTTTTGGACTTGTAAAACATACATGTAGATAAATTACTCATTCGGCCATAATCGCCTATCTCTCTATAATATAGAGATGGAGTTATTCCTCAAGAATTCCAATAATACTACATGTCTTTACCATCAAGCAACAGTAAAAAAGATCAGATAGTCTTTACCATCAAGCAACAGTAAAAAAGATCAGCTACCAGAACCAGACGTGATTGAAGAATCCAACGGTAATTCAGATTTCGACTAAAGATGCATGTTGCTTAGCTTGACAGATTCTGCTTCTGACCAACACAACAGCTAAATATAATTTTCATGTGTAAAAACCAGCTGTTTAGAATTGTGTTGCTTAGAATAATTATTTAACTTTTTTCACACAGTAATTTCATTGTTTTGGATAACAAATGTAATGAACTGACTGTGAAATATTAATTTTGAATGAACGTGCAAACACTTATAGCAAAGCAACGAACAATATATGTTTTCCAGAAGAAAAAATTGTAATTATGTATTGAAGTCAAATGAGGACATCTAATTTTAGACCTTTTTAGACTTGAAAAATACACATGTAAATAAATTACTCCTTATGTATTGGTTGCCTAAAATGCACAAAACACCGTACAAAGCAAGATTTATCGCTAACTCTAGTTCTTGTACTACAACAAAGTTATCCGTGCTCTTAACATCTTGTCTTACAGCTATAAAAGAACATGTAATTAGGTATTGCGAAAAAGTTTTTGAAACTACTGGCAAAAATTTATTTTGGTCTATAAAAAATTCAAATGACGTTTTGAATAAACTTAAATCAAATAATTTTCAGGCGTTCTGTTTGTCTACATATGATTTTTCTACCTTGTATACTTCTCTCCCTCATAATTTAATAAGAGACAAGCTAACCAGTCTCATTGAAAAAACTTTTGCTAGAGAAAATAAAACATTTATTGCTTGTAATGAACATAGGGCATTCTTTACAGATGGTTCTTATGATAATTATACTTCATGGACCTGTCAAGACCTTATCCAGGCGCTCACATTTTTATTGGATAATATTTATTTGAGATTTGGTACCTCTATTTATAAACAAGTAATAGGCATTCCAATGGGTACTAATTGTGCACCCCTTGTTGCTGATCTGTTTTTATACTGTTATGAAAGAGATTTCATGTTATCTCTTTCTACCGAACATCAAGATGATATTTTGACAGCTTTTAACAACACCTCGAGGTACCTTGATGATTTATTAAATATAGATAATAACCATTTTCCATCACTGGTTAATAAGATTTATCCTAAAGAACTACAGCTTAACAAAGCGAACACTTCAGAAAAGCAAGCAAACTTCCTTGATTTAAATCTATCCATCGAAAATGGTTACGTCACTACTAAAATTTATGATAAAAGAGATGATTTTAATTTTAATATAGTAAATTTTCCGTTTCTAGACGGCGATGTTCCTCGTGCAACTTCATACGGGGTTTATATCTCACAGCTTGTTCGCTTTTCTAGAGCTTGCAACGATGTGAATGATTTCAATGAACGTAATCTTTGCATTACAGAAAAACTTTTAAAACAAGGTTATCGGTATCACAAATTAAGGAAAACCTTTTGCAAGTTTTATCGCCGATATCCAGATCTAATTCATAAATACAGCTGCAGTTTAAAATCACTTTTGCAACAAGGAATTTCACAGCCAGTTTTTTATGGAGATTTAATTTATAAACTTAAGAAGATAAAAGGCGATGTTAATTTCTCCCGGTTATTCGTAAAAACCATCTGTAAATTTAAAAAGAAAGGTTACCAACATGATATTTTACAGCGCTCTGCAGGCCTGGTGATTAACCCATCTACAGTTGATCATTATGCTTACCTCTTTGGTTGCACGACGGTGGCAGGGGTGTAAGAGTTTATGAAAGTTTATGGGGAAATCTTTTCTTAAAAGAACCTAAAAGCTCGATTTGTTTCTTTTATCCCTGTCATCGTGTTCTTGCTGATTTTACTCCAGGTGCTCTGGTCTCGGAAAGATCATTGAGTACCCGCCCTTTGGCTTTGCAATGCTATTAAATTCTTATGTTTATATGTTTGTATGCTTTTGCATGCAACATTGTTGAGCTGATGGGTGGGTTGGAGTTATTTCACCAAGACAATTTGTACTTGTTTTGTGATACGAGAACCTGTTGGGGCAAGTGTGAGGTTGGTGCACCCTAGAACCTGGTTTAAACCCCCAGTGGCAATTTGTTTTGCCACTGACCGTTCCAAGGCGGTATCCCCAAAGGTTCTCTTGTTTATTAATTGTTTGTGGCGTCCTATTTGAATTGACATACATATATAAAACATGCGCTCTCTCTATCTTCCTCTCTTCTTTTTCGCTGCGTGGGGAGGCTGTGTTTTTTGAGTGTGGCGATTCCTGATATGCATATGTTGCTTTTTTTCCTTAAGCCATAACCATCTATTTCTCAATATCAAGTTCTTTCATGCCTTAAAATGCATATTGATGAAAACTTTGTCAGTGCCAGAAAGTACCATCATTTTATAGAATGTTTTTGACAGTCACAAAAAATGCAATATGCATTATTTTTACAAGCTATCAGTTTATAGCTTGTTCTGGCTCAAAAATGCTAACACAAAATCAAAGGAATTTTGAATGCCAAAACAGCCTATATCTTCATAGAATGTTTTGGCACAGACTAGTAACTGCGAAAAAGGGGCATTTTGCAATGCCAGAACAATTTTATCATATTTTACTCTTTGGCTGTGTGTGTAGGCTGTGTCTTTTCACACTTTTCATCTATTGAATCGGTATCATATAATGTTTTTAAGTATCTATTCATATTTCAAATATAGGTTTATTCATAAAGTTATCTTTAAACTATAATGTCAAGAACAGCACGTTATCATTGGCTTCTGTGCCCAAGGTTATAAAACTGAACATGGAAACCAGTTATGCTTACTTTTAGTAACATTTTCCAAAACTGAGTTTATGTAAGCATATCGATCATGTGTAATTATACCTTTGAACGGAATTCATGAATATTGTGTTATTACATGTAACAGACTATGCTATTTGTCTTCTTATTAACCTAAATTATTTCCAAAACTCAGTATAATATGTTTAAATTTTAAAAACAATGAGATTTAATCCAGCGAATTCAAATTCTATGAAGTAATTTATGTAATTGATGAGATTTGAGGATCACCTACCGTCTTCGGTAACAATTTTCTGTCTGATATGGAACCCCGAAAGCTGCTGATATGATTTTGCCGGTAGCGCAAGATAAAATTCATACCGGAGTTCCGCCGACGGGTTTTACCTTGATCAGCCCCCTCCCCACACCTCTCATTTCTGCTTATTCAGTCCCCCCCCCCCCACACACACACATATCCCTCACTTTTTACGCCGTGTGAACTTTGATATGGAACTCATCTTGCGCTTCGAGAAAATCATATCAGCCGTTCCCTATGTTCCAAATCAGACGGACTTTAGCCACTGAACACGGTAGGTGATCCTCAAATCTCATCAATTAGAGCCCACTACCTTTAAAAACTTCAATGCTATTCGAACCAATCTCGAACACGATGGTGTAAGTCATCTTTGGGATTAGTTTAATAAGTTGTTTATTCTTATTGTTTTGATGACAAAATCGTATTATTATGTTTTCGTGAATTTTTACTTGATATTTTATTAGAAATGTTGAACTTCTGAACAAAAGATTTCGCTTAAAATTCATTAAATTATCATTTAAACATTTTTTTTCTGAAATTAATCTAAAATAACAAATTTCTCTATGCTTTGCTGTGCAAAAATGAAAACAATTTATATACCGGTTTTATATTTTTATTTTGATGATTTTGAAACATATTGTATGAATTTGTATTAAGTAAAATATGAAGAGTTTTATTGTGATTTTTGCAATTTAAAGATGTACTTGATAAACTGAGTATCTGTCAAACTTGAAGAGTTCAATAAAATTTAAACAAGCACGATGATACATCATACTTATTTAATATTAATATTAATAATAAGGACAGCTGTTTCACAGTTTGTAAACTTTGCAGCAGAGTTAATTGTAGTGTTGAGAATGCGTTCAGTATTAGTCTCAACTTTTAATGTATGAATATTTTGAAATTAAATGACTGGTTGGTAACAAAATCTCAAAATAATTATTATGCCGTTGTGAACATGGCGGTAATGACGTCGTGATAACGTTGGACCGAATAACCAATAGTTTTGTTTAAAAAAATCACAATATTTTTAAACAGATCAATTGGTCAGACTGTTGATGTTAATTATTATGTAAGGAATACTTTAAAGCATAATAACAGCATTTTTTAAGATGCAATTAAAAATGAAGAAAGGAGGTCACTTTTGCCGCAAATATTTTGAACACCCTTCTTATATAGTTTAAATATCAACAAAAATAACATAACTCGCCTTAATTAAACAATTCGCTTTACCTACCAAAACTTCTGTGTGAATTTTCCGAACCTGTTCACTGTTCATTCTTGAAAATAATATTTCTTGCGACTTAAACTATCAAACGTGAATACCCAAATTCCAAATATATCAAGTCTAAGTATATCAATTCCTACCGCACATCTGCCCATGCAATATTTGTCGTGTTCGGTGGCTTTCAAAGTTCCTTTTCATCTATTTCTATATATTTTAACCATAGAACGAAACATCTTGAGATGACACTACTTGAGAACGGTTTCTTGGCAAATTAATTAATTTATCTATTCACATTTAATTACAGGGTAACAGCTGTGCCTTTCATTTCTCTTTCTGCATGAAAACAAATGTTGGCAGCACAAGCAGTGAATAAAAACACCCGTGGAGCATTCGATTTCTTTTCTGCGGTGTGCTAAAATGGTACAATTTTAAGTATACCTAAACTATATCTGTACTTATTCATTGTGCAATAAATTAACAGTTCTCTCGAACTGAGGATGAACATAAATTATCCAACTTTTGTTTTTTACTTAATCCAAATGAATGAAGTGTACTCTGAGAACGCTTCATTTTCAGAATGTTCCCATTATCTGGTCAAAAATACATTTCACTCTTAAAATTGTGGACAGATATTGAGTTAAACAATCTTAAATTTTTGTAGTTTCGCAGAAAAACAAAAGAAAATGAAAGAATCTCTTTGATTTCCTCAAAAACTGCTAATTGCTCCTAGTGTTTGTAACGCTTTTCCAATCTTTTACTGCACTCAGAACGCTATTGTTTCATCTGTTTTGATTGGGCAATGGCTGAGCAAGCAACCAATGAAAAATTGTATTTAAATCACACATGTTTACATCACGGTTAATTGTCGCTTGCGGTTAATATGCCATTGAGCTACATGTATCCATGGTAATTAATTGCTGGCCAGCTGGCCAGTGAAATGTTTCAATACACAACACTTGATCAGGCAGATTTTAAAGGCAACTAAAAAAAAGCGGCCGGGCTGGGGGGTGGCTGCAGCCCCTCAGCTCTAGGGCTGCGTCCGTGGCTGTATGACAGAGCAATTACGAAAGGAGCAACGCCTTAAATCCGTGCTGGGTCACTTTTTATTTACTTTTCCAACAAGCCAATTTGTTTTATTTTTCTTTATGATTCTCAAATCAATGAAAAAGAACAAAGTTACACAAAAATATTTGCATTATCCCGGTATTTTTTTAGTTTTTGTTTATACCTGAAAATCTTTTTTGCGGTATGTTTCTTAATAGCTTATACCTAAAATTCTTGTTATCAATTCTGCAAACAAAGGTAGAAAAAAATTGTTGGTGTTATATTAAGTTATACATGAGGGTTGTCTTTGTTGAAAAGCTTTCCAAACTATTTCAATACGCGCGACGGTATTGCGATGTAATTCTGCAAGCATAGTCTTACATAGTCGATCGGATGTTACGCACAATATACCGTCATCAAAGTTGACAGAAAATTCTTTACCTCACCTATACTTGTCAATAGCGGGACTCAACTGACTGTTCAATACAAGACCATAAATATACACGTCTTCTATCCAAAAGATTGGAGTAACAGCTGCTTTCTGTAGTATAGGATAAACCAAGTCAGATGTAAATATGACTGTTTTCCCCTCGCAGTAAGGTGGATAGAAGCGAAGACCTTTCATTTCATTTTCCTCTACAAACCACTTCGATTATCTATTTCTAATAATACCTGACCTGGCAGAATAGTTACAGAACACTTGTTTAGTCAACGAAATATATCGCCATAAAATTCGTCGAAAAAGATTATACATGTCAACAACAACATCATCGTCGATCTTCATTACCACCCTGGAATTCTGCAATGTTCAGAAATCCAGAACAAGCCATGTAAGGTACTGAAACTTAAATTGTGGTAGCCGTCAATGAAATTTCCTTGTAGAATGTCCCCGTGGATCATGTGTTCTTCTTCCAATTGTTTCTGCAATTCTGTAGTGTTGACTTTGCCGAAGACAAAAACTCTGCGAAAGCTAATGGTTTGATCATAGTTGCTGTAATTTCCCCATGAATTTCGGATAGCATTTCGGTATCCAAAGTGAGTCGGTGCCGAATGTGTGAGAATAATTAAAGACAGGTTTTGAGCTTCAATACAGATGTTGTTGTTTGATAGTAAAAATGGCCGTGATGAAAGGAACGAAAAAAAAAAACAGATACATTCTCCGGGGCTGGTAGAGGTATATTATGTGCAGACGAATGTTGTGTAGCCATTCCTTTTAGCGAATGCGGTATTAGCTGAATTGAGTATAATCGATGTATGTACACAGTTGAGAAAATAAACAATACGACGGTAGCCAGAACCAACAATTTTGTGTCTTTCTTGGTCTTATTATTAAATTTCATCATCTTGGTCTTTATGGTCATCCGAAAAATAAACGAAGTTGGTTTGTACTTTTCCATAATCAGCTATATGGCAGTCATAATATGCCCACATTTCTCGTTTATTGATTCAGCATCATAACATACTGTTAGTATCAAATCATATTTCAAAAAGATTTTTTTATTCATAAGTTATCGCCATTTCATGTACTTGATCGTTAATACTTTAAAAGTGACGATAGAAGATGTGACGTTAAGGATAATTAAACGATAATTACACGGCTAATGAGTAGACTTGAAGTAAACCGTGTTTTTGGTCCTAAAATGCATTTATCATAATTAATTCATAAATCATTTATATTCAGAAATTTTCCAGAACTAAATTAGGTGCCTCCGGGGTGACCGCTTGACCACTCAGGACCTTTTTCACTTCGTCGTTTAATTGTATAAATTTGTTTAGTGCCAGGTAATTCCTAAAACATTAGCTTCCTGAATATTTCCCAATACTTAAGAAATCAAGATTGCACAACTATATCATGATTAACTGATTTAAATTCAATAATGTTCAATAATGGGTGACTTTACTAAGTATTGTTTTCATTTTCAAATGAAATGATTTTATCCAGTGATTTTCAATAGCCCTTACATTTGATATAGTAAAAAGACAAACGAGCGTCCGTCTATGTTGATTTCATTTATTTTGCGCTTAACTGTTACATAACTTGCCTTCATATTAAACACACCACATGAACGGACTCAAAAATACGGTTGTAGTTACAAGGTTACAAGTTAAACTAAAGAAGACATGTCGCATGTGAACAAAGTGCCAGCTTGGATGTTCGTTCTGACTAACCTGGCAGTTGTTTGCCACTCGGACAACTATTTGTACCATGTACAGAACTATGTGAACCTAGTAAGCTCATACAACGTGGATGGCTACAGTACAGTTGACTTCCCACCGTTGTTAAACATGAGTAAAGCTATGGAGGTGAAGGTTAAGATGCACCTGTATGCAATCAATGGGTTCGACGAGGTAGCCGGCAACATTGAGTTGGTTGGGGCGCTTGAGATGAACTGGAAAGATGAAACGCCGATTATCCATTCCATCACCTTCCGGAGTGGTCAGCGCAAGGAATTTCTCGTACCGTACGACGTGATTTGGACTCCCAGGTTAGTTCTTACCAACGCGATCGGAGAATCAGGCAGCATTGGAGATAGGTCGTTTTTGTGCCGGTTTGATATGAAGAATTATATGGTCACGTGGAAACCACGGGTTGTTATCAGTGCAGCCTGCACACCGGATGTCACTTATTATCCATTTGATAAACAGGAATGTCAGTTTGTATACACACCTTGGGGTTTTAAATACGATGAGGTTCAACTCGTGGCAACAGATAACGAATGGATTATGGACGAATACGACCTGTCGGGTGAGTGGGACATTGCTTCAACAATAACCGAAGAAGGTACAAAAGACGGGCGGTCACAAATCACATTCACTTTGTCGATGTTGAGAAAGCCTCTATATTTTGCCTTTAACATCTTACTACCAATTCTCGTGCTGTGTTTACTAAACTCGACTGTATTTCTGCTGCCTGCGGAGTCCGGCGAGAGGGTCGGCTTCTCCGTGACCTGCTTTCTGACATTCATGGTTCTTCTGAACATGATTATGGACATTATGCCCCGGAGCTCGAGCCCTATATCATTTCTTTGCTATTATCTCGTTGTTATGATGTCGAACAGTGGTGCGATGACATTAATGACAATACTGTTGATGCGGGTCTACCATAAGCCGGAAAAAGACAAAGTTCCGCAGTGGATGCAGAGGACTGTAACTTTTATTAATTGTGGCTGTGCCAGACTGCGTTGCTGCGTTTTGTGTTGCCGGTACTTGAGGAACTCATGCGGATGCGAAGATAAAAGAAAGTGCGGTTGTGACAAGGGTGAACGCAGCGTCAGCGAAGAAACTCTTACTGAAATAACAATAGATAAACACAACCAAGTTGTGGAAAAAACTATCAGGAAAAAGAAATCCGCGAAGCTAGACAACATAGAAAAGGATGAAAAAATATCAAAGTGTTGTTGTTTGCTTTCGTGTTTTAAAAACAATAAAGATTCTTCAAGCAAATGTTGTTTTGGGTGTAGAGTTGGGTGTAAGACGTGCAAATGTTGTTCTTCCGAAGATGTTAAAGTCGGAGATAGGAAAACAGGCAGTTCTTGTTGCTTTGGTAGCCAAAGAAAACGTAAGAAGATACAGGAATCTGAACAGTCTGATGACCATACAGTAAAACAAAGCAAAGAACAAGGATCTTGTTGTTTCAGTGGAATGCTCAAGTCTACCAAGGACGCTGACGCTGAATACAAACCGGAAAATAAGAGAATGTGCTTAAGTGTTAGAACAGGTAAAACTACGGATGGAAACAATATGAAGGAAAGTATCGTTGTTGAGTGCAACCTTTGTTTCGGCAATTCTAAAGGGAAAGTTCAGCAGTTAATATCGGAGGAAATAAAATCTGAGAGCTGTTTTTCCGGACTTCGAAAACGAAAGAATACAGAAGCTCAACCGGTTCAAAACATTTTACATAAAGAAAGAACCGAGAACACACTGAGCAGAGAACAAGTAAATACAATCGACAAATCGAAAAACGATTGTTTTGCTTGCTTTAAGAAAGCTAAGGTTTCAACAATCGACGAAGCAGATATAGAAAATGACATTTTGCCTGATTCTCAAAGATCGGAGGAAATTGCTCAGAAAAAATCTTTTCAAGCTAAAGACAGCTTAGAACCAAAAGAAGTATTGCTTAAAAGATGGGAAGATTTAACAGGTGATACGACAAACAAAAAGGGAGGTACCTTGTCACCTATAGACTTGGAGACAGATGAAAAGTTAAATAGTGATGCGGACGCTTCTCTGAAAACTAAATCCAAAACAAAAACAACAAAAGGAAAGGAAACATCCGAAAATAATGATATTAAAAAGGAAAATGCACAAAAGATTCGGCCTCGGATGTCGTCTGCTGAAGAAAACCTTCCAAAACCATTATTGACGGAAAATGTGCACGTTCCTGTTTCGAAGAGAGCGAGTAAGGTATCCAAGGTCAGTATCGTGACGGATGAAGACGCGGAAGAAGGCGAGGTAGACTCACTTGCCGATCTCGAGCAGGAGGTAACTTGGCCGGAAGTTGGTAGGATCCTCGACACCTTTTTCTTCTTGGTGTTTGCTGGTGGACAAGCGTTCATAACGGTTGTTTTTCTCGTGCCGCTGTTCACTCATGATACTAAAGGAGGCTAAGCTATTTTAACTATAGAAATGGTATTCAAAAAGTGTTATCACAAGCAATCGAAAAATCAGTTTTTATGAAACTCAAGTCACCGTTAAAACGATTAAAGAAAAGAGAGGACGAATGGGGAAATCACTCAAGTTGAAACTTCTGTCTCTCCGAAAATGAGACTCTTACACTTGACTGTATGAAATATTCTGAATGAAACATTTAAAAAAATTATTTAACATTGCCTGAATATAGGTGTAAGCCTGTATGCTTTACGAAATAACATGTTCGAATAGAAATAAGTGGTAATGGAAATATCAGCTCTAATTTGAGCTATTTATATGATTTATGAGTTTGATTCTGTCAAAAACATGTAAAATTAAGAAAAAGTTTTGTTCGGATATTTAAGTCGATACGTTATTTAAATAGATGGAAATGGAACTTTGAAAGCCGATGAACCCGAAAACTAATAAAAAATATTGCAGGATCGGTTTGATTGAGCCTGTTCATAAGCAGTAATTAAAATGCATATTGCTCTCCATGCTGCCTTGTCCTGGTTTGAGGGAAACTCATTATTTACACAGATATAAGTATTCCAACGGCGTAATAACTGCACTGATTGAATGTACGGGAAGACTTTTGCAGACTCGCATCGCCTACGCAATGTCCAACAATGACTTAAAGTATTAAAAATAAACTTCTATGTTAATGTTTCTCGGCGTAAGCTGTCAAAGCTGGCTTTTGACTTTTTTTAACCAACTAAGTTTTTAAATAATACTCAGTTTTAATAAACGTACAGAGAAAAAACTATTCGATTGATGGTTATTTTGAACAAAGAGACATCGAGCGGGTGTTAATACTCCTCTAGAAGAGTATTAGTTATTATAGATTTTAGAGGCTAGTGAAAATTACCAGAGAACTCTCCAATACCAGAATCGTCCTTAGTTTAAGTGCCCGGTGTTTAGAACCGCTGAACTTGGTCTCGATTTAAAGTATCATTGGAATCTAGTTGCCTATGCGGGTAATCGAATTCGGAATTCCTGAAATCAGTCACACGCGTTTTTTCAGTGCGTTCAGCAGACATGCTTTCAATTTTGGACACAGAGAGGATCGCCCTCGCAAAAGATGACATCAATGCAGTTGGAAACCGGTTAATTAAAAGTGATATATCCTCGGGATATCGTCGCTAAATTGGACCTAAATTTAAACTGGCATCCGTATTTTTAGCTGGAATTCGCAATTTTTGGACTCTTTATATAAGATTGGTTCTGGCTGCAAAGCAAATAGAATTAAAAGTGTACTAGACAAACTTATAAGTAATGAACAAACTGGGTTCATATCAGGTAGATACATTGGAGAAAATACTAGGTTAATATATGATATAATGCAACACACTGAGGAAAAAAATCTAAAATGTCTCCTTCTTTTAATTGATTTTGAAAAGGCTTTCGATTCCTTATCCTGGACCTTTATCTAAAATGCATTCAACTTTTTTAACTTTGGACCTTCTATACAAAACTGTTTTAAAATCTTCTATCAAAATGCAAAATCTGCAATAATACAATGTGGATTCCTGTCAAATTTCATACCAATAAGCCGCGGTTGCAGACAAGGTGACCCCTTGTTGAGCTACATCTTTATTTTATGTTCTGAGATTTTGCCATTAACAATAAGAAACAATAATATAATAAAAGGCATTACCATAAACAATTATGAAAACAAAATTTCCCAGTTTGCAGATGATACAACATTAATTTTAGACGGAACAAAAACATCATTAGACGAGACATTAAATGCTTTATCTGAATTTGCAATTATCTCAGGATTACAAGTAAATTTTGAAAAGACCAAAGTTGTATGGATTGGCAGAAAAAAAATCAGCAGTGACAGCATTAAAACAAGATGGAAACTTGCCTGGAATCAATCTACTTTTAGAATGCTTTGAATTGATTTTCATGTTGATCTTACTAAAATGATATATATAAACTACTCCGAAAAATTAATAAATGTAAGAAAAATGATTACTTCTTGGAAAAGAAGGATACTGACACCCATTGGAAAATTACTCATTAAAAAGCCATTAAAACTCATTAAAAGCCAACTTCTTCCCATTTTCAATCAAATATTTGCAGTATTACCAACTCCTCCAGATAACATTATAAATGACATAAATAACATCTTTTTTTATTTCATTTGGCAAGGAACAGTTAAAATAAAACATGAAGTCTTAATACAAGATTATTGTGATGGAGGTTTAAAAATGATAAACATTTCTGCATTCATAAAAGCACTTAAATTAACTTGGTTAAGAAGATTTGTTGAAGGAGGAGTTTGGACAAATATCCTAATAGAAAAAGTATAATTAAATAAACTTTATAACTGTGGTAAAGTTATGTTGTCAAAATTGTTGCAAAGTTTAAAAATGAGTTTTGGAAAAAGGTGAAATATGCATATCAGGAATCGCCACATTCAGAAAAAACAGCCTCCCCACACAGTCAAGAAGAGAGGGAGAGAGAGCATGGTTAATAAAATGATCAGTTTCAAAAGAGACACCACTAACAATTAACAAAAATGAGAACCCGAGGGGTTACCGCCTTGGAACGGTCAGTGGCAAAGCAAATTGCCACTGGGGGTTTAAACCAGGTTCTAGGGTGCACCAACCTCACATTTGCCCCAACAGGTTCTCATATCACAAAACAAATACAAGTTGTCTTGGTGAAACCACTCCAACCCACTTATCGGCTCAATAATGTTGCATGCAAAAGCACACAAACATATAAAACATAAGAATCTAATAGCATTGCAAAGCCAAAGGGCGGGTACTCGATGATCTGACCGAGACCAGAGCTCCTGGAGTAAAATCAGCAAGAACACGATGACAGGAAAGATGTTTTTAAAGCCTATTCGGAGTTTACTGAAATCCAGACAAATAACCAAGACAAACAATCAATAGGTAATACACCACTATTTGAAAACCACAGAATCCTAGTAGGCAATAAAAGTGTACTTTTAAAACATTAGGTGTACTTTTCATTTCAGACCTCATACATTTCCCTGTTGGTGAATTTTATACAATCAAAGAACTAAATGATAAAACAAACTAAAAACAGATTTTTTAGAACTTCATGGTATATTAAATGCACTTAATGTTTTTTAAGCAAAACAATAATACTTAAAGCAATGTTTTATTGAAAAACCAAATTATCCATCTTCTCTGAGATACATTTCAAAAGAAGAAAAAGAGTGTAAATCAATATATCAATCTTTCAACATTAAAAGTGTAAATCCAACAAGCCAACAAAAAATGGTCAGTGATATTAAACTCAGAAATAGAACCCTCAGATTGGAAAATTTATTACCAGTTGCCCTTCAAAATTACAGCTGATACTAGCATTCAGTGGTTTCAAGTACGGATTTTACATAGAATTATAGGAACAAATTATTTACTTTATAAAATGAAAATCAAAGACAATTCCTTTTGCACCTTTTGTAGAAAGGAATTAGAAACAATAGAGCATATTTTTGAAATGTGAAAGATCAAAACAAAAATATACAAGCTTGAAAAACCGATTCGAATCACTACCAGAAATAGATGAAACTGTAGCTATCTTTGGATTTAAAAACAATAATCTTTTATCAGAAAATGTGCTGTTAACATACAAAAAACAGTACCTTTACAAAAACAAACAGCTGCTAATTAATAAAACAATGGATGGATTAAAGAAATTTCTGAAAATGCATTACAGGAAAATAAAGAAGCTGCTATTAAATGTAACAAACTAGCAGAATTACTGGTATTGCGGAAATATATTGATATATTTTGAACTCTCTCTATATATATATGTAAGACAAGATGTTAAGAGCACAGATAATTTAGAGGTTGTACAAGAACTAGAAAAAAAGTGTACAACATGCATATCAGAATCGCAACCATCAGAAAACACAGCTTCCCCGCGCAGCCAAAAAGAAGACAGGAAAATAGAGCATGCGTTTACTAGAAAATCAATAAAACACCACAAACAGGGGGTTACTGCCTTGAAACGATCAGCGGCAAAACAACTTGCGCCTGGTTTAACCTGGTTCTAAGGAACCAAGCATTATCATTGTAAAGTGAAATCAGACCTTCGTGTACCTAGAATTGTACGATTGCAGAGAAAATCGGAGCTATCCGCCTTATGTAGTCGTTGTAAACATTTGGTTACCTCTGGATGACACATAGATAGGAAATAATGGTATAACTGTTTATAGATAAGTACACAGTCACGTGATACTCTGGGAATATATCCAATAGCGATCTTACGGCAAATGTTGGCAAATCAGATTGTTTTCCTGTGATTAATACTTGACCAAAAATATAGTGCTATAATTTTTTGCATGTTTCGCTGAAAAAAAAATTGTTTTCAGTTTGACTATTCAAAGAATATGTCTAGCCAATCTACTCTATACTCACTTTTTCGTTAAGTTATGTTTGTAAAGTAAAAAGAAGACATGGTACAAAGTTAGACGAAAAAATATCCTATATAAAACCATCACCCTATCACACTATCATCCCATAATTCAAAACTTATCTTATTTGTATCTTACTGCGACAAATTATTTGCAGTTATATTCAAAAATTCGGATTCAATTTGTCAATACAGATGCCAAATGTGTTCTAGATTTCCTTTCATATGGTTACTGTAATCATGTATTCCGCTGTTAACTTTGTTGAATTATAACTAACCGATTGAACAGTCTGAAAAGTAATTTTCTCTTGCTTTTGAGTATATTAAGTAATTATATTTTATCGGTTTTAGTACTGTTCTTTACCGAATGAGCAAGCATTGAATTGTCAATATGATTTGTAATTACACCATTTAAACTGTCAATTTAAAAAACTGAATGTATTCATTAAAACTAAAATTATTTTGTTGTTAAATGCTCAAAAGTAAATGATATAAAAGGTCATTGCAACATTTTTCTTAAATTCAACAAGCTTATAAAGATGATTTCTAATAATAGGCAAGACTTCGGCGGAGATGGATTATGTTATCCTTCTAGTGCTAGCAACGTGGACTGTGAAATGGACCCAAGCGTTGAGCCTTACAGATTTGGACATGGAATTCAGTAATTTACTGGACATGTATTACAGTAAGCAATCAGTGATCCCAGTACAGACAGTGGGAGATATTATGGATATAACCGTAGACTTTGATTTGGTATCTATCATAGAGTTTAATGACGATGCTGGATATCTCACGCTGTCCGGATATCTAACAACAGTGTGGACAGAACAACGTTACACAACTATAGCTGATGACATCAATGTTGGAGTACGGGCATCAGACATATGGACGCCGCCACTCGTGATAACTAATTCCGCCACCCGTCTCGATGTTATCGGATCTTCGGATGATGTTATGAAATTTAATCTAAAAACCGGAAAGGTTGTACGGATGTCATGGTTGTACACCACCGTTCCTTGCGAGTCAAACAAACAGTTTCCATTTGATGTTCATATATGTGTTATCCAGATTTCTGTTCTTAATCATGAAAATACTGAAATAACGCTGACGGCTGCTGGTAAAGAGGAACACACGGAGGATCATACAGCAAATGATGCATGGAAACTGAGAGAAACCTTTGCTCAAAGCTTTTCGCTGGGATCGAAGTCTTTAGTGGAATTCAAACTGACAATCAAAAGAAAGCCTGCCTTTTTAGTTATGGTTTTGGTGATTCCAACAATTGTGGTGACAACTATTCATCTGTTTGTATTCCTCCTTCCACGAGATTGTCAACAAGGACCAACATACAGCGTAGTCAGTGTCCTTCTGGTCAACGTCACATTTATATGGATAGCAACGTTAATCCCTAGCAACGCGTCGCCAGTCTCCGCTGTCATGTACTATATGTTTTCAGAATTGATACTAAATACATCAGTTGTTTTTGTTTCTGTTGTATTCGGGAATTCTTTGACTGGTAGATGCTCCTGGCTCGGGACCCTCGTTCCAAAAAGAACTAAACCGGAAGTCACAGACGTAAATATTCACACAAGTAATGGTCAAGTTGATACGATACGTGACATTCGCGAGAGTAAAACAACAACAGCCTGGGATGATGAAGATACTGAACCGCCGATATCCGCGGTAATACAAAGTGAAGCCTCAAACCCTGCTGACTCCGGAGGCCTTGGCGACAAGAACTGCATGCGAGCATCAATTACGATATTTTGTTTTTACACTGTCCTTCATGTCTGTTTGACGGCGGCATTTTTCTTAGCGTTGGGCTTTTCGTAAAGAGGAATGATTATCGTTAGAGGGTTAGCAAAAACATGCTCATAACATACAATGTATGAACCAAATCAGACGCGCAACTGGATGTTTTCAGTTATTATCAAATAAAGCGAATAGTACTTAAATTGCTTACTAAAATAAAATTCTTTTTTTCAAACTGAGACAAGCATCATCGTGTCATTCTTATGTTCAATGGCGTCCTTAACACGTGTTTTCCCAGATGTATTCAATAAGACTTAAAACACGATGCGATTCCTGACCAGAAGTCTCTGGGTGCTACAATAGCGCCGTGCTGAGTGAACTCCACGCCGGTAAACATTGTAAGAGGCCTTACGGAAATTTAATGTGTACAATCAAATCTAGTGGGTCCCTGGAAAAAAATGAATATGACATATTTACAATAAGATGAAAGCCACCGAACAAGACAAGACAACTACCAAAATATTGCAGGCTCGGTTTGATCATGGGTACCACATGGCTGGCACAAACAGCATTTTCCAAAGTCGGTCAGGGCTTTGCTGTCGCATTATCGTTATTGTTTTAGTCCTGCAAAAAATAATGTGCATTCATTTAAGTAGGTGTTATGTTGAGTATGGGTCATTTCTATATTTAATGCACTTAAAATAACTTTCTGCTCAAGCCGGCGCCGAAGGGTATACGAAGTGTATCATTTTGAATTAACACTGATGTACAACATGTATGCAACAGAAGACATAAATTTGGTTTCCTTGCTTCAGTAAACCTTGTGATTTAATTAACATGTCCCTTTCAGGCCATATTAGCCATCCTATGCCCCACAAAGCAAAGAGTGGAGACTACTTTGTGTCAGCGATTAACTGACTCTCGATTAGGAGCATCCGGTGATGTATTTATTAATTACCAGTACGCATATTAATATCAAATGTTATAATTACCGCATCTTCGCTTTCACGTTTCCAAACAAACCGAAAACAGTCTTCAATGATTAACACACACACTGTCGAATAGAAACGCACACACTTTTATTGATTTCGTATAGACACATACACTTTATTTTACTTTTACCGAGGCATAGAAACACTTTAATTAGCATTAAGTAAAAAATGATAAGTAATATTTTGGTTCTTGAAACTAATGCTAATGGCCACTAAAATAAGAAAATAAACAAATAATGCAATTGAATAAAATTTTATATGTAATATTAATACATTTATGTTATATTTGGCAAAAACATCGCAATGTCAGATGAAATCAATCATTGACAAGCATTAAATGTTTTGAAAAACGGAAATAAACTATACATTACACACCTTGATTTCTGTTCGATGTTTGAGTGACCTCTTTGTCATGCTTTCTATGTTAATTTTATTCATACAGAAACAAGTCATGTTTAAGTCTTACTAGCAAGACGTTTTATAAAAAAAATTCTTTTGAGAAACATACACTAGCTATCGATGCGCAACACTTTTCCGTTACACGCGTTAGCCCCCAGTGGGGTAGAAGTGTATCTGTCCATGACCCCTAGCCCCGAATTGAGCGCTATCAATACTTACACAAATACGAGAATCGTGCTCAACGGACTTCAATATGGTAATATATAACAACACTGATTGTAAGTAAGAAATCTATTGCACAGTTAAAATGTAATTTCCCATTAACACCGCATATTTCAATTATACTGCATACCGAATAATGAATATTTTCATATATTACACAAAAGTGATTTATCTCGACCTACTCATACGATCGATACGACCATATGCCTATTTTCATGTCGATTTCTGTCTGTTTGTTTGATAACATATCATATTTAAGTTTCTCTCAAAATTCTTAAAAAATACCTTGTAAATATCAAGATTACGATAGAAACTAGTTCAGCAAAGAATGGTTCGTTTACAGTGATTGTAATGACTTCATATCTGAAGATATCTCAATCTGCTACTGCCGCTTTGTGGCTCTCACTTTGTATGAGACAGGAGCATTGGTTATTTGAGCAAGCTTCGGGTTCAGTGAATTAGGGACTTCCGGTGACTCCCTGGCAAAGTCGAATCTTTGAAGGAGGTTTGCAAACACTAAGAACAATTCCATTCTCGCGAAGGATTCACCAAGGCACACTCTCGGACCTTAAACATAAAATATTCACAATCATGATAGTGTTTACCCGGTAAAAGTCGTGCTACACCAGGTGAACTGTATCGCCAAGTTCGAGACCGTTTTCACTGACGACATAAAATTACGCATTGGCAGACCAACATAAATAAATTGCCATACACGTTGCCACAATATCCTATAAAACGGAAAATTTGTTTTTTATCATGATTTTTCTCATTAAATAGGGCAATTACTTTAGATTAAATTATTTCTTTCGGAGTTAAAATGTTATTGCAGTGAAATTCATTAAATGTTAAGGTAAAAATTAATCACACAATTGAAATTATTGTCATATCATATTTCAGAGGCATGAACACGTTAATATTACTATCCTACTTATAACGTTTTCCTTCATAGCAGTCGGTCAATTAAATTTGATCACAGCGATGGTAGATTGCACACAATTGTTTTATATCCCATATACATTTTTATGCCGCCACGAAGTGGGAGGCATATAGAGTTGAACTCGTACGTTCGTCCATACGTCCGTACGTCCTCCAAATCTTGAGGCACCAATCCTTATTAACTATCGGGAGGATTTCTTTCAAACTTTCTCAGATGATCAAGTAGGATGTGTAGAATGTAGATGATCGTAAAGAAATTAAAGAAAACCTTGTATGTTAGTTAGTGGCCCTAAGTTAATTTCATAAATGTTGTTGCAGCAGCGGGGGCATCAATGTCCTGAGCACACAGTCTAGTTTATTAATGGTTGCAGGGGTCCTCTATTTTATCATCTTACGAAACAAAGTGTATTTGTAAGGGGCTCATAGAGGAAGCTTAAGATTACCTGTAGAAAACGGTATAACCGCTTCATTCTTTATCAGATTTCCCCGGGTATCGATGAATCTATTTGGATCAAACTTGGTTGGGTTTTGGAAGTATTTTGTGTCCATACTGACTGAGTAGAGCATTGGTATGATCAGGGTATTCTTAGGGATAGTATATCCAGCTAACGTGCTCTCCTCTTTGGTACTGTGTACGACGTTCAGGGGGGCTGCAAATAACGAGAGAGAAAGGTATGAGAAATAATTGGGCTCAACTAGATCGTGCAGTTAGCAACGATTTGCTTCGACAGAAAACGTTAAAGAAACGGTACACTTGTTCTCATCCTGCTTGCAGCAGTTATTTTCCGTCTTAGATGAATGATGCTAGTTAGAAAATAAGTGATGACATTCTCTCAAAAAGTATAATAAACACTTGCGTCTATGTGCACGTAAAATCGAATAAAACAAACTGTACCAAATATACATCCCAGCAACTGGGCAACTTCTTCTGTTGCGCCTAAATTTGCGGTCTTTCGTTTTGCGAAACCCGAAACTGTCCATTGATATTCACCCAGTCCGTAAGAGCTTACAGTACCGAAAATATTGCCATTTAAACCGAGCAGTAGTCCTATAAGGCCAGAGAAAATAAATTATTAGATTCTCATCCGGATTTTGGGAAAAAAGGGGCGGGTGGACACTTTTTAATTTTTATTTGTTATTTACGAAATACCTGAGAACACAAGTAAAAACTAACTTAAAATTTTGAATCAATGGCATTTATAGTTACCAGAATCTTTGGTGTAGAATATTAGTCCATCTTTTCAATTTCTTCCAAAAAATCAGGATAACAACTCACAAAAGTAGCAGGTTGGTGCCTATTCTTGCTTGAAAAGCCATACCAGTCTTTAATAGTGACACTATCACCTTCGGTAAGCTTTGAAATGATGAACATTTTAAATATCCGGGATGGTCTAAAACCTGTTCTGTCCGGAACAGAATATGTTCCGATTTTTTTGCCAATAAATTTTTTGGGGGGCGGGTGGTTTTGGACAGGGGTGGGCGGGGATGAGAATCTAAAATATTTTTTCTATTGCCTAACACTACAGTTTGCAAAAAATCGTGTGTAAAATCAAACTTAAAACAGTGATGGACTACGTAACCAGGTTGTAAGGAAAGATAACCTTTGTCTAAAACCAATTGGTACTGCAAGATCGCGAACTCCTCTTATGCTGCTGAACAAAGAGCCAGAAGAGTATTTCTTCATTGGGTGCATTCATGACGTCACGAACACACCGTAACACTGTTCGGAACATTTAGTCTGTGCCTGACTAATAGGTGGTGCAGCCAGAACTGTCACTTGTTAACAACAACAGAAAATGGCAGGCGGAAATATATTTAAATGTGTACGCGGTATATATTTCACTACAAAAGAGGCAGTAGATGCCCATAGATGTCCACGATCGTGTTTGATATTAGTATTTTTAACTTTAAATTGTACATACACACGTGCGCGTGGTTTTAAATAAATTAATTACCAATACAGTTAGTGTAAAAATATTATATAAAGTAATACCAATGTTAGCGCATCTCTGAATTTCCATAATTGTAGCGTTGACATATGGAAGTTTCGTGCGATCACTGTACTCAATGACCTTGTCTCCTACAACCTACAATAGACACACCATCAACAGAGTCATCTACTGTGCAACAACTATTTGAATATCTTAGTAATCGAATTTCAAAATAAACAAGGTTGAGTTGGAAATTTAGCTGTTTGTTTCATCCCTAGTGAACACACCGCTGTTTGGTTCATCCCTAGCGAACACCCAGCTGTTTGTTTCATCCCTAGCGAACACACAGCATTTGTTTCATCCCTAGCGAACACACAGCAGTTTGTTTCATCCCTAGCGAACACACAGCAGTTTGTTTCATCCCTAGCGAACACATAGTTGCTTGTTTCATCCCTGGCGAACACAAAGCTGTTAGTTTCATCCCTAGCAAACACACAGCTTTTAGTTTCACACTCTGCTTTTCAAACCATAGTGAACTTACCAGATTCTGTGGTCAGTTCTAATAATTGCTTAAAATTGCTAATAAAAGATATGCTGAAAAGGTCAAATATGTTACCTATTCTTACTCTGAAGATATTAATCGTTTAAGTCAGCCATACACGAGGTCACGTGAGATTATAAAGATGCAGTGAACGTCTATATGTCGTGCTGTGCCTTTCAAGTTCCTGTGGACAGTTTAAGGTGCAATCTTCAGCATTTGGGTAAAATCAAGACGTAACTTTTGCCTTAGTTACCTTTCCAATTTCCTCTTGGCATTTTTTCTGGACATCTGGAAACTCGATCATGTAGAGGAAAGCCCAGTCCAGAGTTGTAGACGTTGTTTCAGAACCAGCCAAAAACAACTCAAAGATCACACGAAACATACTGTGTTCTTAAAAAAACAACAGAATAAACATTCGGTTAACAAAGCGCGACCGGTAACCGAGCAAAATAACTACGTGAAGTATGATGTTACTTCCGCTTATACCAGAATCATATTTTGTGATCTTATTTCTACTAAATAAGCATAGTTAAAAGCTAAAACAGAAGTTACCATCGGTTGGTACAAGGTGTTCGTTTACTATGACACTGTGATTGTTTCTTGACGTGAAATAATGAACATGGCAGTTACATGTTGACAGTGAAATGTGTGCAACAACAGTGTGAACAGAACGTGCAAAGGTGTTTATTTCGGCGTAGCTGTCTAAGCTCACTTTTCACCTAATTGATTAACCAACTCTATGTTTTTTGTGAAAAACGCATGTCTCCCCCCTGCGCCGCCCCCCCCCCCCCCCCCCTCTGCGCACAGACCCCTGTGACCTTGACCTTTGACCTACTGATCCCATAATCAATAGGGTTCTTCTACTCAATAAGGGCTATTACCCTATTTAGTTTGAATGCTCTGGGTGAAGCGGTACTCCAGTAATTGACCGGATACGGTTTTTACTCTTTGGGGCCCCTGTGACCTTGACCTTTGACCTACTGACCCCAAAATCAATAGGAGTCCTCTACTCAATAGGGACATCCACCATATGAAGTTTGAATGGTCTGGGTAAAAAAGAACTCCTATTATTGAGTGGAAACGGTTTTCACTCTTCAGGCCCCTGTGACCTTGACCTTTGACCTACTGACCCCAAAATCAATAGGGTTCTTTTACTTTATAATGGCTATCAACCTATGAAGTTTGAAGTCCCTGGGTCAAAGGGTACTCAAGTTATGGAGCAGAAACGGTTTTCACTCTTCGGGCCCCTGTGACCTTGACCTTTGACCTACTGACATCAAAATCAATAGGGTTCTTCTACTCAATAAGGGCTGTCATCCTATGAAGTTTGGAGGCTCTGGGTCAAAGGGTACTCGAATTATTGAGCGGAAACGGTTTTCACTCTTCGGGCCCCTGTGACCTTGACCTTTGACCTACTGACCCCAAAATCAGTAGGGTTCTTCAACTCAATAAGGGCTGTCATCCTATGAAGTTTGAAGGCTCTGGGTCAAAAGGTACTTGAGCTATTGAGCGGAAACGGTCTTCACTCTTCGGGCCCCTGTGACCTTGACCTTTGACCTACTGACCCCAAAATCAATAGGGTTCTTCTACTCAATAAGGGCTATCACCCTATGAAGTTTGGAGGCTCTGGGTCAAAGGGTACTCGAGTTATTGAGCGGAAACGGTTTTCACTCTTTGGGTCCCTGTGACCTTGACCTACTGACCCCAAAATCAATAGGGTTCTTCTACTCAGTAAGGGCTATCACCCTATGAAGTTTGAAGGCTCTGGGTCAAAGGGTACTCGAGTTATTGAGCGGAAACGAAGTGTGACAGACGGACAGACGGACAGGGCAAAAACAATATGTCTCCCCCAGAGGGGGGGGGGGGGAGAGACATAATGAAGTTTTGTAAATAATACTCGTATTATATTATAATGCAGCGGGAAAATTAAATAAACTATTTCGATTGGTAGCTATTTCCACCAGAGAGGCATCTAGCAGGTTGAAGAGGTATCTAGTGGGATTTTTAAACAATTAGTTGACACTGTTTTAAACGATTATTGCTGTGACGTTTAGATCTTTGCTATTCTCTTGTTTTGAAATATGTTGAAATGAGACACACTACAGTACTCGTCATTGGCTAGTATTATTTGTCAACAACAATACAGTCACTCTTTCATAAAATGAAAGTGAAAGTTTTTAGTTAATGGAAACTTATCCCAGCTCTTTCAGTAATTAAAATGTTTACCCGTCTCTTAAATCGGGCAGCTGTATATAATATGCTACAATGAGTTCGCTATGTAAGTCTTGAAGTCTTCACTAAATATATTTTATTCATTAAGCAATTGATATATCATCTGATACATTACGTTTTAAGAATAAACACAACCAAGGAATTTTACAATACGTTTCTTATATAAAACTCATTCTTTATCGCGACTGAGGATTTTACAATGTGCTTACTTGTCTTAAATCTGGCAACTACGTGTAATATGTTACGCGAAAAAACTTCGAGTCCGCTTTTAAAGCAATTGCACTCAAGTCATATCTACGAGGGTTGTTCGGAAAGTTTTGAGAAAGTATGATTTGCTCAGTAACTAATTATTGCTGCGCAGAATATTTAATACAAATTATAGTTTAATATGTAATTTATCCGAGTAAGTACTTTAAAACGTGGTAACGCTACTATTATGCATCTAATCGTTTCCATAGCAACAACTGTCCACGCATCCTGGCGCACGGCGTATTTTCCTGATATAATATTTCTTTCTGAATGAAAAGAGCCCCTAAAATTGCGCCATACGTCGCGAAATTTTATGCCGTTACTTCTGACTTCGGTACGTCATTTCCGCTAGTTTTTTAAGCCGTTATCTCAGATCGTTATAGTAACACCTGTGCGACATGGCAACGACTATGGAAACACCGTCAAAAGAAGAACAGCGTGTTTTTATTAAGTTTGCGTTAATCTTGGGAAAACGCCAGCATAAACAAAGCAACTTCTAGAACAGGCAAACAACGGACGCAGTGTTAGTCGGCCATTGATGTTTAGATGGCATAAGGAGTATCGGGATGGCAGAAAGCCAACAAAAGACAAGGAAAGGAGCGGTCGCCCGTCCGTCATCGACGATAAACTGACAATTGCCAAAAACACGCTTTAGTGCGACCGTCGCATAACAGTAAGAGAAGTTGCAGAAGTTTGCGATGTAAGTGCGGCCACTGCTCACCAAATGTTAACTGATACACTTTCAATGTCACGGGTTTTGGCATAAGAAATGTGTACATTGTGAAGGTAGATACTTTGAAAATGAGTAGAAGTTGACTTTTCTACAGTGACTTTAAACTATGAAAATAACGACAACGTCGGGCGACGTCGTTGCGTGCGCCGGGTCACTGGTAGTGTCCGTGCCTAACGTTTTGAAACATTCGTATACACGAAGCTATCGTAATGAAATTTTACATCATAATAGATGAGGTACAAAAGTAATACAGAGTAAACTTTTGTTTGATTTTATCTTCTCCAACGTTAAATATTGGACGTGTCTCAAAACATTCCGAACAACCCTCGTAAGAACATGTTAGCGTAACGGTTTTCAGAAGATGATTTTTCTCAGATTGCAATTAAAGCATACAGCTTTCACAGAGTAGAAAGTTGTGGTATATTCTAGAATTGTTTCATATTCCTAGGAAATTCTCTTCAAGTTTTGAAGAAAACACTTATAACTCTTTATTAATGTTTATTGCTTACAATAACTCTTAAGATCTTTACTGAATTTCTTATTATCTTGGTAATTAATACATCCTCTACTAACTTGTTTTTATGTTTAAGGTATTCATAAAGCAAAGACCTTTAAAATCCGTGTTTAATAATTATTAGATTGACATTTATAAACAAAATTAAAATCTATTTATCTGTTCCTTAATTTGTGTGGGATGTAATTTTACAATCAAATCTAAGTAATTTTAATAAAAAGTCAGTGTGAAGGATTCACAATGAAATTATTTAATTTACACGCAAATCAAGATAAAGTGAATAATACCAGCTTAAAACTGCATCATTTCATATACAATCTACGCCGTTTATCTTTTTTAAAGATATTTCTTGTTTAGAATTAGCGTACATTGCATCGTTCATTTTCGGAGCAGTTTTTAGGGTCATCTTAACGAACTGTACTTTCTTTTATATGCTTATACCGGAAGATGATTTGTTTTGATTTTTCTATTTTGTTACCAAACTCATTTTAGCCCGTCTATTTGTCCTACCCACATTTTCATCCGCCCGGTGTCAGCTTACCAATAAGTGCGATGATTATGTGCCCGAAAGTGCCTTCTGTGAATCGAGAGGGTTTGTTGACAAAATGTGCCTCCCGGAACAGCAAAAATTATGCGACAAGCCACGCAGTAATGTCAACCTGTACCCACTCTACCAGATTATAAGGATATAAAATGTTAAGATGCTTTTGCTACAAAAACGCAACCTTTGGAATAAACCGTAATATACATTTCAGTCAATGTTTGACCGTACTGTAAAGGAGCTATTGAATGAAATGGAATGGAAAATAAATAACTACTGGTAACAAACTTTCTTGTGTTTGCATTCCCTTGTCTCTCGGTCTTTAGGTAAATATCAACGAAATCTCGGATGTTCTCGTCGTCGAATGTGGCTTCGTGGTCCGCAATCTGATCAAACACATAGGTGCGCATGTCTAGAACTGACTTTGCTCTGTGTTTGTTGTCTTCAACATCCTGTCAAAAATGCAAATGTTAACCGGAAATAAGAATTTTCTTAAAACGACCATTTATTAAAGATGAAGCTTACAAATTCTAACAACGCTAACATCGAGAATGCAGCTTTTGTCAAATCCTTCAACAAAGTATCGTATTGTCATAGCGTCCAAGATAAAAAAAACTGACATTGGAGACAGTCTCAGAATTAGGCATCTGAAACCTGACTCCATTTCGGCCAAGTTTTCTGCTTGAGTTTTGAGGCAGGTTTCCTATCTCAGTTATGAGCCCATGACGTTAAGCCATCCGCAAGGAACAAGAAGACCGGTCTGACACCGAACCTTTGTCTCTAATTTTACACCTTATGATGCATTTAACAAGTATAAAATAAATACTTACCTTTCTATTAACCAAGCTGGCTAGGAATTTTGGCATGAAGTTTGCAGCACTGACCGGTCCTGAACCGGAAACCACAACGTTAGTGAGCGTGCGCACTCTGTCAAACTCAGGATCTTCGTAGTCATACCTAAAAAATGACATAAATATACATGTATATATAGATATGAAATACTGCATCAGATACGAAGCGACGGAGACGTCTTGAAACGACTGTTCGTCACATTTCTGAAGATAAGTAAAAATATTTATTATGAGTGCCTTTATTTGCATTTACTATAAACAACTACTACTTACCTTTTACCAAAGATGATGCTAAAGATGACATTAGCGACGAGTTTTTGCATTAAACCATTGATGAAAATGGGCTTTCCCTCTGACTCTAGGAATATGGAGGTAACCGCTTCGGTCTCGGTGCGAATCTTTTCTTCTGTGGAGACTTTCCCGACGCCGAAATCTCTCAGTGCCTGCAGTGTAAACCTCCGCAGCTCCCGCCAGCTCTCATCGTACTTGTTGAACAGTATTCCTGTAGGAAAACAACTTCGTTCTTAGTTTTTTGCCGGTTGCCGTTTGTTAAAAAAGATGCGTTAGTATAGTAACTTATGTATGATATTATGTGAACACATAAATTTTACATCCAGAAAATACAGCCAGAATGTTAAAAACTCAAATCCTAATCCAACGAACCAAAATGCCTGTCCATAAACACACAAAGAAAACAGCATTTCGTTGCCATACCAATAATGTATCCGTCATTACGCTCTGTCTCGAAGCCTAGCGGCCGGACAGTAAAGAATGCAGCCTCAAAGTTTCCAATTCTAGAAAGCATTATACTGCAGCTTAGAAACATGCCCGAGGGCCGAGAGAATTACATAACATGTTTCCCACTAACACTTTAAGAATGTCTTTACCAGTCGGCCAAGGTCGTCTAAATAAGTGCAATACTTTCCATCCATCATTCAAAGCACCCTTGCGATTTGGGGTATATTAGAAAACCCTCACAAATGAGTCCCGGAGAGTCCCGCTGCTGTCACGGAAGGAAAGCTGTCTACTACTCCACAAAGCGGAAATCAGCCTCTCCAATCAGGCAAACAAAGTAAATAGCCCAACATCATCACATTTAGACAAGAAAAAATGCCGTTCAGTGAACAAGCTATCAGCATTCTCAACTCGCAGCCAAGAATTCATTCTTCCCACAGAGGAAAAATTGCAATTTTTTATATCAAGACACGATCATAGCACTATCCTGAAAGCCGCTTCGTTCAGTGCAATGCAAGCAGCAGTTTATCCTGAACCAAACAGTCAAAGTCTAGCTGTCGCCGTGAGGAGAAAGTTGTTTCCTCACATAGCCAAGGCAGTAACTCTCCCAAAAAAGAAAGCAGTCCCAGCCACTATGATATGAATGTTGTCGCCCCACCCCGTTAGATTTTCCGCCACCCAGTCAATTAGCGGGCCCATTTCTCAAACAGTATTGCAGCTCTCCCGCTGCTCTCAGCCAAGAAAACAGCCATCCCAACTAACCTAATAATGACCTTCTCGTTACTTTTCCAACAAAATTGACTTCGAACATTTCAGCAAATAGTGAAGCCTTATTTAAAACCTCCTGTCGCATGGCAACGGTGCTACATCCAACATGTTAGCCATGCGAGAATCATACCTTAAAAGAATGTTTAATAAGATAAATTGGAAAATTGTTTAAGTCACAATAACCGATGGGATAGTCGAATTATAAGTGACTCACCCTTTTCCTTTTCGTTTTTAGGAAAAACAACATTTTGAAAATTCGGTCTGTCGCTGTACACGTCTGCCTTTGTCACCAAAGCCTCGTGTATGACGTCATATCCGATTAGAGCGACGACCAACTGATTGCCCATGTACCAGCGGAATACATTGCCTAGACGCTTGGATTCTTCATAGATGACAAGATGTGGTCTTTTACCGGGAAACTTGCGCATAAACAATAATGATCCAATGTACGGTATCCCAGAATATCCAGGGGGAAGATTCCGTGGTCTTCTCAAAATAAAATACGATATGAGAAAAACAACAATGAATATCAAGATTATACTGAGCTCCATTGTTAAAACGCTTCCAAAAAATTAAAGTCAAAGCAACGCCAAACTCTGCTTATATACCATGCCTAATCATGTGTACATTGTAAAATGTAAAGAGTGTATGAATAAACTTGTAAACTTGTTTATCCGTCACACTTTTTAACTTGAGTGCCCTTGTTAAATTAGTACACAAAGCTGATATGACAGAAATTTTACTTAATCACTCAGAGGAGATATCAGTAAAGTTAAAATTCGAGTCCAATATCACAATATACGCTATACAACTTTCGCACCTAAGGTCGGCATTCCACAGTTCCGTGATGCGTGATCCGTTTCAGTGCTCGCGAATTTTTACTTAGCAGATATATCGTTGGGTATAATCCTTCCGTTCGGCGTTCGTGTCCGTATCCGCGACGTTTCGCTCCATGTGCGAAATAGCATGTACACCGACAGATCCCGGATGCACCTTATAGAGGTAACATCCCTCGCTCACAGCAGCAATTGCTCAAAATGTTCTCTATCTAACCTAAAGTAATAAGGGTACTCATTCGCACATAATTCCAGCTCTCATACGAGATAGTAGAATGATCCATGTTGTTCCCGCTGTCTTTAAATTTCCCGTATTCACAATCTACGATCATGCCGTTTCCTTTTTTTTGTCTATTTCGATTGGCAATTACACCTCTTAATGTTACCCAGTGATTAAATGCACTTATTTCTTAAGACATAGACATTTTATGAAGCTACAGCAACATTAAAGAGCACTTACTTAGCTTTCACGCACACTGAATGACAGAAGCATGGAACAGCACTTTTCACGGAAATGAAATTAGCGGATGCGGACACAGACATGCACGCGGACCACGTTCACGGACCCTTCCCCCCCCCCCCCCCCCCAAAAAAAAAAATAATAAAATAAAAAAAAAAATACTGCTTTGTCCAAGTTACATCAAATGTGCATGAAAATTGTGTCGATTATAACAATATCTTAAAAATCCAGGAGAATCCTTCATCATTAACGTAATTAGAGCATGTTTAAATTTTCATATCAATATATTCAAAACTTTAGATTAAGTCATGCTCCCACCATCCCCACAAGCCTCCTAATGAGAACAGAAAAACTTGGGTCACAATAATCTGTAATTAATGTTGAGCTTACCTTTTAGAGTCTCAAGCAATGGAAAGATGTAAAGTTTAATGTAGACATGTTACGGCTGCAACAAATAACGGACTGAGCAACATGTGCCGTATATCATGTCATAATGATCTACACGTGATACCGCGTATATGTTCAGTTTAAAGTGCGTGTTCTTGAAAACTGAAAAAGTACACCCTGTCCCCTTCAACAAAGAATGGACTGAGCCATATTGAATATAATCATCTTAATTTAAAAAATATCTACACTTGTTACAGAACACGAGTTTAAAGTTGTAGAAATATTCCATGTCGCAAGATTTCTAAGATCTACGCACTTCTCTAACAAATAACGGCCTGGGCCCAACAAAAAATATCTATTGACATCTTCAGTTCATGCAGGACATAGGTCTAAAATTTCAAGTTAGTATCTATAAAACTGAAAAGTAAATCACGCCTCACGATATTAAATAACCCAGACCCCCTTCAACAAATATTGGACATAACCCAGACCTCCTTCAACAAATATTGGACATAACCTAGACCCCTTTCAACAAATATTGGGCATAACCCAGACCCGCTTCAACAAAATATTGGACATAACCCAGACCCCCTTCAACAAATATTGGACATAACCCAAACGCCCTTCAACAAATATTGGACTGGACCACAGGGAATGTAAGAAATCCATATCTTCAACTGATACCGAACATAGATTTAGAAGTTTTCAGTTAATGTCTTAAAAACTTTGAGTATTTACTTTTATCAATCGTCGCTATCTAAATGATCACCGCCAGATAAGCGCTAGAAAGTTCAGGTGTTAGAAGGATATTGCAAGAAACAGAGGACTCACTATTTACCTAATCTCCCTCTGGTTTCTTTAAATACCCGGTTTATGGCAACGTTACAATGGTCGTTGTGTTAAAATTGTATTACTTAATACTAGTAATACATCATGTCCAACCATGAAAATATACTATTGAGTAGAGCCATCATTATGTTTAGTCGAAGCAGTGTATAACTGAGTGATTATTTCATTATTCTAAGTTACTACGACTTGCTGTTGGGTGGCACAATTATTATGTTCAGTTTTGATAATATTCTGTATTGTGCTTTACTCATTATGTTCAACCATAAAATTAAACTGTTTAATAGAACAATCATTATGTTTAGTCGAAGCAGTGTATTATTGAGTGATTCTTTTATTATGTTCAGTTGGAATGACATGCTATTGGGTTGTAGAAGTATCCTGTTCAGTTATGAAATCTTCTGTCAAGTTAGAAATTCATTATGTTCAGTTACGAAAATATACTTTTGAGTAGTTTCATCATTATGTTGAGTACTGGGTGAATCTTTCATTATGTTCAGTTGCAATGGCATGCTGTTGGGTGACATCATTATTATGTTCAGTTATGATAATGTTCTGTCTAGTGTGTAAGTCATTTTGTTCAATCATGTTATGTGATGTTAATATTATCTAGTGTCAAAAGAACGTGTTGTTGGGTGCTGTGTTTAAGTGAAGCAGTGTATTACTGAGTGATACTTTCGTTATGTCCAGTTGCAATGACATGCTGTTGAGTTGTAGAAATATCATGTTCTGTTATGATAGTATTCTATCTAGTGGGTAATTCTTTATGTTCAGTCATAAAGATATACTGTTGGGTTGTTTCAACATTATGTTTAGTAGAAGCAGTGTATTACTGACCATAATTTTGAAACTACTCAACAGTATATTTTCATGATTGAACATTAAAGGAATACACCTGCCTGGATTTCACCAATATAAGGTTATAAATCGTTACTTATGCATCATTTTGACATATAGAACTTCATTTTATGTTAAATATTGACAAAGTTATCTCCTGTCAAAGATCGCTTATTTGCAAAATCGGCGGGCTACGATGATCGTCGCCATATTTGCTTACTTTTCGATGCGCGCACCTGTTGATCACGTCATTTACACACTTCCGGATAGTATCGTTTCCATTTATGTCCAAATCTTATTAGTCTCAACAATGGAATATTCATTCATAAAACAAATGCATATACATAATTGCGTATGATTTTGAGCCTGAAAATTCTGAAAATGTTTTAGCTGAGATCGAAAGATGCTACCATTAATACGAAAAAAGAATGCCGAGAATTGTAGCACGTTTTACCTTATTTTCTCGTTTAAGAGTATGGAGTGAGGCCAATATGTTGTTGTAGTTACACACAAGACAGAACATTATCATAACTGAACATGATACTTCTACCACCCAACATCATGCCATTGCAACTGAACATAATGAAATAATCACTCAGTAATACAGTGCTTCGACTACACACACTGTTGAAACTACTCAACAGTATATTTTCATGACTGAACATTAAGAATTACTCACTAGACAGAACATTATTTTAACTGAACATGATACTTCTACCACCCAACATCATTTCATTGCAACTGAACTTAATGAAATAATCACTCAGTTATACACTGCTTCGACTAAACATAATGTTGAAACTACTCAACAGAATATCTTTATGACTGAACATAAAGAATTAACCACTAGATAGAATACTATCATAACAGAACATGATAATTCTACAACCCAACAGCATGTCATTGCAACTGGACATAACGAAAGTATCACTCAGTAATACACTGCTTCACTTAAACACAGCACCCAACAACACGTTCTTTTGACACTAGATAATATTAACATCACATAACATGACATTTCAGTTTCAGGTCACATAAGAATTATCACGCGGCATATCGTTTCTTGGACTCAACAAAATGACAGTTGACCGAGCATTATATTTTTTCTTAACATTAGACAGTTTAGGCGTTCCATACTAAACACCTAATTTGTATTATCCTGTGTGCGCTGGCTCATACAGTGGTCATGCAAAGTGGAAGTATACTCGCTCTTTTTCTTTTTTCTTTTTTTTGGATACAAATGGATAACACTGTTCAAGTTTCATCTATGTCATAAGTTTACATGTTAAACAGAAAAAAACATCAGCCTACAACAGACACAGAGATATTTATTTGGTCTTGCACCTAGTTTATGGTACATTTATAAACAATGTGTTTATTTCATAACGTATACTCGAGTATACAACTTACATACCTTATATTATATCGATACATAAATATCAAATGAAAATACTACATGTCTACGTATCAAGTTAAAGAAGAAGAAACAAGTGACAGGAAATTGTCACAAAACCAGGTTTTCATTTTCCAGACTGATGGCCGAGCGCAATTAACTAGTAATATTATAAAAGCAGAAACTGAATTTCTATTTTTAGCAACAGTGACATTGACCTTGTTCACAGACATGTGGGCAGCATACCTAGCTGCCTCTTGGTATAAGCTAACCATACACCAAGTTTGGAGTAAACAGGCCAAAGCAAACTCAAGTAATTAAGTGGAAACTGAATTTCTATTTTTAGCAACAGTGACATTTACCTTGATCACAGACACCTGGGTAGCAATCCTGAGCTGCATCTTGATATAAGCTACCCATACATTATGTTTGGAGTCAATAGGCCTAAGCAAACTCAAGAAATTAAGTGGGGACTGAATTTCTATTTTAAGCAACAGTGACCTTGACCTTGATCACAGACACCTGGGTAGCAATCCCAAGCTGCCTTTTGAAATAAGTTACTCATACACCAAGTTTGGAGTCAATAGGCCAAAGCAAACTCAGGTTATTAAGCAAAAACTGAATTTCAATTTTAAGCAACAGTGACCTTGACCTTGATCACATAGGCAAAAGCAAACTCAAGTAATTGAGCAGATACTGAATTTCTATTTTTAGCAGCAGTGACCTTGACCTTGACCCTGTGGTCAAACCCCGACAATATGCTCCAGGGCACTTCATGACAATACTTCTGTGAAAGTTAAGTTGAAATCCGTTGAGAAATGTAAGAAGAGTTGCGGACACAAGAAATTGTTTACGCCCGCCCGCCGACGTACCACAATCTTATAACCAGGATTTTTCCTTCGGAAAACCTGGTTAAAAAAAACAATCTTTATGGTTGCATAACCAGGGTCTCCGTTCAAAGACAATGATAAAATAGTATAGATGTTTAAGCGAGTACGGATAAAACTTTGTTCTTTGTCGCATATCAGAGGTTTTAACAAAAATCTGGTTTAATTTGATGCTTACATATAACCAAATAGCTTTTCCATAAGTTATTTTTGAAATTTTACGGCTGAATTGTGTCTTTTCATACATTTTGTCAATTGATCAAACATGTACTATAATACCTATTGGCATTACAATCTAACACTGCATAATGCCTGATTTTGTATATAGTATATCAGAATGTATCATTTCCATTCAAAATATCTAGATCTACATGTCCTAGCCATACAGTACATCATTTGACCAACTCATCACTTTTCTTTTTACCAGTTGCCTGATTATTATTAAAGTGGAAACACTTTGGATATTTCAGAGAAAATCAAAATGGTCGGATATAATACATGTATAATATATTAAACAAATACGTTGACACCAAATCTGATCTGTAAAAGCTAATAAGTACACAAATCTTCATGAACAAAATATCTTTGTTGGTCAATCATGACCATCTTACAATCACCTTGGTGCACATGTTCTTGTACTGATTGCACAGCGTTCACTATTCACTGTTGGCATCACAAGCACTTAAAAACCGGTCTAAGCTTAAGCCCATCTGGTAAACCTGGCGATATTAGCTCGAGCCTTTCACGTGTCAAGTCATCATACTGAGATCACTGTGTGACGTCACTATCAGAAACGCTGCTCTTACTGCTCGTGCTCTGTCTGGGCAATACCTTGGGTGTATAGACCTGGAATAACCGGTCCGTGACAAACGATGGTAGATACGTGAGGATGGTAGCTCGGATAATGGAGCTCGATGGAACATAACGAACTTTTGGAGAAGCATCAATGACCGCTTCTTCCATAAGGTCTATCACTTCATTAATGTTTGGTTTTGCTCGCTGCATTTGTACACCTATGTTTTTAAGGAATGCGTCGAAGTATTCGTCACCGTAGGCTTCTTTAACCTCGGTCGGGGTCTCGCTCCACGACTTCCGGTTCTGGGCCTCAAGATAACTGGTCTCAGAGATAGGAGTCCTGAAACAAAACAAAAATGCAAAACAGATAAATAAACGCTATCTGTGTAATTAGGCCAAGCTATCGATAAGAGCGACCAGTGGACTGGATTGTCTGCCAAACAAATATTTTATGAACAGGGATACATCGGAATTTTTCTATGTAAATATTCAAAAAATAGTTTGTATATTATAAGTGGCTCTACCAGTGACTCATCTTGTTCGTCATGGATTGCATTTTACCCCTTACATTTAAACAGTTTCAAAATAAGTAATGTACAACTAATGAACTCTATAGAATACGCAACTTGAGACACCCAAATTTGAAACCAGGCATTTAGACCCAGACGAATGGCCGACTATGTGGCAATGGTTATCGAAGACTTCCAGTCATTATCGGATAAGCACGGCTGTTTCTGATACGTTATCCTCCATTAATCATGATGAGCGAAGAGTAAAGAAATAGAATCAAGGTTCCGCCGGTATCAGACAATATATCTCTATTATATATGACAAAAAAAGTTGACAAAATCATTAACTTTCCCTCCTATTCCAATTGCTCTCTTCGTATAAAAATAATGTAGTTTTATGGAGCGAAAATGAATTATGTATAGTTTAACTTCATAATTTGTATACATATTTAAATCTACTACTAGAATATTAATGATATTATAGAGTGACAGTCAAACAAATTAAAAATAAATGGTATAACTTACTTGTATAAAGCTGGTTCTATGGTAATGACCTTCACATTGAATTTTCTCATCTCGATTCTGAGAGCGTCTGAGAAAGCAATACAAGCTCTCTTTGACATGGAGTATGCAGCAAACGCTGGCATTGTGAACCGACCTGCGTAGATGATAAAACAAGTTATTCATAACCTTCGCAAACATGAAAACACTTATGTAAGTTTCCAATAGCCTTGTCGAATGCAATTTCATTCGTAGAGTTAGGAACCTTATATACACTTTCACTATTCATGGACAGGTCTGCTTATGTTTCATTGTTTCGCTTGCGGAAAACGGCTGCCCCAAAAGCAAAAGATCTTTGCAATAATATAATTATCTTGAATATTATGAATTTCATCTAGACTCTACATCAACAAAGCTATTTCTGAAATCAAGAATGATAACTACTGATTCTTTTTAATAGTTATGCATCTTTTTCATGTTTTATATTGAAACTTGTAATCTGGAAAGTACTTGACACAATATTTAGTGTGTCTTATGTACAAATAAAGTTACATTTGGCAACAAGAAGGATAACTCCTGAATGCCTCTTTTAAATGACTTTCATATGAAACTAAATGCTGCTTACAACTTTTAAAGTGGTTGTATTATCGACAAAAACACAAATACAATATCTGCCCAAAGCTGTAAAGCATAATAAAAGTAAGTATTGTATAGATAATACATAATGTAGATTTTTTAAACTGAGCATAGTAAAGTATTCCTATTAAACTTAGATCTTTTTATCATTTATTATAAAACATAGTCCCACATTTCAATTGCTTAAAAGTATGCGACATATGTGTTCAATTTCAAACCAAATTCTAGTTAAATATTTGAATTAAAGTTCTCGAAAATCTATTTAGAATACAGCATACCAGCGAGACTTGCGACGTTGATGATGCGGCCATTGGCCTGTCGAACGAGCGGAAGGAACGCCTTGGTCACCCTGACGACACCTAGCACGTTCACATCAAGAATTCTCTGAAACTGCACGACAGAGCACCACTCTATCTCCGTGAAGATCGCCACACCAGCATTGTTAACCACTGCCCACAGAACTGTAAATATAACCTGGAGCTTTCAGCAAAAGCAAAGTTCCTGTACAATAGTTAACATTCCCATGTATTTGGTGCTCTCTTTGGAAAAAAAACTTGGCCTATTTAACAAAATAACAGCTCTAGAATTCTTATTCACTGCATAGTACAAGGAAATATTGAAAAAGTCTATTTTACCAGTATTGTTATCTTTTAGGCCTTCCTTCACTGTTTTGACAGCGCCTCGCACAAGCCAGTCGTCCGTGACATCAACGTGGACGATCTGTAGAAGGTCCGAGCACTCCTCCTTCAGCTGCCGGGCTCCCTCGCGGTCTGGCATCAGACATCCGGCAAACACCCGGTAACCTTTCTTGTCAAGGCGCCGAGCTAGATGGTTTCCGAAACCACTGTCACAACCTATAACATTCATGAAGAGATCTGTGAAAGTTGAAGCGTATAAGATTAATGAGGTCACAGTTTCACGAAAGGAATAATTTCCATGACGACTATTATGCGAACTTTAGAATAATAAGCTACAATAATTTACGATATATACTTTTGTATCTTTTCTATCATTAAATCTGATCTCTTTGCTGTTACCGTAAACGTAGTTTTACTTTTCAATGCCAAAATACATGCGTTCATGGTTTTCTTTCTCTGTCGGGACTGACTGTTTTGTGGGACTACACCGAGGACAGAACTTAAGGGGTAATGTATAATCCTTAAAGGAGTATTACTTAGAAGGTTGCGTTGTTGTTTTCAAAATAAAATTAGTCATAACAAACACTATTCTGAATAATATGTTGCATATACTTTAAATAGCACACAACTCAAAAGCCAAACTAGTTAATTTACAGGTAAAAGGATTTGGATCCATTCACAATACTGAAGATCAAACATATCAAAGTAGCAAAAGTAATATGCTTAAGCAGATCCATATATCAAACTACAATTATGTTGTTGAGAAAAAAACTGAAATGACCCAGCTTTAAGAAATTCGAGAAAAATCTCCATTCATCTCTGCTTGCTTTCGGTTTCAAGGGCACAATATTTCTGCTGTATCTATTTAAAACCAGACAATAATTCTCGCTGCCAGTACAATTAAAGTAGTGATATAGTGCTCTCAAGCTGTATTCAAATAACTTGCAATATTAAATACTTCATTTATGTGGCACAGACACATACAAAGAGGAAATACCTTTTTCATCAAAACTCTGGAATCGCTGTTTGAAATGTTTAAGAAAACAATACAGATATCGCGTAAACATTCATTTACAATATGTTATGATCACCAGCCAAAGAAATGTCAGGTTTTTTATTCATAAAGAAAAATGTTTCGACCGTGAAACCAAAAGAATACAAAAAGGGAGTCCCTCTCAAATTTCTGAAAACTCAAACATTATTTTGAAGAATCACCACAATATATTGTAAATTAGCATATACCTAGTTCATGTATGGGTTTTTTATTGTCCATGAATTTCCGAGTTGTGATGGCAATCGGTTTTTCTTTTGCTTTTGTATATGCTTGGTAATTATAATAATAATTTGACTGAACTCAGAGTGCCAATGTTAACACATCCGAAAATAAGTTAATTTCTTCACTAAAATCTAGCTGTATCGAGTATTTTTTTATTTTTTGAAATTTTAGCCAGTTTACGTCATTTGTGACAATTGTTCCCCACCTTAACAATTTCCTTCAAGAACATTTTAATTTTAGGACACCTTTAATTAAATTTATTTGAAGATGCTTGAGTTCTGAGTAGAATTCAGTTAGTAAATGTCCTTTATGCAGATGCAGCTTTAATTTAAGTACATTTAAATCTATAAGTGTGTACGATATGAAGACAGGTGAATGTGATTCGCATCTAAAGAGGCTTAAGAAAATAGGAAGTCATATTTTGTCAGCCATTGATATCGCATTTGATCGTGACAATGTCTTGGTGAACAGGAAGCTGACTTGATATCTATAAATGACTATATTTCTAGGATTTGCTGATTTCTAGTCTGTTTAGATTATACACCATATAGCTTGAAGCATATGAAACAACGGCTTATGGAACGTTTTGGCGATCAAATAATAATCTCACGTATACATGGCAAAGCCAAGCACTGTTACATTTTGCGAACCAGTTGAGAGGACTCGTCTTCGTCAACTGTATAGTATGCCAAAACAGACAGACCCTGAAAAGCGCAAAGTCAGTTAAAATCAGTTAAAAAGCAGCTAGATTATCAAGAATCGATATCAAGTCCATTGGTCTTAAAAAATTAATCCAGATCTCTGAGAATATTAGAAAAATTATGAATTTATTCCTGAATCGCTGCAGTCATTTTTTACTCTACCGGAAAGGACAACATCCGTATGATGCAAGGTAGAGAAAAAGCTTGACCAGAAAAAGCTTTAGAACATCGGTAAAGCTGAAGACTTAAAAACTTGCGGCAGATTAAATTCTTTCTGCTTAAAACCAGACATTCATTCTCTCTGCCAGTACCATTTAAGTAGTGAATAGTGTTTTGATGCTTTTTTCAAATAACTTGCATTAATACTTCATTTATGTGGTACTGACATATACAAAGAGGAAATACCTTTTGCATAAAAACTCTAGAACCGCTGTTTGAAATGTTTAGGAAAACAATACAGATATCGCGTAAACATTCATTTACAATATATTATGGCCACCAGCCAAAGAAATGTCAGGTGTTTTAATCATACAGATAAATGTTTTGACCGTGAAACCAAAAGAATACAAAAAGGGAGTCCTTTTCAAAAAGTTGCATCTAGTGACACGGTATGTTTCTGCTAAAAATCTACAACCACCAACAGAAGCAGCAAAATACACAGCCCTCGTGTCTACAACCAAGTTGCAGGTATATACACAGCCTTCGTGTCTACAACCAAGTTGCAGTTATATACACAGCCTTCGTGTCTACAACCAAGTTGCAGGTATACACATAGCCTTCGTGTCTACAACCAAGTTGCAGGTATATACACAGCCTTCATGTCTACAACCAAGTTGCAGGTATACACATAGCCTTCGTGTCTACAACCAAGTTGCAGGTATATACATAGTCGTCGTGTCTACATCCAAGTTTCAGGTATATACATAGCCTTCGTGTCTACAACCAAGTTGCAGGTATATACATAGTCGTCGTGTCTACAACCAAGTTGCAGGTATATACATAGCCTTCGTGTCTACAACCAGGTTGCAGGTATATACATAGCCGTCGTGTCTACAACCAAGTTTCAGGTATATAACAGCCTTCGTATCTACAATCGAGTTGCAGGTATATACATAGCCGTCGTGTCTACAACCAAGTTGCAGGTATATACATAGCCGTCATGACTACAACCAAGTTTCAGGTATATACACAGCCTTCGTGTCTACAACCAAGTTGCAGGTATATACATAGCCTTCGTGTCTACAACCAAGTTTCAGGTATATACACAGCCTTCGTGTCTACAACCAAGTTGCAGGTTTATACATAGCTTTCGTGTCTACAACCAAGTTTCAGGTATAGACTAGATACTCAATAATTATGTTTGAAAGTAAAGAATGTTACTGCTGAAAAAAATACAGAGCCGGCTCCAGCTAACCTTTTGACCGTAATAGGATGCAAGTGTTAAACAGACTCCAAAACAAATTGCCGCACTAGTAGCAAACATGGCTTAGATTGTTCCATGATAAACAGTAAATAAAGAGGTGCTAGTTGCTTTAATCTTATAAAAGTAGAAACAGTTAAGCCACGAGATTAGTAGACCACTAGAAACTAATTTTGGCAATACATGTATTGCTATTTCTCAAAATAAGTGTTTCAAAGTTTGAGATTTCATAAAAAGTCACCAGCAATCATTTTCGGGTTTTGGTAAAAATTTTCGTCATTATATATTAAACAGACAAGAAGAACCTTAGTAAGTGCAAATTTACATTTCATAATGATTGTTAAATTTGCTACAAAGCGTAAAGTAATTACGCTGATTGTTCCTGTAAAAGTTATAATAAGACATAAAAATCGACCCCTTGTTAAAACGAATTTGGAGTGGGTGCGGTAAATCAACAAGCATTTGTACTTATGTTACATGTAAAATGACCGAATATATTTAACGCTTAATAGACTTAATGTTTACTGACAAAAATCATTTATAGAAGTCGGTATTATGACTAGAGTTTGAAAGATCGTATTGAAAAAATGCGATTTATGTTTTATTTTATGCGTTCAAGTTGTCCTATTTTTAAAATGCTAATTAAGGGATAATCCGTGGTCCGATTTTGTTCAATTTTGGATATGTCCTATGTTGCTGTTTATACTTAATGTGATGGGTGGTGAAAATTTCATTTCTGTTGCAATTTTGCCCAGGTTTGACGTATTTTTTCGTAATGTGACTGTACTACTATGTGACTTGTGGTCGAAAATGAAAAAAAAAATGAACATGTTTTGAACTTTTGGATACTTCTAGTATTTCTAGTGCATGTAACAAGTGTTTTACCCGTTAGCTTTTTAAGGGTGCGAAATTATAGATTGTGTATATGTATCTCATAGTTATTCAGACGTATCTCATAGTAATTCAACTCATAAGATAATAAAGTGTCGGGTTTCTTTTTTTCGGTGGATTTATACACTTTTACGGCACGACTTTAAATTGTTAAAGCAGTTGTGTTGCTTAGATGAAATTGTGCGACCTTGTTATAGAGAAAGAAGATTAGAATTTAGTTTCATTGTGTTTCAGAATTCGGTGGTTCGGCAGTACGGTAATAACCCCAATTATCTACTATTACAAAAATTATCAGTAATTGTGTCATCATAATTGATTTAGACTTGTTCAGAGGAAAACTTAACTGAAACATTAACACCACTTTTCTTCAATTATTGTACAATTGTTACCATGACTATGTAATATTCAGTGTATTCCCGGATGAAATAAAAGATATTTTCTTTTCTTTTCTGATCTGTTCTGTTCTGTAGCGTAGCTAAATTCGCTAATATGGAAGTAAAAACACTAAACATGTACATGCAGGCAATGAAAGATTAAATTATATCGATTTGCAAACAATTTATATGTCAATAAGTTATACACAAAACATTTTTCTCCCCTAACAATAATTTTTATTTGTCCCGAAAAAGACTCGAGATTTTACTTAAGCACGCATACAGACACATGTGCTTTGGAGATGATCTTTGTAATACCAAATGTTATAATACGATCCCTCTATAATCACCAGGGTACCGCGATCAGTCTACATCCTATCCAAACCGTATTTACTATCAAATACCAAGTTTAAACAAATGATCATGTCGACTGTTGACTTTCCCCTCAGTGGTCTTTGACGACAGGTTTGACCGTATGAAACAACAACAACAACAAACACTAGATATTTTATGGTAACTTCGGTGTGGATAGACTGATTACGGTTCCAGTTTATCAAAACAAACAAAAAGCGATCCAATCGTTCAATGTAGACCCTAAAATATCGATTCCCCTTAAATTGTGACGAACTCTCACACAACTCTCACCGGGCGATTGCACAACAGTTTTCTCGCTTCACCAGCGGTAACGACTATGCGCGACCCTGGGAGCACTTGGATATAATTAAATCACATCCCAAATGCGGTTATTTACCCATAGATGAGATGTGTTATCGGGTTTACTTTTGAATCTAAATCAAAATTACAAGGATTCCGAAAAAAAAAGTCAAATTAATTAATTTCAGTATAGATTGAAACAATGCGTCGTGTTGAGTTCTCCGTGAAAGTTCTTTAAAATCATAGAAATATACAACAGATGCCACAACACATTAAAGCAGAGACATAATATATTCAGTGTTATGTATACCACAGCTCAAATTTAAATAACCCATAAAGTGCGAACTATTTAAATACTACATTATGGTAATAGTATTCATACGAACCACTGAATATCGGATAAACGTTTACATGAACGTAGTAATTTATGTTCATTGCGACAAACATCGGAAAATGTTTTGGTGATGTTATATATTTTCTCCACTGTCTGCTTAAGTCTGTAAAATCTACGAAATGTCTTGGTTGTCCTTAAACGGCAGTAGAAAAAATAGCCAAATAGCTTGGTGCCACGTAAGCGGATCATGGTATCGTGACGGGAACGTGTCCGGTTGGAGAAAATTCAGATCACGTGCGTGGATCATGGAGTCGTGATAGGGATCTGTCAGACCACGTGACAGGATCATAGTATCGTGGTTGATATCTTTCAGACCACGTGAGTGAGTCATAGTATCGTGGTGGGGTTCTATCTGACCACGTGAGTGGGTCATGATATCTTGGATAGGAATCTGTCAGACAATGTGAGATCATGGTATCTTGGATGAGGATCTGTGTATCATGGTTTCGTGGAAGGAATTTGTCCGACCACGTGAGTGTATCATGGTATCGTGGTCGAAATCTGTCCGACCACGTGAGTGGATCATTATTTCCTGGTGGATATATGTCCGAGCACGGCGTGGATCATTATTTCCTGGTGGGTATATGTCCGACCACGGCGTGGATCATTATTTTCTGGTGGGTATATTTTCGACCACGTGAGTGTATCATTATTTCCTGGTGGATATATGTCCGACCACGTCAGTGGATCATTATTTCCTGGTGGATATATGTCCGACCACGTCAGTGGATCATTATTTCCTGGTGGATATATGCCCAACCACGGCGTGGATCATTATTTCCTGGTGGATATATGTCCGACCACGTGAGTGTATCATTATTTCCTGGTGGGTATATGTCCGACCACGTCAGTGGATCATTATTTCCTGGTGGATATAAGTCCGACCACGTCAGTGGATCACTATTTCCTGGTGGATATATGTCCAACCACGGCGTGGATCATTATTTCCTGGTGGATATATGTCCGACCACGTCAGTGTATCATTATTTCCTGGTCCGACCACGGCGTGGGTGGATCACATTATCTTGGATGGAGTGGATAATGGTATCGTGGTGGAATCTTTACGACCACGTGAGTAAATGATCGTATCGAGAGGAAATCGGTACGACCACGTGAGTGGATCATGGTTTCGTGGTGGAATCGGTTCGACCACGTGGTTTACTAAACCATGGTATCTTGGTCGGGGATATATCCGACCGCGATAATAAATTTATGATCATGAATGTATTCAGTACTCAGGACAGACCTACGGACAGGAAATATTTTGTATTGATGTGTTTAAGAACTTGGTAGTCCGTGTAAATAATTGAATCAAGGGTTAACTGCGCAAGACTGTATATAGGCATGTTTATAAAGTATTGCCAAAGGCTAAATTGAAAACTATGTTTTACACAACAGAACACTTTATTGTGCAACAAAAATGGTTCAAATTAGTTTAAAGCTATTAATTAATGTCAGTTAAATGTGACAATTGTCCGAGAATAATGCAGTTTTACAAAACTACGATCTAACCATCAACAGCAATATAAATGCAGCGATTATACTGACGTGATTAAAAAAAAACGTTCGTAGTAGGCCAATTCATATGCATTATAACACGTGAAAAGGTTTTGTACGAATGCCCTTGCTTGTTAGATGTCAAAATCATTTTACCATGAATTTCTCATTTAATGCAAATAGATTGTCAATCATTTTATCTTGTCAATATTTAACATGTATGTTACCCAAATTAATATTTTCATGCGCTTCAATTTTCAACAGTTATAACTTTGAGCCGAACTTTCGGATATTGACCCTTAAATTGAACCGGTTAAACTTGTAGACTGGGCAATCCATTCTGTTGCATCGCAAAATAAAAATAAAAATAAACGCACCTGTAATGAAGACGGCTTTGTTGGTCGGGTCGACTTCTGTCCTGGTCTCCGGGTATAGTCGATACACCAATACGGCAGCACCCAGTGCGACTAGAGCACCGTAACCACATCCACACACAACAAGCGCCGCAGACAGCACTACAAGCCCCGCGGTCAAAAATACTCTAGTCATCACGGAACAGGTTCCAACTGGGACTTGACAGTTCTAATCCGTTTTATTTCATAAAAACTATATAAGGTTAGATTGAATTAGAACAAACGCATATTATCTTACAGTAGATGTAAATATGTCACGGAAAATCCGATAAATAAGTTCAAACCGCGTCAACATAATGGAAAATCCAGAACTCCGTACATCCTAAAATCCTCTATCTTAACGTATCCGTAATCTACTGTCACAGTATAACCCATTAATGCTTCGCTGAGCAAATCTAGTTAACGAAACAGCAATTTCCGTGTTGGTATAATAAATTACAAGGCAGTACTTTACTTTCTACTGATGACCGAATTGAATTAAATAAATACGGTTATCACAAAAATGCAATTCTCAACTCGATAACAGTGTTTCAACGCTCTGTCAGTAAACATTTCACCTTTTGAAGTAAAGAGGAACAATAAATGTTTATGAAGAGCCTTTCAACATTTTGTAAATATCGAGAAAGGTCGATCGAAAAACATTAGACACAATATACCAGTTTAAATTTGGATTTGATATAAAATGTTTAAAACGGTTCAGCTAATTAAGCTACAATTTTTCTCGTAGTGATCAGTTTTGAACACAATTATATCCATAGAGCAGAATAATATCTTGTCTATCCACATTAACATACGATTTATTTATATTAATAACATTTATTACGCGGCGGCGAATTTTCACGCAGAAAGCACAAAAGCCGTTTTCGCGCGTTCGTAAATTTGCATAGTAATATTACACGAAAAGCAATAACATGGTTTTATTTCACTGGGGTTTTATTTCGCGCACTTTTCTTGGCGCAAAATAGGCGAAAATTAAACCCTCGCGAAATGTAAAGAAACTACAGTAGTTTCGTGAAAAGCAACTGAGATTTGATACCAGAACTATTCTCGGTTATCACAACAAATTATCGCTAATTCATGAATTGGATCAGTATTCGCTTTATCTTGACGCAGATGTTTACAACTATTTGAACTACAACACAACACACCATTATTCAGTACAATTGTTCTATTAAAAACTGAGGCAAGGCTTTGCCTGAAATGCTATTTTGTCAACACGGCAGAACTGCTATTCAGTTGTATAAGGGTCAGTGAGAGGACCTGCATCCGGCGAAAAAGATCAATGAAACAGGGCGAAAACAAGTCTCAATATTTGATAAAACTCATCGTCGGCAGCCTTCGGACACAATGCAGCTGGGTACATGAGCTAACATCGTCGGCAGCCTTCGGACACAATTCAGCTGGGTACATGAGCTAACATCGTCGGAAGCCTTCGGACACAATGCAGTTGGGTACCTTAGCTAATATCGTCGGAAGGCTTCGGACACAAACGCAGTTGGGTACCTGAGCTAACATCGTCGGAAGGCTTCGAACACAAACGCAGTTGGGTACCCGAGCTAACATCGTCGGAAGCCTATGGACACAAACGCAGCTAGATACCTGAGCTAACATCGTCGGAAGCCTTCGAACACAATGCAGCTGGGTACCTGAGCTAACATCGTCGGAAGGCTTCGGACACAAACGTAGTAAGGTACCTGAGCTAACATCGTCGGAAGGCTTCGGACACAAACGCAGCTAGGTACCTGAGCTAACATCGTCGGAAGCCATTGGACACAAACGCAGCTAGGTACCTGAGCTTACATCGTCGGTAGCCATTGGACACAAACGCAGCTAGGTACCTGAGCTAACATCGTCCAAAGCATTCGCACACAAATGCAGCTGGGTACCTTAGCTAACATCGTCGGAAGCCTTTCGGATCTGGAAGGGCCTTGGACACAGCTTGCAGCTGGGTACCAGGGCTTACAGCCTATTTCTTCGGACATTCAATAGAACTTCTAATTGAATTCGGATCTGGGGATAACGTTAAATTGTCTGGCAAAAACGTCATTTGCTATTTGAATATATTCCACGGACCTTTCGTAACTAATAATTTATACAAAATTATTTAAATTTTAAGAACATTTCTTGCTTGCGGTAAACTCAGCACTGATGATGCAAAACGAAAACAGCACTTAGACATTTCTTGCTGTTCCCGCTATTAAGGTATCGCAAACATTGCAAATGGCGAAAACAGCCTAAAATTTCAAAAAATGAACTTTGGGGGGAAATACTTATTGCCACCTAGATTTTAGTAAATAAATAGATTTAGCTATGGATGAAGTAAATGTTTGCAAGCTCAGTTTAGTCTAATTCATGTTCTAATTACCAAGCACATACTAAAACAAAAGAAAAACCATTTGCATGAGATCTCTGAAATTCATGAACAATATACCAAAGCAACTCATACCTGAAATAAGTATATGCTGGTCTACAATGTTTAGTGCCAATTCGTCAAAATAATGTTAGGGTTTTCAAGAAATTCAAAGAAAACTAACTTCCTACTTTCACTTTCTACTTTCACTTTGAACCATGAAGTAAGATTTCCTTGAATTTCTTAAAAACCCTATCATTATTTTGACAAATTGGCACTAAACATTGTAGACCAGCATATACTTATTTCAGGTATGAGTTGCTTTGGTATATTGTTCATGAATTTCAGAGTTCTCATGCAAATGGTTTTTCTTTTGTTTTAGTATGTGCTTGGTAATTAGAAAATGAATTAGACTAAATTGAGCTTGCAAACATTTACTACATCCATAGCTAAATACATTTCTTTACTAAAATCTAGGTGGCAATAAATATTTCCCCCAATATTCATTTTTGAAATTTTAGCTAGTTTTCGCCATTTGCAATGTTTGCGACCTCTCAACTGTCATGCAATCAATAAGAAAAATATCACAAAGAACGCACGGTCTTGGAAAATATGGGTATCGTTTGAAAAAACTTCTTCAAACAATACATTCACTTTTTAGAAATCAATAAAACATCCATCAAATATCTTCTCAAAAGTACGTGCAACTGAGTTATGTGTGGAGTGATTTAATTAATAAAATGCTGTTCTGCGATGTTAGCATAGCAATTGATAAAACAAGACAAATCAATAGAATGTTCCCCCAAGGGTAAATTGGATAATAATGAACTGGTTATAGAAATGACAATATTCATAGTTCTGTGCGGAAAATTAAAAGCTTTTAACTCTAATAAATTGTACAAAAAATGTGACATAGTTTTCTTTATCGAACAGTTAAACAATAACTGATATTTCAGTTTACAACCATTTACACAATTCAGAAATTCACATAGGGCCACAATTCCTAAAAAAACTTCATGGAAAGGGCCATTACTCTAGTAACATAACCCTAGTCTACAGGCTGCAGGAATAAATTTTTCCTTACAACTATCTACACATGTCTGAACATCTGTGCAAGTTTAAAAAATCTCCCTTACAGTGAATGAGAACTTTTCAACTCAAAATTTTATTACTAAAATAAACAAAGGGCCATGACCATAAAAAACATTTACAGGATATATGCCTTCCTTCCAGACAATCTAAACATTGTGCTTGATACAGGGGATGGGAGCCAGATAAACAAAATTCTCCATTACCAGAAAATTCACCTCTTCCTCAAAATATTAGAAAAACATCAATAGGTGAACAAAACTTGCATTTCTGAGCAGTCTGCACAGTGTACACAACACTTTATCTTAAGTCATTAAATTCATGTTACCTTCAACTAGCCACACCCCCATGTCTGAATATTGATGGATAATCCCAGATGAAATTAGTTATCAAATACATGGTCACCACGAATTTAAAAACATGCAGTGGCATGTTCATTTTAATTTTATTAACTTTCCCAAGAAGATAAATTTTGATTTATATTTATTACCGGTATTAAGCATTTTGTTACAAACCCAACAATGCTTGTTTTTTCTTCCTCCAGTATCAAATATTTAAAAATTAAACCGAACTATGGAACCAAACAGATTTAAAGGAACTTTAATGTATTTATTCATGTATTCTCCTATTTGAAGAACAAGCATATAAAATGAACTGGCGGGTACATGAATCTACTCAGGATCTGAACTTCAAGTGAAAATAGCATATTCACATCATAATATTATTAAAATATCATACATCAATATTCAAATCACTGGAGATAGAAACAGTACTTAAATAACCAGTCACCGAATAAGGATAGCAATAAATAGCAATAAGTAAGTTTATAAGTAAACCAATTTTTATTTTAAGGACATTATATCCTTGCCATTTGACCTCCTGTACCCCAAATCAGGTAAAGTTTCCACACAAAGTTTGGTGACCCCAAGTCGAATCAATCTTCAGTTATTTATAGAAACTTGTTTTTCAAGGTTATAATGACCTTGAACTTGCTGGACTAAATTTTTTTTTCAAATACATGCTAAGAAAATTGGTGACTAAAGGGTTTTATTGAGCAATCTGGCTGGTTATCAAACTTGTCTTAGGTAAAATGCCAATAAACATTTTGACTTAGTATGACAACAAGAGATGTCAAAGAAGACAGCATGCTCGACTATTCGATTCATTTGAAATAAAAGCTATTTTAAAAATTATTATGTTTGATGTACAGTAGATATTAAATTTCATGATTAAAAGTACAACAATAATGGCCAAACATTCATGTGCAAACAACTAAATGAAAGCTTTAAAGAATAGTCTTAGCGTGAAAAAAGGTCTTAACTGCTTAAAACTGCCCCTACTGCTGCAGAGTTGTAACATGAACTTTGTGAAATGCACAGACTTTATTCATGATGAGAAGTTTCATACATGGTATCATTGCATGGAAAGTACTGAAAGCAAATGTGATGTTGGCAAACAAGCAAAAAATAAACAACAACACGATCTTATCCACCAAAATATGCCACTAAATTTTATTACAAAAACTAACAGGTCTTAACTCTGGGAATAAATCAAGTCGAAACACTACATGTGAACTTGTATTACACATTTTAATAGCAACTGATCTTCATAAATCATAGTCATCAAATCACAGATTGTGACAGAAAATACAAAGTTAACATCCCAACCATATAGTGTAGATGGTTTAACAATTAATTTACTGCAGAAGATTCTAACTAGTTTTTCATCAATTTTAAATGGATTAAGCACTAAGGGTAGAGAATTAAGATTTCACTTCCTCCATTTGCTTCAGGTATTGTTCATACGTTATACTAGGTCCATGTTTAGCTTTGTCATAAAACTTCATCTGTATAAACTTCCTGCCCGAGTATCCACACACGGAGATTTCCGGCTTGTCCTGAAAGCAATATTCGTAATGTGCAATTATATACAATACTTTTTCTCAAACATAATTCTCAAACCTCAGACAGTTTACAATTCAACTATAAGAATACAAATGTAGCATTTTATCATTTTCTGGTGCTATATCATAATTTTATGTTGATATAATTTTCTATCATGTTGAATTCTGTTGGATTTGTCACAATATGCCTATCATTTCCATGCCACCAGAATAGAAGGATTCTGCACCTTACACAGAAAAAAGTTGCCATCAGTTCTGAATTTCTGTTTCAACCAAGTACTTAAACCCTTTTCACCAGAGATACATGTACACCTTTATTGCATATGTGGACAGTGTAGATACACCTTTATTGCATGTGTGGACAGTGTAGATACACCTTTATTGCATGTGTGGACAGTGTAGATACACCTTTATTGCATATGTGGACAGTGTAGATACACCTTTATTGCATGTGTGGACATTGTAGATACACCTTTATTGCATGTGTGGACAGTGTAGATACACCTTTATTGCATGTGTAGAGTGTAGATACACCTTTATTGCATGTGTAGAGTGTAGATACACCTTTATTGCATGTGTGGACAGTGTAGATACACCTTTATTGCATGTGTGGACAGTGCAGCTACACCTTTATTGCATGTGTGGACAGTGTAGATACACCTTTATTGCATGTGTGGACAGTGTAGATACACCTTTATTGCATATGTGGACAGTGTAGATACACCTTTATTGCATGTGTGGACATTGTAGATACACCTTTATTGCATGTGTAGAGTGTAGATACACCTTTATTGCATGTGTAGAGTGTAGATACACCTTTATTGCATGTGTAGAGTGTAGATACACCTTTATTGCATGTGTAGAGTGTAGATACACCTTTATTGCATGTGTGGACAGTGTAGATACACCTTTATTGCATGTGTGGACAGTGTAGATACACCTTTATTGCATGTGTGGACAGTGTAGATACACCTTTATTGCATGTGTAGAGTGTAGATACACCTTTATTGCATGTGTAGAGTGTAGATACACCTTTATTGCATGTGTGGACAGTGCAGCTACACCTTTATTGCATGTGTGGACAGTGTAGATACACCTTTATTGCATGTGTGGACAGTGTAGATACACCTTTATTGCATATGTGGACAGTGTAGATACACCTTTATTGCATGTGTAGAGTGTAGATACACCTTTATTGCATGTGTAGAGTGTAGATACACCTTTATTGCATGTGTAGAGTGTAGATACACCTTTATTGCATGTGTAGAGTGTAGATACACCTTTATTGCATATGTGGACAGTGTAGATACACCTTTATTGCATGTGTAGATACACCTTTATTGCATGTGTAGAGTGTAGATACACCTTTATTGCACGTGTGGACAGTGTAGATACACCTTTATTGCATATGTGGACAGTGTAGATACACCTTTATTGCATGTGTAGAGTGTAGATACACCTTTATTGCATGTGTAGAGTGTAGATACACCTTTATTGCATGTGTGGACAGTGTAGATACACCTTTATTGCATGTGTAGAGTGTAGATACACCTTTATTGCATGTGTAGAGTGTAGATACACCTTTATTGCATGTGTAAAGTGTAGATACACCTTTATTGCATGTGTAGAGTGTAGATACACCTTTATTGCATGTGTAGAGTGTAGATACACCTTTATTGCATGTGTGGACAGTGCAGCTACACCTTTATTGCATGTGTGGACAGTGTAGATACACCTTTATTGCATGTGTGGACAGTGTAGATACACCTTTATTGCATATGTGGACAGTGTAGATACACCTTTATTGCATGTGTAGAGTGTAGATACACCTTTATTGCATGTGTAGAGTGTAGATACACCTTTATTGCATGTGTAGAGTGTAGATACACCTTTATTGCATGTGTAGAGTGTAGATACACCTTTATTGCATGTGTGGACAGTGCAGCTACACCTTTATTGCATGTGTGGACAGTGTAGATACACCTTTATTGCATGTGTGGACAGTGCAGCTACACCTTTATTGCATGTGTGGACAGTGTAGATACACCTTTATTGCATGTGTGGACAGTGTAGATACACCTTTATTGCATGTGTGGACAGTGTAGATACACCTTTATTGCATGTGTGGACAGTGTAGATACACCTTTATTGCATATGTGGACAGTGTAGATACACCTTTATTGCATGTGTGGACAGTGCAGCTACACCTTTATTGCATGTGTGGACAGTGTAGATACACCTTTATTGCATGTGTGGACAGTGCAGCTACACCTTTATTGCATGTGTGGACAGTGCAGCTACACCTTTATTGCATGTGTGGACAGTGTAGATACACCTTTATTGCATGTGTGGACAGTGCAGCTACACCTTTATTGCATGTGTGGACAGTGCAGCTACACCTTTATTGCATGTGTGGACAGTGCAGCTACACCTTTATTACATGTGTGGACATTGTAGATACACCTTTATTGCATATGTGGACAGTGTAGATACACCTTAATTGCATGTGTGGACATTGTAGATACACCTTTATTGCATGTGTGGACAGTGTAGATACACCTTTATTGCATGTGTGGACAGTGTAGATACATACACCTTTATCCCATGTGTGAACACTGTAGCTACACCTTTATCCCATGTGTGAACAGTGTAGCTACACCTTTATCCCATGTGTGAACAGTTTAGATACACCTTTATCCCATGTGTGAACAGTTTAGATACACCTTTATCCCGTGTGTGAACAGTGTAGATACACCTTTATCCCATGTGTGAACAGTTTAGATACACCTTTATCTCATGTGTGAACAATGTAGATACACCTTTATCCCATGTGTGAACAGTGTAGATACACCTTTATCCCATGTGTGAACAGTGTAGATACCCCTTTACAGCATGTGTAAACAATCTAGATGCAGATCAGCTGGCACATCTCTGTTCACTTTTAGATCATCCAGAGACCATTTTTTTCTATTTTAAGTAACAGTGAACAGTGACCTTGACTCCACCAGGCCCATTTTCAATAACAAGTTTCTTCTTCACAGACACTACCTACATAGCAATTATCATCACAATATCTCATTCCGATCTACAGTTATTGAACATATACAGTTTTTCTATTTTTAGTAACAGTGACCTTGACCCCACAGGCCTTACTTTCAATTCCAAAAGTCGTCTTCACAGAAACCACCAATACAACAAATTTCATTCAAAAATCTCATTGCAATCTAAGAGAAAACTAATTAAATCTTCTATGTTTCTAGTAAACATCTAAAAATATAGTCTCTGAAAGTCTCTGAATGAAGTTTTGTTATCTACTAGTTACCCTACAATCATCGCGCCCCCAAACCACAGGTGGAAGGATCGTACCCTGGTACCCCCCCCCCCCCTGCAGACACTACCCACCCCAGTCCAAAAAAATCCAGTCAACCAGACAGCAAATTACATTGAATTTAATCTTTTTCATAAAAAAAAGAAAATAATTATCTTACTAATTTTTTTTGGTATATGGTATGTGACCATATACAAAAAAAAAGTTAGATAATATTTCTTATGTTTTTTATGAAAAAGATTAAATTCAATGCAATTTGCTGTCTTGTTGACTGGATTATTTTTGGACTGGGGGAGGGGGGGGGGGGGGGGGGGGGGGGGGGGGGTACCAGGGTACGATCCATCCACCTGTGCCCCAAACATGAAATGCCTGATCCAGTACTATGAAGATGTTAGATTTAGATCCCAAACAGAAGTTATCCCCAACATGAAGCATAGCCACATAGCAACATAATAAACTCTAGAATTCTTACGAGGTTAATAAACACTTTAGGGTGTCCAAGTGGTCCCCCACTGTTACTGGACACTGTCCTTCTCTCACATACTACAACAGGATCCTCGTCTATCAAGTCAATAGCAAAATTAGGGTTCACCTGTCGTCAATATAAAAAGTAATTTTAGTTTAATATGATTTTTGAAATTTAATTTTCTAAACATAATGTCAAATGTTTATTATTTAAGCAGACTACTAGACTAGTGTTTTGTCACAAGATTTACAAAAAAAGTCAAAGTAGTTCCATTTTGCAGCTGGAAATAAAAAATGATGTCTTTTGAAAATCAATTAGCCACTCTTCTTTAAACATGGGTCTGTAATACACCAGGAGTTCACTGTTTCTCCAGTTTAATTAATGAACAAGAAAAAGTCATCGCCACGCGCCGAAAACCAGGTTTTCATTTAATACTTATACTTTTGTAAAGAAAATATCTGATATAAAGAAACCGAACTTCTTTTTTTAGCAACAGTGACCTTGATCTTGATCACAGACTTCTGAGTAGAAATCCCGAGTTGCGTCTTGGTATCAGCTACCCAAAGAAAGTTTGGTGTCAATAGATCACAGCTAACCCAAGTAATAAGGAGAAACCTAAATTTCTATTTTTAGCAAAAATGACATAGACCTTTATCACAGACACCTGGGTATCAATCCTAAGTAGTGTCTTGATATAAGCTACTCACAAACCAAGTTTGGTGTCAATAGGCCAAAGAAAACTCAAACTATTGAGCAGAAACTGAATTTCTATTTTTAGCTACAGTGACCTTGAGCTTTATCACAGGCGCCTGGGTAGCAATCTTAAGCTGCATCTTGATATTAGATACCAACACTAAGTTCGGCGTAAATATATCAAAGCAAACTCAAATTATCGCGGGAAAACTGAATTTCTATTTTTAGCAACAGTGACCTTGACCTTGATCACAGATACCTGTGGCAATCCCAAGCTGTCTTTTGATATCAGCTACTCATATACTAAGTTTGGCATCCAGAGGTAAAAGCAAACTCAAGTTATTGAGGGTAAGCTGAATTTCTATATTTAGCAAGTGACCTTGACATTTATCACAGACACCTGGGTAGCAATCGCAAGCTGCCTGTTGATATAAGTCAAAAAGGGGCTTTACTTTTGCAAAACACAATCAAAACCCCTATGAAACTTGACCTGATAATTGGTACTGTGATGTCAAACAATTATGTAAAGTTTTAAAGCTATACCTTGAATGGTAACTGAGAAAAGACAAAAAACTTAACACAATTTCTAAGTGAAAAAGGGGCATAACTTTGTCAAAATACAGTCAGGGATTTTGAAACTTGTCCTGATAATTGGTATTGATATGTCAGACAACTATGTTAAGTTTCAAAGTTTTACCTTAAACGGTTACTGAGAAAAACACAAATTTCACAAAAAAACTTCACAAAATTTCTAAGTGAAAAAGGGGCATAACTTTGTCAAAATACAGTCAGGGATTATGAAACTTGTCCTGATAATTGGTATTGATATGTCAGACAACTATGTTAAGTTTCAAAGTTGTACCTTAAACAGTTACTGAGAAAAACACAACTTTAACAAAAAACTTCACAAAATTTCTAAGTGAAAAAGGGGCATAACTTTGTCAAAATACAGTCAGGGATTATGAAACTTGTCCTGATAATTGGTATTGATATGTTAGACAACTATATTAAGTTTCAAAGTTGTACCTTGAATGGTTACTGAGAAAAACACAACTTTAACAAAAAACTTCACAAAATGTTGACGCCCGCCTGCCCCCCCGCCCAACGACATACCCCAATCTAATAACCAGGATTTTTCTAAAGAAAACCTGGTTAATAATAACCAGGATTTTTCTAAAGAAAACCTGGTTAAAAACCAGAACAGGGTAACATGTATGGATGAATATTGGTATTAAGGTACATGTACATGTAAAGATAAAAAATGATTCTTTAACTTAAAAATAAACAAGATTTGACAGTCAGAATTCTATAACAAACCAATGTAAATGATTTTATTTTTTATGCTAACTAGAAGTAAAGATTTACCACTTATTTACTAAAGCCGGGAAAAACAAATTCTGTTAATTTCTAGTATGAAAAGAAAGAACTTACAAGTTTATCCTTGCCAACAAATCTTGCCCTTCTGTAGTCATCTTTAGCCCATACCTGCAAACAAAAAGAATTATTAACGGTGAGTAATTTGATACCAGTGCTTAATTAAAAAAAAATTACTGATGTTGATAACACTCTTGGGTTCATTCAAACTCTGACTGTAAGACTGATATGAGGGGCATTCGTAAAGTATTTATCAGTCTAAATATTTACCGTTATCTAGTGCTGAACAGTTGATCGGGCAAGTGTTATACATGTATAACAAGAAGCTGTGTTTGGACAACCCATATGCCCCGGTAGCGAAGTTTGTCATGATACAAATTTAATACACAAAGTTAATAGACACAAAGTTAATAGACAAAGGGGCACAGTGTTAAAACAGCAACTAAAATCACAAGTTAGTTCTAAATAATGAAAACTAGAATTTGGTGTTCGGCTGAACATGTATCGCCTACTTGCAAAAAGTTGAAACGTGGGCCTGTCATATATAATGTACGACAAAAAGATCTAATTTAAGTTGCATTGCAATACTACAAAATTAAAAATTTTCATTGATCAGTTATTGTCTTTATTGTGAATTCTACTTATAAGCAAAATTAAGTTTTATGTAAAAATAATTCAAAGGAGAACAACTCAAATCAGATATAACTTCATTAAAACAGATGACATATATCAAGTATTGTGTCAAAAGAACAAATACTTTCCAAGTTATAAGCAATTAAGTTTCAGGTTAAAGTAAATTAAAAGGGGCATTACTAAAAAAGTAAGAGTTATCATTCTTGGTGTCACATCTGCTTTGTTAATGCAGATGACATATTTCAAATATTAGAAAAACAGAACAAGTACTTTCAATTTTATAGGCAACATTAAGTACCATATTATAGTCATTTAAATGGGGCATAACTTGAAAAATAGTGAAAAAGGAGTTATCAATCTTGTTGTTACCAATGGATTTGTTCATGAAGATGATATATTCAAATTATTAAGTTAAAAGGACAAGGACTTAAAATTATAGGCAACATGAATTCCATATTAAAAATATTTAAAAGGGACATAACTGCAAAAATAGTCAAACAGAAGTTATCATTCTTGTTGTCACAGATGGCTTTGTTCGTTCAGATGTTATATTCCAACTTGCTGAAACAGGTTAACCATTTATCTAAGTACAAAGTGGGGAGATAACCCCAGAAATAAGGTAGCTGGAGTTATGTAACTTGTCTGGGTCATGACCTGTGCACTGTTAAATAAGTGCGTTAACTTTCATACTACATGTACTGTTCTTTGCAGAAATTGAGAAATATCTTACTTGCAGAAACACCAGGTTAACCATTTATCTCTAAGTACAAAGTGGGGAGATAACCCCAGAAAAAAGGTATCTAGAGTTTTGTTTCTTGTAAGGGTCATGACCTGTGCGAGGTTAAGTAAGTGTGTAAACTTTCATGCTAATGCTCTTTGTAGAAATTGAGAAATATCAAACTTGCCGAAACACGTTAACCATTTATTTCAAAGTACAAAATGGGGAGATAACCCAGAAATAAGATAGGCAGAGTTATGTAACTTGTCAGGGTCATGACCTGTGAACTGTTTAGTAAGTGTGTAAACTTTTATGCTAATGCTCTTTGTAGAAATTGAGAAATATCCAACTTGCCAAAACAGGTTAACCATTTACTTCTAAGTACAAAATGGGGAGATAACCCCCGAAATAAGATAGGCAGAGTTATGTAACTTGTAAGGGTAATGATCTTGGCGCTGTTAGGTAAGTGTGTAAACTTTCATGCCAAAGCTCTTTGTAGAAATTGAGAAATATCCAACTTGCCGAAACAGATTAACCATTTATCTCTAAGTACAAAATGGCGCGATAACCCTGAAATAAGACAGCCAGAGTTATGTAACTTGTTAGGATCATGACCTAAGAACTGTTAAGTAAGTGTGTAAACTTTTATGCCAATGCTCTTTGTGGAAATTGAGAAATATCCAACTTGCCGAAAAAGGTTAACCATTTTTCTAAGTACAAAAAGGGGAGATAACCCCAGAAATAAGGTACCTAGAGTAATGTAACTTGTCAGGGTCATGACCTGTGAACTGCTTAGTAAGTGTGTAAGCTTTCATGCCAATGCTCCTTATAGAAACTGAGAAATATCCAACTTGCCAAAAAAGGTTTACCATTGTTCTAAGTACAAAAAGGGGAGATAACCACAGAAATAAGGTACCCAGAGTTATGTAACTTGTCAGGGTCATGACCAGTGAACTGTTTATTAAGTGTGTAAACTTTCATGCCAATGCTCTTTGTAGAAATTGAGAAATATCCAACTTGCCAAAAAACGTTAACCGGACGGATGTACGGACGGACAGACGGTTCAATCACTAGATGCCGGGGGCATAAAAAGAATAGACTCTCTGCTTCATAAATTTGCACAAGGATCTCTGGGTCATCATATGTAATTTTTACTTGAAACTACAAAGTTAATATACACTATGATTCAAAATGACAGAAAAGAAGAACAATTTTCATGCAAAGTTCATGGCAATATTTTTAAATCTTTAAAGTTTTAAATCTGATTTAGATAAAGTTTATGGGGATAGTGTATTATTATATGCCACAGTTAGAAGATTGGTAAATTTAAATCCAGTAGAACGGATATCAAAAATGGTGCCGGTATCAGCAAATTCTGAGAGTGATCTTGCTCCTGGAAAAACAGCTGTAAAGCAAGTTTCCTTCTGTACTGTGGAGGAAATAATTAATGTAGCATCCTAATCAGTTTTTCATATGCTGACAACAGTTTTAAAGCTATAAAAAGATACCCCACCTTCTTACTGCTGACCAAAAGAGGGAGCGCAAGAGATAGCATCACAGCAACTCGATATTACAAGAATGCTGACCAAAAATGCATGAATGAAATTGTAACTGGTTATTTTTATGTGCCAGAGAGGAAAAAATCAAAGTGTTGATCGGTGAAAATGCCGGAAGGCCCCAAATTGCACATAGAGCTCGTACCACAAAAACTCATCATGTGTGTGCTATTATCTGATTTCTCACTTTAGCGACAAAAGTATTGTAAATCTCCCACATCCTAAATCCTCCATACAGCCTTGATCTTGCTCCGTAATCCCATGTGATTTTAGGCACAACCCATACTAAATGAATTACATGGGCAGTATTCGCTTCAAATCAAATTTGTCGGCAGTGCCTAAACACTATCCTAAGAATCCTTCTGCAATGAATTTTTCAAATAATTACGGTGACTTGAAAAGTGCATCTAAGTAAAGAGAGAGTACTTTGAAGGGTTAGACTAACCATTTACACAGAAATAGCCTACAACAACAGCGCCACACTGATTTATACTTTTCAGATGCCCCTCTAACATTAAGTCATTATGTGTTTTTTTCCATGTACAGCTTTCTGGATTCAGGAACATGCCCTATAATTTTGGGAAAAATTTTCTCTGATGGGGAATGAAAAAACCTGATGTAATGTTACTTTTTGGGGAAAACTGCATGATTTAAAAGAAATTTTCTTAGGGGAAGGTGTCCAAAAACGGCCCCAACTGAACAAGAAAAAAAGCCCTGGCCCTGGGATTCTATAAATGTTTGAATAAAAAGAAACATTTTCATTGGTTATCCGGATTTCACTTCAACATGTAAACAACTGGTACTGTGCTAGGTTTACAGGGTTCCCGCTGTTGATCGCCAATGTCGCCAAATGCGACAAAAAATATAATTTGGCAACAAATTTTTGCCACTGGCGAATTTACTGGCGACAAAAAAATATATGCATCGCAATAATGTACTTGCCCCATTTTCTTATTGTAAATGATATACCGGTAAGCGTGATAATGATGTAAGCGACCCGGATGTTGAAAATGACAGCTTGTTAAATTTGACAGTTTCTTACTAGTTTTATGACACTGGGAACATATACTGAACAAAAATAAAAAGTATCCACTTTTTATGATTATATTCTCATTAACATATTTTCATTTAATCATGAACGCTTTAAATGGTGTTTAAATGGTTAGTCTCAGTTGTTTTTAATTTCAGTTGTTCATAAACATAATCTTCCACATCAATACCTAAGCAACGGCCAGTCGAATAACAATTAATAATGGATTACAAAACACTACATATTCAATTTAAAGGGAGGTAATTGGAAATAGGTGGAATTTCTAGCGTAGTTTATCGAGGACTAGTTGTTTTATTAATGAATGTTTTGTGATTTTATTGATCACAAGAGGTGGAAAGATTGATTTAATCAAACCAATGTGAATACTTTAAAGAATCACTGACTTTTTCCTGGAACCCTCATTACAACAAAGAGAAAGATATCTAAGTTGTAGCTGCATATTTTCAAGAACACTTTCTCTCTTTGCATTGATAACAGAAATGCAAAGTTGTTCACATAGAATTCTCTGTTTTCGTTTTCAAATTAAACAAAATTTAAGATAGGAAAGTGGATACTTTTTATTTTTGTTGAGTATATAAGAGGTGATAATTGGATTAAGATGATAATCTATGATCAGGACCGACTGTCAGTTATTAATAATGCGATGCACCTGAGGTGTTAGCTCACCCGATTAAAAGAAGACACCCCCAGAAAGGTGATTTTTTCAAGAAAATATGACAAAATAATCACACAAAAGTAGCTTGTATTACACCAACTTTAAAATTCTAGATACTTTAAAGAATAATGGCAGTCTGAATTTTCATTTGTGAATTATGATGCCAAAACAGAATCAATGTACTGTAATTTGTGTCTGAAAAGTCGGGCTCCAAAATATTTCAACATTTTTAATTATTTTTAGACCACAAGAAGACTGTTGGTGATGCCAAGTTCCAGCAACAGATGCAGACTGATAAACAAGTTTCGGTGGACAGAAGTGGGAGTGTCGAGGCAAATTTATATCTTCTGGCACAGGAAGACCTTGACATATTTATTATTGTCATTTTTTCAAGAATAAAGCAGGGCTTTCCCCAGGCAATTATGGCATACCGGCGCCGGGATGCCTTAATTTCTAAACTCGCATTAGCGGGACGCTTATAATCTGCCGGTATGCCATAAGTCCTAGCCGGGATGCTTTAAAATTCAATAAACAAGGTCAATAAACATGTCAAATTACGAAACTTTCTCGCCAATTTCAAGCGTTTCTCTGATACTGTTAAGCGTCTACTGTACAAGATCACACCTTACAATTAATGAGCGTCTGTTGTGTATCAGAAGTCGGATAGTTGGATGAGTGTCTGTTGAATACAGAGAAGACGGTCGTAAATCAACCAATTAAGTACAGATTATTTCGGCAGTTATGATGGCCTAAATGAGATTAAAACTGTTATATTGTTCTTTGATAACCTGCTAACTGTGAAGAGTTGTGAGCATGTAAGCGTAAATGATAATCTTGTCACTTTTATTAACAGGTGATTACAGAAGGTTTATTATAACAAATAATAACCAAAAATGAAGATGTTTTTAAAGTAATTTAATGCAATAAAAGTAGTTATTGTACATCTTTAAATGCTTTCCATATCAATAATTGGCCATTCTATTGAACATGTTGACTTTTCAACATATATTAAATTTTGGCATAATCATAATGACAACAATAATGTCTGCAATCAAGGGCTGTGTATCTAGTGTGAGATATGTTGCAACAAGAGACAATTGTGGCATGTTTTTTTTAGACTGATGTACATAAAAAATGAAGCAATAACTGTTTTGTAATAAGTACAATACAATAGCAAGTGTGTGGTAGTTCTGTGAAAAATGTACTTTGTCATATTTCAAAAAAACCTTAGAAAACTATGTTGCTTTGTGCTAAATATATATTAATATATTTGTAAGATGCACCCATCAACCATATGAAAATATTTTGCATGAATTAGCATGTCAAGCGTAGGATGCCAGGATGCCTTAAAATTTTTCTGGGGAAGGCCCTGTAAAGATGTAATAATCAGTATTGTTGTTTTGTAATATGCATGGGGGTATTAGTGAAAATTAGAGCTATTTGAGTTAGTCTCAGTTGTTTTTAATTTCAGTTATTCATAAACATAATCTTCCACATCAATACCTAGTTTCGGTGGACAGAAGTGGGAGTGTTGAGGCAAATTTATATCTTCTGGCACAGGAAGACCTTGACATATTTATTATTGTCATTTTTTCAAGAATAAAAGATGTAATAATCAGTATTGTTGTTTTGTAATATGCATGGGGGTATTAGTGAAAATCAGAGCTATTTGAGTGGCTCCAACTTTCTCCTATTGGCAAAAGTGTTGGCGAGAACTCTAAAAATCCCAGCGGGAACCCTGGGTTTAACCACAGGTGTCCGTATCATTATTAAAAAATAAAATTCCAATAAAGAAAAAAAATTATTTTTTTTGATATATATATAGACTAGTAAAAACATTTTTTTTTCTTCATTGGAATTTTATTTTTAACAATGATACGGACACCTGTGGGTTTAACAAGTTTGGAATATTTATCAATTGTCACTCTGTCGGAAATAAATAAACTCCTGAGAGCAGAAGGGCGTGCTTGGTAGATATTTGAAGATTCATTCATAACAACATTTGAACCTGCACTTCATATATTACCCTTCCCCTCCCACTCTACTTTAGCTGAATCCAAGAAAATTCGGGCCTAACTAGACAAATCTACCTAACAGCTGACAATGACTACCTGTCCAGTATGTGTTTCTTTATCTACATTTGGCCCTTCGCCGGCTTTCAAAGATAACGTTGATGTTAAAGTGCGTGAAAATTGACATTTGATTTGCAACCTCGACAGACCTCTGACCAAGGCCGCCATCTTGACTGTATGGAACGCAAAGGACTAAATAGACCTCAAAGAAATTTAATTAACAAAATGTCCAAATAAATGTCTCACCCACAATCAATGCCTTTACCTTAATACTAAGATCTCGAAGATTTGTTTTCTTTGTTCCATCATTCATACTTGTTACATTTTGTTACTTGGATATTGTGTGTTTGTTACTGGTAACATTAATTATGGGCTGTAAAATCGCCCAGACAATCACTCAGAAATTTGTCATATCTGTAGCAGCTCAATATGTTTCTGTTTTTCCTGATTAGGTTTCTTTCTTGTTAGACTCCAGGTGCTCTAGTCCCAGTAAAGTCATTGGGTCCCACCCTTTTGTGGTTGAAATTTCATTGGATTCTTATATTTTATACCTCTGTAGGTTTTGCGTGCAACATTGTTGAGTTGAGTGGGTTGGAGCTAATTCACAAAGACAATTTATTTTTATGTGTTCATATGATAAATCATCAGGCAAATGTGAGCTTGGTCATCCACAGAACTTGGTTTGATTCCAAGTGGAAAGTTTCCAGGTGGAAACACCTTAGTTCTTTTTTTAATTAATCATATTTTGGTGTCTCATTTGAAATGAATTACTGTATAAACAAACCCATGATCTCTGTTCCTCGCTGATTTTTAGCCGTGTGATGAGGCTGTTTTTTGAAAGCAGCTATTCTTGAAATGCCACTTTGTTACACTATCGGCTCATTACATTCACCTCTGTTATAGGCTGGGACTACTTTCAACTACTTTTACTTTAACTCAAAGAAATAGTTCACCAATTACATTTACAATAGTTTTGGTTTCTTCTGTTTTAATGAAAGATAGTGAAGATTTCTGTCGTTTGTTTTCCCTCAAACTTTCAAATACATAATTATGACTGTAAAAAATAAGGCTGTCAAGTTTGGTAAAAAATCTTGACATTGAGCCTTTCCCAGAGATGTAAAGTGAGTGTAAGGAACGACAACACTGCAAAGGAGATTGTTGAAATGCATGTTTCACTTTTTTGATGTCAGAAGGCCCTAAATTGTCATTGATGCCAGCAGACCCCTGTCTCTGAGCCAGAAGCCTAGAACTGTGCCAGTAGGCCCCAGTTGTCAGCAGGCCCCTGTCACTGAGCCAGAAGGCCCCAGTTATCACTGATGTCAGCAGGCCCCTGTCAATGAGCCAGAAGGCCCCTTACTGCCAGCAGGCCCATGTCATTAAGCCAGTAGACCCCTTACTGCCAGCAGGCCCCTGTCACTGAGCCAGTAGGCCCCAGGTGTCACTGATGTCAGCAGGCCCCTGTCACTGAGCCTGTAGGCCCCTTACTGCCAGCAGGCCCCTGTCACTGAGCCAGTAGGACCGAGTTGTCACTGATGTCAGCAGGCCCCTGTCACTGACCCAGTAGGCCCCTTACTGCCAGCAGGCCCCTGTCACTGAGCCAGTGGGACCCAGGTGTCACTGATGTCAGCAGGCCCCTGTCACTGAGCCAGTAGGCCCCTTACTGCCAGCAGGCCCGTCACTGAGACAGTAGGACTCAGTTGTCACTGATGTCAGCAGGCCCCTGTCACTGAGCAAGTAGGCCCCTTACTGCCAGCAGGCCCCAGTAACTGAGCAAGTAGGACCCAGTTGTCACTGATATCAGCAGGCCCCTGTCACTGAGCCAGTAGGCCCCTTACTGCCAGCAGGCCCCCGTCACTGAGCCAGTAGGACCCAGTTGTCACTGATGTCAGCAGGCCCCTGTCACTGAGCCAGTAGGCCCCTAACTGCCAGCAGGCCCCAGTAACTGAGCAAGTAGGACCCGTACTGCCATCAGGCCCCTGTCACTGAGCCAGTAGGACCCAGGTGTCACTTTGTAAGCAGGCCCCTGTCACTTAGACAGTAGGACCCAGTTGTCACTGATGTCAGCAGGCCCCTGTCACTGAGCCAGCAGGCCCCTTAATTGAGCCAGTAGGACCCAGTTGTCACTGATGTCAGCAGGCCCCTGTCACTGAGCCAGTAGGACCCAGTTGTCACTGATGTCAGCAGGCCCCTGTCACTGAGCCAGTAGGCCCCTAACTGCCAGCAGGCCCCTTAATTGAGCCAATAGGACCCAGTTGTCACTGATGTCAGCAGGCCCCTGTCACTGAGCCAGTAGGCCCCTAACTGCCAGCAGGCCCCTTAATTGAGCCAGTAGGACCCAGTTGTCACTGATGTCAGCAGGCCCCTGTCACTGAGCCAGTAGGACCCTTACTGCCAGCAGACCTCTGTCACTGAGCCAGTAGGACCCAGGTGTCACTATTGTCAGCAGGCCCCTGTCACTGAGCCAGCAGGCCCCAGGTGTCACTGATGTCTTCAGGCTCCTGTCACTGAGCCAGTAGGCCCCAGTTTTCACTGATGCCAGCAGGCTCCAATTTCCACTGATCCTACAGGCCACTTATTGTCACTGATGTTAGCTGGCCCCAAATTGCCAATGATACCAGCAGGACCCAAACTTAATTGTCACCCTATGCCATTAGACCTGAAAATGTCACTTATGCCATTTGACCGATGTGAAAAATGCCAATAGGTCCCCAACACTGTCAATAGGAACTCAATTGTAACAAATGCTGGTATGCCCATAATTGTCAATTTGTTATAGGTTATTATGATGCCAGCAGGTCTTTAGACATGGCTTCAGCAGACCCCTGTCACTGATGGGTTTAATATCAATTAACTCTAAGAATCTTAAATTATTTTTTTCCTTTATTTAAAATAAAAATAACATGTGTATAAATATGTATATATTTATATTGAACACCAACTGTAAAATTCTTAAAAAAATCCCAACTCGTTTCACGGTGCACTGAATATTTCTCTCTTTGAACATCTGCACACATGTATTACTGAATAACAAAGTAATCAGTGTGATATGATTAGATGAAACTAATTGCTTAACTTCAGATACAGTGTATTGCTAAACAGTAGGTAGTGTAGAAAACAGCTTTAGGTATTTTCCTTTCAATCACAAAAAATTGGTATTCAGTTAAACATTTGTAATGCTCTTGCAAACTTTTCAGAAAACCAACAAGAGGGCCCTTAGGGCCCTGGGTCGCTCACCTGAGTACAAAAGTACTCTCAGTTTTACCCCAGAGCCAACATTTAAATAATGCTGGTAAAGGGTCTCTTCACAATACTCAACAGGAAATATCCGAGGCCAGTCATAGTCGCATTTGTTTCAGAGAAAAACGATTATTTATGTAAACTAAGAGAACCCCAGGGCATGGCCAATTTTGGCCCAGGGGACATAATTTGAACAAACTTGGTAGAAATCCACTAGACAATGCTTCATACCAAATATCTAAGCTTAAGGCATGAGGTTTCCAGTAACAAGTTTTTAAAAAATTGCCTTTTTTACAAATTGAGAGACCCCAGGGCGGGGCAAATATTGACCCCAGGGCCAACATTTAAACAATGTTGTTAAAGGGTCTCTACACAATACTCAGCACCAAATATCTTAGATCTAGTCCTATTAGTTTTGGAGAAAAAATGATTTTCATGTTTTTCCTATATATTTATATGTAAACCAAGAGAACCCTAGGGCGTAGCAGATTTTGGCCCAGGGGACATAATGTGAACAAATTTAGTAGACATCCATTAGACAATGCTACTTACCAAATATCTAAGCTGTATGCATTGTGGTTTATGAGAAGAAGATTTTTAAAGATTTTCTCTATAAGTCTATGTAAAATGAAGTGACCCCTGGGGCGGGGCCAATTTTGACCCCAGTGAAATAATTTGAATAATCTTTGTAGAGTTCCACAAGAGGGTGCTAAATGCCAAATATCTAAGCTCTAGGCCTTGTGGTTTCAGACAAGAAGATTTTTAAAGTTTTTCCTATATGTCTTTGTAAAATGAAGTGACCCCTGGGGCGGGGCCAATTTTGACCCAAGGGAAATAATTTGAACAATCTTTGTAGAGTTCCACTAGAGTGTGCTAAATGCCAAATATCTAAGCTCTAGGCCTTGTGGTTTCAGACAAGAAGATTTTTTAAAGTTTTTCCTATATAAATCTATGTTAAATGAAGTGACCCCTGTGGCGGGGCCAATTTTGACCCCAGGGAAATAATTTGAACAATCTTTGTAGAGTTCCACTAGAGGGTGCTAAATGCCAAATATCTAAACTCTAGGCCTTGTGGTTTCAGACAAGAAGATTTTTAAAGTTTTTCCTATATAAGTCTTTGTAAAATGAAGTGACACCTGGGGTGGGGCCAATTTTGACCCCAGGGAAATAATTTGAACAATCTTTGTAGAGTTCCACTAGAGTGTGCTAAATGCCAAATATCTAAGCTCTAGGCCTTGTGGTTTCAGACAAGAAGATTTTTAAAGTTTTTCCTATATAAGTCTATGTAAAATGAAGTGACCCCTGGGGCGGGGCCAATTTTGACCCCAGGGAAATAATTTGAACAATCTTTGTAGAGTTCCACTAGAGGGTGCTAAATGCCAAATATCTAAGCTCTAGGCCTTGTGGTTTCAGACAAGAAGATTTTTAAAGTTTTTCCTATATAAGTCTATGTAAAATGAAGTGACCCCTGGGGCGGGGCCAATTTTGACCCCAGGGAAATAATTTGAACAATCTTTGTAGAGTTTCACTAGAGGGTGCTAAATGCCAAATATCTAAGATCAAGGCCTTGTGGTTTCAGACAAGAAGATTTTTAAAGTTTTTCCTATATAAGTCTATGCAAAATGAAGTGACCCCTGGGGCGGGGCCAACTTTGACCCCAGGGAAATAATTTGAACAATCTTTGTAGAGTTCCACTAGAGGGTGCTAAATGCCAAATATCTAAGCTCTATGCCTTGTGGTTTCAGAGAAGAAGATTTTCAAAGTTTTTCCTTTAGGTTGCCATGGCAACCAGAGTTCTGCTTGGAATTCCATTTTTTGAACAATTTTGAAAGGGCATCATCTAAGCATTATTCCTGTGAAGTTTCATCAAAATTTGCCAAGCCGTTTCAGAGAAGAAGTCGATTTAAGCAATTGTTGACGACGCACGACGGACGACGGACATCAGGCGGTCACAAAAGCTCACCTTGTCACTTCGTGACAGGTGAGCTAAAAATGATTATATATGTTTTCCTATATAAATCAATGTAAACTAAGAGAACCCTAGGACATGGCCAATTTTGGCCCAGGGGACATAATTTGAACAAACTTGGTAGATATCCACTAGACAATGCTACATACCAAATATCTAAGCTTAAGGCATGAGGTTTCCAGTAGGAAGATTTTTAAAAATTGCCTTTTTTACATATTAAGGGCCCCTGGAGCGGTGCCAATACTGACCCAAGGGCCAACATTAAAACAATGTTGGTTAAGGGTCTCTTCACAATACTCAGCACCAAATATCTAAGACCTAGTCCTATTAGTTTCGGAGAAAAATGATTTTTCATGTTTTCCTATATAAATCAATGCAAACTAAGAGAACCCTGGGGCGTCGCCAATTTTGGCCCAGGGGACATAATTTGAACAAACTTGGTAGATATCCACTAGACAATGCTACATACCAAATATCTTAGCTTAAGGCATCGAGGTTTCCAGTTGGAAGATTTTTAAAGTTTTCCTTTTCTACATATTAAGGGCCCCCAGGACGGGGCCAAAATTGACCCCAGGGCCAACATTTAAACAATGTTGGTAAAGGTCTCTTCATAATACTCAACACCAAATATCTAAGGTCTAGTCCTTTTAGTTTCAGAGAAAAATGATTTTTCATGTTTTCCTATAAGAAATCAATGTAAACTAAGAGGAACCTGGGGCATGGCCAATTTTGGCCCAGGGGACATAAATTGAACAGATTTGGTAGACATCCACTAGACAATGCTACATACCAAATATCTAAGCTTTAGGCATTGAGGTTTCCAGTAAAAAGATTTTTAAAGTTTGCCTTTTTCACATATAAAGGGCCCCCGGGGCAGGGACAATTTTTACCCCAGGGCCAACTTTTAAACAAAGTTGATAAAGGTTCTCTACGCAATACACAGCACCAAATATCTTAGATCTAGTCCTATTAGTTTTGGAGAAAAATGATTTTCATGTTTTTCCTATATAACTATATGTACACCAAGAGAACCCTAGGGTGTGGCGGATTTTGGCCAAGGGGATATAATGTGAACAAATTTAGTAGACATCCATTAGACAATGCTACTTACCAAATATCTAAGCTGTACGCATTGTGGTTTGTGAGAAGAAGATTTTTAAAGATTTCCTTTATAAGTCTATGTAAAATGAAGTGACCCCTGGGGCGGGGCCCATTTTGACCCCAGGGAAATAATTTGAACAATCTTTGTAGAGTTCCACTAGAGGGTGCTAAATGCCAAATATCTAAGCTCTAGCCCTTGTGGTTTCAGACAAGAAGATTTTTAAAGTTTTTCCTATACAAGTCTTTGTAAAATGAAGTGACCCCTGGGGCGGGGCCCATTTTGACCACAGGGAAATAATTTGGATAAGTTTTGTAAAGTTCCACTAGAGTGTGCTAAATGCCAAATATCTAAGCTCTAGGCCTTGTGGTTTCAGACAAGAAGATTTTTAAAGTTTTTCCTATATAAGTCTATGTAAAATGAAGTGACCCCTGGGGCGGGGCCAATTTTGACCCCAGGGAAATAATTTGAACAAACTTTGTAGAGTTCCACTAGAGAGTGCTAAATGCCAAATATCTAAGCTCTAGGCCTTGTGGTTTCAGACAAGAAGATTTTTAAAGTTTTTCCTATATAAGTCTATGTAAAATGAAGTGACCCCTTGGGCGGGGCCAATTTTGACCCCAGGAAATAATTTGAACAATCTTTGTAGAGTTCCACTAGAGGGTGCTAAATGCCAAATATCTAAGCTCTAGGCCTTGTGGTTTCAGACAAGAAGATTTTTAAAGTTTTTCCTATATAAGTCTATGTAAAATGAAGTGACCCCTGGGGCGGGGCCAATTTTGACCCCAGGGAAATAATTTGAACAATCTTTGTAGAGTTCCACTAGAGGGTGCTAAATGCCAAATATCTAAGCTCTATGCCTTGTGGTTTCAGAGAAGAAGATTTTAAAAGTTTTTCCTTTAGGTTGCCATGGCAACCAGAGTTCTGCATGGAATTGATTTCTTTGAACAAATTTGGAAGAGCTTCATGCAAGGAACATCTGTGGCAAGTTTCATCAACTTTGGCCCAGGGGTTTAAGAGGAGATGTCGTTTAAAGTAAAAGTTTACGGACGGACGACGGACGGACAGACGGACGCCGGACAAATTGCAATCACAAAAGCTCACCTTGTCACTACGTGACAGGTGAGCTAACAAAAAATTAACAACAGCCCACATTTGGCAAAAGCACAACCATGTTTGCATAAAAAATATATTTTTGAAAGTTTTATTTAGAAATGTCAAAGTAATAGCCAAAGTCATTTTTGTGACATATGTTTGTGACAAAATCAGGTGTTCCATGAAAAACATGTCACCTGCAAAAATGTAAAATGTGGTCATAAAAAGGGACATAGCTCTTTTAAATAAGGACTTGACCTAACAAATGTTGTTTAATCAAATCCTATTGTTGAAGGCATATTATCTGAATATGATATATATCTAGAAATGGCAATTTTATAACGGAGGTCAGGTTTTTGTGAAAAAAGGGGCATAAATCTGTCCAATGGATTTATACATTTAACGTCGGGGACCCCATACCTCTGCTGAACGATTACAGATCTAACACTAATGGAGTAAATAATCAGGCTGGCTGTACCACCTGACTATAGAATGTTGTGCACACACAAAATCACTTGTTACAGGAAGAATTTTTGCTTATTTCTCAGTAATTTCTTAAAATTTTTAAAATTTAACCTTCAATATCAGTTGGGGCTGCCTTTTTCTCTAATAATCAAAGACATTTCAAATACAATTTGTCTTTGAATGTTTGAGAAAATGGCAGTTGATTGATATTGGAGGTTAAATGTTGATGAAAATGCTGGTAAACACAAGTACGAAGGCTTTATCTGATAAAAATAGTCCAGAAATTACTGATAAGCAAAAAACCTACCTGAAGCGAGTAATATAAATGTGTGCATGACATTCTAACCCCGAACAGGACATCGGATATCTGGGCATTAGAAAGAACATCAAACTTTAGAGTGTTGTAACTCATTCAAAGGGAATCACCTCTAATGGTAAGTTTCTTTTCAGTTTTTAAAGTATATTGTATTATAGTATGATGTTGTTTCTAGTCATATTCACATCAAGATTTTTTATATTGACACATCATTTGATGAATTTTGAATAAGAAGAAGTTGCAAAGAACTTGTCATAATGTTTCACCTTTGACCAAGAAATTGCTACGTAAAAGTTAGTTTGGCCTGATTGGTCCTAACGATGACAAAAGAGATTGAGCTTCTGATATACTTTAAAAGAAAAGATTATAAACAATCTTTCCTATATCTGCAAAGGCATGAGATTTAAATGCACAATATTGATAATCTATAAAATCATAATGAAGATACAGAAAAACTGTTACTTGTATTAAACATGCTCAGGGCGGCCACATTGTTTGTGATGTCATTTTTCAGAGTTACAACAATAAAAAACCCATCAATTCGAATCTTTGAAGCCTTGGAAGTATTTAATTAGTTTTCATTTTTTGTTGCAGGGAAAGTTAAACACTACCCACGGTTGTCAATTAACATGTCATCTTAAGTTTCTTTTGTCTGTGATTCGGGGCAAATACTGAAATTGAATGATAAAACTTTTTCAGACTTTGCCCTGAATCACAGACAAAAATAGACAAAAGGCAATAAATGTATTGACAACTGTGGGTAGTGTTCAACTTTCCCCTTGGAATGCACGAAATTTCGTCGAAAATGGTGAACTAATAAAAAACTTGCAAGGCTTCGAAGATTTGAATTGATGGTTTTTTCTTGCCATAATACAGAAAAATGACATCACAAACCACTTGGCATGGCCACCTTGATGCTGCCTCCAGCTGATTTTTACAATGATCAAAGTGAGAAAACTTGGAAAAATGGTAGCTCATTAATTCCAATACTAATATAAGGCTGACTCACCTTAGCATATTTTGTAGAAAATAATTAAATGTTTAAAAACAAACCAAAGAGTGTTACTCTATTACATGCCTGATGTCCCAAGTTGCTTGTTTTGAATTCAATTATTAAAGATAAATGCAATCAAATCTGCCCATATCATTTCTGTGCAAAAAATAAAATATTCCAACAGTAATTTTACTGAATACGGTACAGGTATAAAAAAGATTTTAAAAATCTATCAGGATAGAAGTAAAATATTTAGAAAAAAGATACAATAAAACTTGGAGTAAACTTTATCAATTCAAGGTCCAATAATGGTCCACATGTAAAGAAAAATATAACACTGTGCCAAAACAAGCACTGTCATTGAATACAACTTGTTCAAACTCGTTAAATAAAGGTAAATTAATGTATGGAATTTGTTCAAATTTCAACAACAAAACTAAGAACCCACTAAAATGCCAATATAAACCATAATGATAAATGCTGTACTCATGAAGAATGCTGATAATTAAGTCATGGGATGTGCAAATGAATGAGGTGTTAAATCAAAAATGAGCAGAGGTGCCATTCTGTTAACTCTAAGGCCCCAGTCCCAATGTTAAACAGTTTATCTTCCCCCAGTACAAACAGTTTTCATTAAACAGATAAGAAACATGTTACAAACAAACAGGCTTTAGACAAACTTGTTGCTACAGTTGTAAAAACAATAAGGGAGCTAACTCACATTTACTATTAACAATAATATACCATTTTCTAGGGCACAACATTTTAAAGTAAACTTATGCAAGTGCTCCGGCATCTTTTCCAAAATTTGAAAATAGACCCCTGCTCAGATTTGAGATTTGTCATTGACATCCATCAACAAAATGAAAAGATAAAAAATAAATGTTCAATTCTAAACCATCTAATCCTACACTTTTTATGCTCCCTAAAGAAATTCAGGGAAGCATATAGTCGCCTGGTTGTTTTAACATTGGCTACCATATGCCTGATTAATCAGCTTATAGGGAAACTTGGCAGAAATAGTCTCCCAGTTGACATGATCCTCTCCCTCTTTTTTGTCAAAGAAAGTTTTTTCCTATATATAATGAACAAAAATAAAAAGAATCCACTTTTTATGCTTATTTTCTCATTAACATTTTTTCAATTAATTAGGAATGCTTTCAATGGTCTTTTGTTAGTTAATCTCAGTTGTTTTTAAGTTAAATTGTTCGTGAATAAAAACTTCCACACCAAGACCTGAGGAACTGCCAATCGAATAACAATTGATCATGGATTACAAAACACTACTGATTCAATTTAAAGGGAGGTAATTGGAAATGGTTGGAATTTCTGGCGTTGGACGAGGATGAGTTGAGGAAGAGTTGTGTTATTGATGAATATTTTGTTATTTTATTTATCCACAAGATGTAGAGAAAGAGATTAAATTCAAATAAATCTGATTATTTCAAAGAATCACTGACAGTTAACTGAAACCCTTATTATAACAAAGGGAAAGATAACTAAGTTGTGGCTGCAGATTTTCAAGAATACTTCATCTCTTTGCAATGATAACAGAAAAGCAAATTTGTACACATATAGAATTTTGAGTTTTCATTTTCAAATTTTACAAAATTTAAAATGGGAAAGTGGACACTTTTTATTTTTGTTGGGTATATGTATGTCTGATATAGAAAATTAAAAACTTCTTAAACTCAATCCTAAAATTCTAAAAACATCCTGTTCTCACAATTAAGTGTGATCCCTGTTTAATAGTAGGTATGCAAGATTCTCACATAAATATGTCACTTGCACAATATATGATAACACTAGGTAGTGTTTCACTGGTTGGTCATTGTATCTTTGAAGCATTTGTTCACAGCTACCAGGCCTGCTGTAGTTTTCCGTCAGCTGTTTCCAGATAAGCAGGCATTGCTTCGAGGGTAAAGATGGCAGTGGATTGACTTCAACCTGAAAAATAAGAACCACATATATTCTATGTTCAGTACAAAGTTACTACAAAGTCATGTATTTACATCAATTTTATTTTTTGTATTTGCTTTTAATAATAAATAAATCATTTTTATATTTCTGAGATTTGAATATTTTTAATAACTAAGTAACATGAATCTATAGGACATATCTCATATCATATCTGCATATTCCCTTAACATATTATAAATAAATCAAACATTGTAATACACATACCAGACGTTTTTCTAATGATTTCTAAATATTTGAAATATAAACAGTATTACTCCTGGAACAGCTTGACTATCCGCCCTTTTATATCTTCAGCATGAAAACGGTCAGAGGTAGTTGTTAGGCCAGTTGTATATAGAGTTTGATTTTACCCAAGCAATTGTGTTGTATGCTTTCACAAAGTTGAAATACAGTGTGTAACCCATGTACACTAGTATCAATTATGTTCATGACAACCCAAGCAATTGCAGAACTACATTAAATCAGTCACTCAAAGTTTCAAAGTTTAAACTTTCACATGAAATAACAAAAAACAATCAGGAGTTATTGATGCTAATGATGTTTCATTGTGCCATTTTTAAAATTTTTTTTTCAATTTATTAAAAAATTAATCTGGAACAAAATTGGATTTCATTTTAATTTAAACTAGATGGGTGTTCAGTTGAACACTCGTGTCGCCCTCTGGTGCTATGTCGGAATAAAAATGCAAGTACAAAAAGGGGCATAACCCCATCAAAGAATGTGGCATCATCATGAGCGTGTTGTCATAAGCAATATAATTTGAAAGTTTGATGTAAAAATATTAAGAAATGACAAAGTTATAGCCAAAGTTAAGTTTTTGTGTAAAAATCCAAGTACAAAAAGGGGCATAACTCCATCAAATGTGACCTTGACCTTAAGAATTTTGCATCAACTCGAGCGTGTTGTCATAAGCAATATAATTTGAAAGTTTGATGAAAAAAAATTAAGAAATGACAAAATTATAGCCAACGTTAAGTTTTTGTGTAAAAATCCAAGTACAAAAAGGGGCATAACTCCATCAAATGTGACCTTGACCTTGAGAATTTGGCATCATCTCGAGCGTGTTGTCATAAGCAATATAATTTGAAAGTTTGATAAAGAAATATTAAGAAATGGCAAAGTTATAGCCAACGTTAAGTTTTTGTGACGGACGGACGGACATTCTCACAGATGGGCATTTGTTGGGTATTTCTTTTGTTTAAAACTACCCAACAAACGAAAAACTACCAAATAAGAGACTAACGGAATGAATGGAAAGTTCTCACAGATGGGCATTTGTTGGGTATTTTGGTACCCAACAAGTGCCCATCGGTGCGCCCGGACGGACAGACAGACAGACAGACAGACAGATGGACAAAGCGATCCCTATGTATCGCCGTTTCTTCGAAAGGGCGACACAAAAATTATTTTTTAATTTTTTTTTCAATTTATTAACAAATTAATCTGGAACAAAACTGGATTTCATTTTAATTTAAAAATTTATTGTTCATTTGAGTACTATAGTAGTAATTTAGTGCTCAATATTCTTACGATCGAGTACTTGGTTACTCGATTACTCATTGCCATTCCTAGTTACAATGTAAAATTGGTTTTAGAATTATGGTTTGTTTTTTTTTAAATTCTACATAAAGAGATAAAATACCTTAAAGCTGTGCCAGTCCTGGTCGGAAGGTTATAAAGCCGAGATTGGAAACCAGTCTCAAATCTCAAGCATCTGATTGGCTGAAATGGCGACTGGTCACCATTTCAGCCAATCAGATGCTTGAGATTTGAGACTGGATTCCATGCTCAGTTTTATAACCTTGGGCACTGGTTTCTTACAAAATTCAAGGGTTTCCCAATAGTTAAAGGTCCAAATCATCTGTGAACCAGACAAGATACTGATGCTCTGGGATGAAGGAGATGTCTTACCTTGTTGGGTCTTTTTCTTCTGGAAAACCAACTATATTGACTTTGTTGTCTTTATTCTTCCCCATAGTATAACTGAGAGTTATCTGAAGAGAAACACAGAATTCCTAGGTGAATGGACTCTCTTTCATACTAAGCTCAAGATGGTTACTTGTCATGAACAACATTCTACCAATATTCTACCAAGTTTGAGGAATCTAGGCTAAACTATACTCTAGTTACTGATTGGACAAGGTTCCACCTTCTCTTACAGACTATCATAAGCAGATGGTGGTGGGGGGGACATTTTAACTGCAAATGATCTATCTATTACAATCCTATTATACTTGTCAATGTTAAGGCCCAAATACAAACATCTTTTTTTACAAACAGTGACCTTGACCAATAAACAATACATATAAAAACTTACTTGGTCTTTGAGTTCATTCACTGAGAACTTCCAGAGACTTTCAAGATGAGAATGGAATGCTTCTATCACAGTCAAATGTTTGTGCAATAAACTTTCTGTAAACAAAATAAATAAAACAATCATTCCAAATATAACAAAAAATACCGTAATATAATCTGTGGGTGGCCATTCATTAGGAGAAACTTACTTTATGCAGGGACTTTAAATGATGCAGATTCTTGCATTTTGATGCAAGCAAATTTGAACATCTGACCCAATATAAATTGTAATGGAGTGAAATGACTCCTGATTTTCAAAAGCTAAGGAAAACCCTGATCTGGGAAAATGTACCTTTGTTGATGTAAATTAAGCCATTGCTTTGCCATAGACAAAAAAGAAAAATATAAAAATCTCTCAAACGGCACAATGTACTTTCAGCAAACTTTGCACAAATAAATGCTATAAGTGTATGATTATTTGCATATGTTAAGAAAAGTTAGAACAGTAGAGAAAAAAAGTTAGACCTAACAAATCCCTAAAATTCTATTTGCAATTTATCACAAAAAGGAAGCAACACAAAACAACAATTCAATTTCAACATGAATGAAATGATACTAACAACAATATCTAACGTCCTTGAAAAGAACTTTCAATTGTGAAGAGAGAAATCAACATTTTTATTTTTATGTCATCCATTTTTGTGACCAGGAAATTGAAGGTCAAACACACTTTTACAAATAACTCACATTGTATCATTTTTGTGATAAATTGCCAATAGAACTTTAGGGGTTTTTGGGGTCTAACAATTTTTGTTTTCTCTTCTAACCTTTCTTAGCGTATGTTAATCAAACATATATTAATAACACTGGTTTGTGTAAAGTTTGATGGAAGTGCATTGTGTCATTAGAGATTTTTCGTTTTTGTCTATGGCAAAGCAATGGCTAAAGAGGCAATACCTTAAAGTTGCACTGCAATACTACAATTACGAGGAGAAAGCCAAAAGTTTTAGGACAGTATAAATATTATTTTCATTCTTTATATATTAATTAATTAATTTTTTTCAGTTATCTTGGCATCTATGACATAAGAAAATAAATTGTTTTTAAATAACAATGAACTATATTAAACAATCGTAACTATTGTAATGTCATGTCACTGAGATCTCCGTAGTTGAAATAATAAACATTCATTACAAGTTTAAAATAGCCCTAAAACCATCACTTACGTTCGAAAAATAGCGCCATGTGGTTTGACACTAGAGAGACATAAGTATGTCATTTCTGCCAAAAATAATTTTTGTATTGTTAAGAAATCCTCTGAAACTGTCACGAACTACGCAACCTGACGAAAATGACTTCAGCTCTAAACATGACAAAATGCGAGCCATCATAAGGTTTTGTGGAGAGCTGGGAAAAATCCTATACTGACAAACAAATTACTGATAGAGTCTGGTAGAAAATGTAGCAAAAACTTGTGTTTAAGTGGCATCTGTGTTTGAAGCAGTGATGATGATTGATAGAGTGGCTAAAAGAGTGGCCATCTGGTGAGCATGAAAGAGCAGGGTTGGTTTCAACGCTTTGAGTTACTCTCATGATTTTACATGTCATTTTGATAATACCTGGTGTAGAGACACTTAAAATAATGTATGAATATGGTCATCTTCAGAAGTGCCTGTGAATAAATGGAGATTACTTTGAGGAAGTTGACTGAATATGACAGTAAAACATTGAGCAAGTTTTGATGTCGTTTTGTAGGTTAATGGCTCCTGTTTCGCATGAACAATTATATAAGAATGGCCCTAGTCTGAGCTATGTTCAATGCATTTTCAGAATTTGTTTTAATTCATGTCACATAAAGATTGGATTTTAATATTGTGTTGGTTTCATTCATTTTGATATTGTGTTGGGTTTATTCATGTGCAAGATATAGCAAAAGTGTACAAACATTTGGCTATCCCCTCATACTGTTTAAATTATAAGCCTTAAGTAAGCAAGTTTTGGAAAAAAACACTAAATTTGGTGTTCCACGGAACACATGTGTCGCCTGCCAGCAAAAAGTTGAAATGTGGGCCTATGTTAAATCATATATGATAAAAAAATTTAATTCAAGTTGATTGCAATACTACACTAGAATTTGGTGTTCCACGGAACACATGTCACTCAATTGCATTCAAAAGGGGCTTAACTAAATATGGTGAAATCTGGGTTATCATTGTTGTTTTCACCAATGGCTATTTGCATGCTGATGATATATAATTATATTCCAAGTATTAAGTAAAAAGGAAAAGCACTTTCAAATTTATAGGCAACATTAAGTAAATGTTAAAGTTACATTTGAAAGGGACATAACTCATAAAATATTTAAACAGGACTTATCATTATTGTTGCCACTGATGGCGTTGTTCATGAAGATGATATATTCCGAGTATTAAATGAGTAGAACAAGTACTTTTAAGTATATGCCACATTTTCATGTTAAAGTCTCCTTTGAAAGGGGCTTAACTAAAAAAATGAAACAGGAGTAATCATTCTTGTTCATTGATGGCATTGTTCATGAAGATGATATATTCCCAGTATTAAATGAATAGGACGATTAATTTCAAAGTTATATGCAAGATTCAAATTCATGTTGAAGTTGCATGTGAAAGGGGCATAACTCAAAAATAGTCAAACAGGAGTTAAGTATGAAGTGAATAGGACAAGTACTTTCAAAGTAATAGGCAACATTAAGTTTCATGTTAAAGTTGCATTTGAATGGGGCATAATTCAAAAATAGTCAAACAGGAGTTATCATTCTTGTTGTAACCGATGTTGCTGTTCATGATGATGATATATTCAAAGTATGAAGTGAATAGGACAAGTATACTTTCAAAGTTATAGGCAACATTAAGTTTCATGTTAAAGCTGGGGTCTACTGGATGACGCCGACGACGCCGAGGCCGACAGACAATAGGATCCCTATGTGTCTACCTGCTATCGCAGGCGACACAAAAACTTTTGGTATTATCTTTATTTCATGAAATAAGTAATTATTTTCATAGTTGCTTTATCAAGGCTGATAACTCACAAGTTTCATGACAGAACAACATACTTGGGCAATTATAAGCTATGTTAATTTTAAAGAGACCTTAGTGTTCATTCAGATGATATATTCCAAGTACCGGTATAGCGCAGATGGGATGACCACTTTCCCAGTTACAAGCAACATAAAGTTTCAGATGACAGGGTCTATTCAAAACAGCATAACTCAAAAACAAACAGAAGTAATCATTCTTGAATATTTCTTATTTCATCAAGAGTACAACAGCAAATCTAGCAGCTCTCACCTCACTCTTCATGAAATGTTAAAATTACCAAATGGAAAATGAGCTTATGCTTAAATTGATCTAAACAATAAAACTGACAAGACACCTATGCTGGGGTAAATACAATATCTTGCCTTATCTTTGAAATGTCAAGGAAAAAATGAGAAATATAAAAACAATGGCATGTTATACCTATAATGTATCCTATAGTACAATCGTCAGGAAGCCTGATTTGTTCTGCCGCTCGCATTAAACGACCTCCCCTACAATGCAAAAACATCAATTTCATAAAACTTCAACTCATAGAAACAATTTCTACTTCTAACTTTAAATTATCTGGACTTCACTCAATTTTGTAATCCATGAAATATCTTTTAAAATGTTTACTCCCATCTAGCACCTTGCTACATGTAGTTCTTTTAAAAGACCATTTTAACCCTTTCGTCCATAAATTTGCATTTTTACACAAGTGCGACAACTGTAGATCCAGATCACCGGCACATCCGTGCCATCTGATCAGGATCTGCACTGGTAGCATTTTGGTCAGAAATAATCTAATGAATAAAAAGGCGAACAGTTTAGATCCTGATCAGATGGCACGGATGTGTCAGCTGATCTAGATCTAAACTGTTCGCCCATGCAATAAAGGTGTATCTATGGAGGAAAGGGTTAATTTTATGACGAAAAACATTAGCTCTGGCTGGTTACAACACAAGCTACTTATAGGACATTATTATATGGCAGGGCCATTATCGACAAGTGGCACTGCTTGCCCATTAATTTACCATTTATTACATGTGTACGTTAATCTGCCTTCACTTCGTACTTGATTGGGCACTTTCATTGATATAATTACTATAATTATCATGTCAGTGTCTACGTCATTTGACTTTATATGTGACGTCATTTAACGAATGTTTACTATTTCATTCTGTACTGTTTGTTTATTTTGTTTTAACTCAAGGGAAAGGATAGGGATTTGCTAAAATTTGAATGCTAGAAGTGATAATCGTGGTATGAGTCTGTAAATGCAATGATTTGAGAGTGTTTCATTCTTATACCTCTGCTGCAAGCTTCTTTTACACCAAGCTTTTAAGCTAGCTATGTGAATATTATGGTACAAATGAATGGAAAAAGGAAAGAAGTGATTTAAAATTGGGAATATTTTACAGGTATGTACAATTTATTTTTATTTTACCGATGAAATGTGATTAAAGCAATGATAACAATTGAAAACCTAAAAATAAAGTCGCAGGGCCATTATCAATAATGGCCCTGCCTCTCATAAGTTAATACCCGGCAACCTTGAATAACACTTCGTCGTAACACTTGAATTACGTCGTAACGTAAATTTGTTACTATTTATAGTAACACATGTAATAAGACTGCTTAAAGTCAGGGACTTAAAAGTATGATAATCATGATATCACTTGCAGTGGGCAGTGTGCACACATCAATCAACCAATCAAACATTTGATCAATAAATCAATCAACCAATCACTAACTCTTAAGCCACGAAGGTTTAATTGTAACTGCTACCATCCTAAACAAGATTCCCATTGTATAATCTTTTGATTCATTATAATATACAATAAGTAATACAGATACCAACCCAGCATACGGAACCATTTTAAGTGCCAGGGCTCTGCTGATACAGAAACCAGCACCTCCAGTAGCAAACCAGAATGCCATTTTTTGCTGAAATGAAAATGACTTTTTAAAGGTGTGCATACTATCAAGTCTAAAACCATCCTACCCTACAGGCAAATGCAATATATAAAAAATTATCATCTTTCTACAGCGCAGCGAGTGCTGTGATGTGTTTAGTTTGAGTTACTACGGCACAGCGGACTTTAAATGGCAAATGGTAACCCCTTGGCTGTGGCCGTTTGCATTTCAGACCAGTGCAAGAGTTCATCAGCAACTAATTATCAAATCGTCTTGGCATCATCATTACAACATTATTCAACATAAATGTCAAATCTTAGAATTATTATTTTGATGCAATGAAGCAATCAATGTATTTTGATGGATACATACATGCCATATTTCTGGAAAGCATTCCAGGGGATTTGGTTCAAAATTCCAGGGGATTCCGATATAATTCCAGGGGATTTTTTAACGCGGCTAAACAAGCGGAATTTACTAGAAACTAAACTAAGATGCAATATTAAATATATTTATCCTCATTTATTTAAACAATATTTTTATTATGGTTTTTTGTAACAGGGTGATAGCACATAATAAAACTATATAAAACAAACACTATATGAACTGTCCGACAAACTCTGATGTGCATAGCACAGACTAACATCAGTTAGAACAATTATTTAAGTTAATTAACATGGACTTGGATGTTATTAACTTGCTGCAGATGCTGAGTTCGAACGCTCAACATATGGTCTCTGCAGTCAAACCAGACCAGGAGTCAGTCTGGATCTTTCTAAGTATGCTAAGGGGGTTTGTTTAGAAAAGTCTTTGTGTATTTACATTATAATTTCTATTTTCTGTTCAAAATCCCCATGAAAATTAAATATTGCTGCCCAAAAATTGTGTTTGAGCAACACTACTGAAGTCCATCTGGATCTGTCCTTGAATATATCAAATGTTGCAGCTTCAATGGCTATTATATTTTTATTCCAAGGATGCAAGAATCAGCTTGACTGGTCATTTCTTCCTACTTTGTAATTAAAAAAAAAATATTTGCAAACGTGCCAAAACGTTAATTGCTGGTCAAAACACGAATAATTTGTATCCGAAAGTGTCCCATTATCCGGATACACACATATTTTGGACATCATAAAAAACCTTCAATCCTTTGACAACTCCGCTAATTGTACATAAAACAGACGGTACACTTGTGATTTCATTCACACCTATGCAAACAATCAATTATCCAATAAACAATCCTGTTAAGTGTCAATTCTCACTAAATAATCGATAATCCTCTCGGTGACACTAATTAGACGAATTCGGAACGTTTTAACACAACCGTTAGGAGTCCGAGATACGTAACGGTGTATTCGGCGTATAGACAAATGTCTGATATGAGAGCGACAAAAATGCATTTTTATACCGTTTTTCTTAACTTTTGTTAATTCCGGGGGATTTTCGTCTCCCGCCGGGGGGCCAGGGGATGGCTCTAAATTCCGGGGGATTTTTCCCCCCGCCGGGGGATATGGCATGTATGTGGATATTTAATTAAACTTAGTTAGATATTAGTAAGAAACACAGCTTATTCAGAAGCGAAAAATGATCGACAACATATTTCTCCAATATGATTTGATTTCAGTTTTTAAACTTCCAATCAAGAATCTCATTTGAAAATAATTACTCAATAAACAGTATCAAATAAAAGGCCGACAAGAGATGTGTTATACTCAAAACATTCAGGTGTTAATTTTTTTTTATTGCCAATTGTGTTACAGCATCAAACAATAGCTTCTATTAGGCGCCAATTATCGGATATTTGTGGCCAAAACTGTCATCTTGTTTATTGGAAACCAAGTGCGAGGTGTGTACAATCAACTGTCAGCTGGCAATTTGTAAAATTCCATAAAGACGACTGTTATAAAAATTGGTTGATTTTTTTTTTACATTTTGTTATCAAGTACTCAAATACTTGATGAACTACTCGGGTACTCGAAGGTTAATCGGGTACTCAAATATTCGGTTACATCCCTATAAATTACTCATATTACTGAAGTAGAAAAAAACAACAGAGACTGTTGGAGGTAACATATGGCCAATGTGACAGAAAGTAGCAATAATATTGGCTCTTTTACAACAGGTGGTCGACTTGTAGTATGATCAATTATGATTTATAATAAACTTCTAACTTAATAGAGATGAACAATCACATATACAGTTACCTATCTGTACTCACATCTTAATAAACACTATAGCATTAAGAATGAATATTCTAAATAAAGTTATCAACAGAGCAAGGTAAGAACTGAAGCACTACCTAAAATGAAATAATTCAGAACCGAATCAAAAGAACCAAAAACAAGAAGATGTAAAAAGAATCATAATGAAACAGTGAAGAAATACTTACTTACCAACTGCACTAACTTATCATAATTTTTTTTCATATACAACAACCAGAACAAAAAAGTATAAGACTATCAGTGGAATTGATGAATGCTCCCCTAATACTTGTTTGTCCATAAAGGGCAAACAATTATGTGTGGAAAGGTTCCTCAACAAACATAGAAGATGAATGGGATATGGGCCATAACCTCCAAGGGAAATTATTAATAACAAGGCAGTCGGAACGACAGCAATATCCCCGCCGCATGAGGGAATGTGGAAAGGGTTATGGATGCTTAATTGCAACAATCATGAGTTTTAACACAGTCCGTCCAGCAATTTGGAAGTTATGAAGCAAATACGAAATACATGGTTCAAACCTTCAAAGACAACAGTGACCTTGACCTTGAGCCAGCCAGGTTGGAACATGGGTTTTAAAGTTTGATAAAATTCATTCCAGGGATTCATAAGATATGAACCAGATATGACCTTGAGCCAGCCAGGTTGGAACATAGGTTCTCCACATCATCTTGATGGGCTGAACATTTGATCAAAGTTTCATGATATTCATGATATTCATTCCAGGGGTTCAAAAGATATGAACCGGACATGAAATACATGGTTCAAATCTTCAAACATCACTGGTGACCTTGACCCGGCCAGGTTGGAACACAGGTTCTGCACATTGTCTTAATGGGCTGAATATTTGACTAAAGTTTCATGAAATTCCTATTGGGATTGAGTAGTTATGGACCAAACGAAATTTGCACAAATGGAAGGACAAAATACATGCTTCAAACACTGACCTTGCGCCGGCCAGGTTGGAACATGTGTTCTACACATCGTCTTGGTGAGCTGAACAATTCAATAAAGTTTCATGATATTCCCTCCAGGAGTTCAGAAGATATGAATCGGACAGAAATAACACTTGTGACCTTGACCTTGAGCGAGCCATGTTGGAACATGGGTTCTGCAAGTCTTCTTGATGGGGAGAACATTTGACTAAAGTTTCACGAAATTCCTTCTAGGGGTTGAAAAGTTATGGACTGGACAGGAAATACATGTTCAAATCTTTAACACCACTGGTGATCAATTGGTTCTCAAGATATTAATTTGAAACCAATTTTCAGTTAGCAGTCACAGAGACCTTGAGCTTTAACTTTTCAACACCAAATTCAAAAAAGATTATCTAATTTCATGCCTTTCATGCTGTTTGATAATCCAAGAATATATATGCAAGATAAAAGACAATTTCTGCTTACTGCAGAGATGCAACTTTTTATTTCAAGAAGATAGTTACATTCCACTAAAAAAACAACGCTTGTACTTCAGCCTACCACTATCATTGATGGACATTATGGACACAGCTTTACGCATGATATGTATCGTGTCAGTCTTTCACTAAAGCTTGCTAAAAATGTCCTAAGGGTAAAACGTAATGAAACATAAACAAAAAGATAAACACACAAATAACAACATTTTTTACTTTCATACCAAATCTTCCTGGTTAACATCACAGGTGGACCTATGATAAAATACAAAAGGTAAAGCCACACATATGGGAGAACACTTCCTGGTACCTGACTGTTACACATAATGGTACAAATGAAGGCTTTAATGCTATACATTTACCCTGAGGCAAAACAATGCTATCGCTTAAAAGAGGATGAAATGTGCAAACCATAACTTAAGGGTTTAGAATAAGAATCCTAACAATCAGATGTAACATTATGCCTTTTCACACAACCGAGGCAACCCTTTCATATTACACAATGGCCACACACATTGTCTTGTTGTTGTTAATAAAACAAACATCATGTTAACAGCTCATCTTTATTTTTTCAAAATTATTGTAATTTCTGCAACAGATTACGTGAACTGGACAGCTTGGTATTTTCTTATAAACTTATTGAATGGGAAAATAACATATTGTATTCAACCTTTATGTAGCAGACACTTTTAATGCCCCAATATTTTTATTAAACAATAAATTATATTCCTACTAGAATCATGGGCAAAAACTTGAAAATGAATGTGACATAAATGAATAAATTTCTAATAAAGTATTACATTTATAAAATAAAGATTACTGTACAATTTTAAAACCTTGAAGATGCAATGGTATAACGAAAGTTCATGACGTTTCTTTAATGCTCAAGGTTTGGATGTACAAGAGTTTACAGGCAATTTCAAAATACATGAAAAGTTGTGTCAACCTAACATGGTTTTATCAATCATGAATTGTTTTTTCAGTTATTGTTATTTGGATGTATTAATTAGCATTGCATGTGTGTATAGAAACAGTGAGTAAGCAGAAACTTTTGTGAAATGTAAAGTAACTAAATTTATCTTGAAAATGGTACCTTATTAACAGTGGACATATGAACATGCATTGGGCATTTTTCACAATGTGGTAAAAAAGCTTTTCACCAAATATTTTTTGGGATAAATGTTATTTGTTTCAGTCATTGTGTAGTTGTACCTGAAATTCCTATACATTAATCTGAAAGACATAATGGTGGAAGGAAATGTTCATGCTGTTTGGAAATTAGTTTGTTAGGTTCATGCACATACTGCCAGAACTACTAGTACTACTACTACTGATTTCATAAAATAAAAAGATCTTTTTTCAAGTTAACCTCTTTGAAGCTAATAAAATGATTTATATTTCATCAAAAGGTGACAACAAACTGTTCATAGTTGTGAATAAAAATGTAACACTGCATAAAAATACAATGTTCAGCATATTTTATTTCTTCAGTCTATCAAATTAAGAAATCAGTAGTTTGTCTTAAATATAAATAGAACTTACCCCAGGGTGTGACCTGTCCTCTACTTCTATAGGATGTGCCAGACTGGGCTTGCCCAGGTACCAGTCGTCTGTGTGATTATATTGTTGCAGAAGGTCAACCAGTCTATCAACATTCACATATGTGTCATCGTCAACATGACAAAACCATGGCTTCCTTGAGTTGATATACCAGTCAAATTCTTGAGCCATTTTACAAACCAGAGATTTTCTGTCAACAGATAAAAACGCTAACATATACATGTATATTCCTTTAATGAAATATCATAAAACTGTTACATTTGCTAAATGGTACACAAATGTACACTTATTGCTGGGATATCAGATCATAATTAAAAGATGCATCTTTTTCTAAAGATAGTTTATTAAGCAAAACACCTTTATGGTCCATCAGCACATATATACATAAAACAAATGAAATAAATAGACATGGTAATAATATTATATCGAAGCAGTATAAATATATCATGTCTAACTGCAAACATAGATCACATTTTCTCCGGGAGAGACAGAAGAATATGAGTGTATATAAAGAATATACATGTACGTTTCGTTAAATTTTTCAACAGATTGCATATAATGGAAAAAAAAAATACAATGAGTTACATACAGTAATTATTTGTATAACAATGCTAAACATTGATACAGAAAATAATTTTTATATGTATATTTGGACTATAAATACCTGTTTAAGAAAGTTTTCCGTTGAAATGCTTTATATGCATAAATTGCTAAGGTCTTTATAATATTTTCATTTTCTGATGTCATTAGTTCAACAAATTTTACAAAATTTGGACGTTTCCAGTAATATGGTTTTATATATTGTATTTCTATTCTGAACATGAAATAATTCAATAAGTGTGGAACAGGAGCAGAGGTAACTATGACCTTGAAAATAGGCATTTACATGAGAATAAATAAATAATTTTCAAACAGGAACCTTAATGACAGTGAACTTTAACTTTGGGACATTGACTGGATGGATCATCTTCAGTAAGTCCTATTGCAGTTAGACTCACTGAGCGTAAAGCGAAGTGTGAAGGAATGATTGACAAACAGACTGGTTGGGAGGGGGACATTAGTAACCAGCATAATGACTGCCAGGTAAAGTAAGTTATAATCCCTCACCTGTAATGATCCCTTGGACAATTTGTATTTATCACACGACCAGCTGAAATGATATACAATAACATCTGCAACTGACATAACCTAAACATATAAACAACCAGAGACTATCTATGAAACTATCAAACATTCTGTCCATATTAAGTTAAAGTACATGTACTTAGTAGTTATGCTCATTCTCAGAACTTTACCAGGGGTTCCACTAGCTGCTAAATCTCAAGGGTGATTTTAATCATTCATAAACAGATTCTGCCAAATAATGGCCAAAATACCCCTTATTTTAGCAAAAAATGATCCTTCAGCTAAAATCACAGGGGTCAAAATGAGGCTTTTTGTAAATTTCAAGAGTCAAAGGGTCATCTCCCGGGTCAAAGGGAATCCCTGAACTTAATCTTTGTGTAAATGTTGATTGTCTTAAATATGAAAACACTGGAAATAAAAAAATATCAATAAAAGTAACAAGAGATGTCGATCCACCAAACCGGGTATTTCATCTATAGGTTAACTAGATGTTCAGTTGAACACTTGTGTCGCCCTCTGCTACTTTTGTCAGAATAAAATATCAAAGTACAAAAAGGGGCTTAACTCCATCAAATGAGATCTTGACCTTAAGAATTTAGCATTATCATCACTGTGTTGTCATAAGCAACATATTATGAAAGTTTGGTGGAGAAACAATTTTAGAAATAACAAAGTTATAGCCAATGACACTGAATGTTAAATATTTTCTGTCAAAATAAAAGGACAAAAAATGGGGGTAACTCCATTTAATGTAACCTTGACCTAAAGAATTTGCATCATCATCACTGTGTTGTCATAATCAACACAATTTGAAAGTTTGATGAAGAAATATTACGAAATGGCAAAGTTATAGCCAACGTTAAGTTTTCAAGACAGATGGACGGACAGACAAAGTGATCCCTATGTATCACCTTTTCTTCAAAGTTTTGTGAAATTTTGCTGGAGTCCCTTGATTAGTTATTGAGTTGCGCTTTAAAAATTGTATTTTTGCATACATTAACCTCTAAATTCCCTTTAAATCCTGAGAGTGACCTTGAGGTTTGAGGCAGGGTGATGGTTCTTAGAAGCCACAAGTTTGTGAAGACTGAAGGCTCCAGAAACCAGTGCTCAAGGTTATAAAACTGAGTTTAGAAACCAGTCTCAAATCTCAAGGATCTGATTGGCTGAAATGGCGACTGGTCGCCATTTAAGCCAATCAGATGCTTGAGATTTGAGACTGATTTCCATTCTCAGTTTTATAACTTTGGGACCCGATTTGTGATGGATGCAGATTGAAGGCAATCACTATGTACACTATGTACATGTTAATGACTGTCCGAGATGGATGCATTTCAGTAGATTATACATGTATTATAACCATAAATTAATGGGAAATTCTATAAAAAGTAAATCAAGGAATTTGAACATGACTTTGTCATGCTTATGAATATACATAAAATAGCAAATTAGTCAGGTCATTAGTATTTAATACTGGCAAAATTCTGTGATAAATTGCTTGCCTACAGTCAGCTTGTAACATCTTGACAGATGTGTTTGGTTTTAATGAAGATGAGGGGAAGACAGCATGCTGTTCATCTTCCTACTGCTTGTGGCTACATTCAATTTTCAGCAACAATAAAACATACACATAAGTATTTATAACAAAAAGATTCTGTAATCAACTTAAAATAATAGGAACCTTTGTTCTGTACATGAAAGACAAATTATTTAAATCATTTTTGAAGTACTATACAATGTATATGATAGCCCCTTATTCCATTTAAATGGCTTTGATCACATAGCAACCAGTGTAGATCCAGATCAACCTGCACATCAGTGCAGTGTGATCTGGATCAACAATGTTCACTTCCTGGTTTGAAATTATCAAAAGAATCCAACAAATCCTTGTTATCAGGAGTGTTTCGATTTAAGTGCTGTCATAGGAGAAGGCGTACTGGACAATTTAAGGAATAGTGGCACCACCGAGAAACAAACAATTATACTAGTTCCAAGTGCAGGTTATGGAGGATTAGAGAAAATAAGTTTGGTAGTTTGTAATTTGTCTATGCAAACCAAAGTGGTCTATGAGTGTTACAGCAGTAGAGAGCAGAGGCAGGTTGCTTGTATGTAACTGATAATAATAAGGACAACCATGGTCTGTAAAACCACAATAGCTATCTATCAACCTATGCTGAAATATTTTCAAAACAGTGCTATAATGCTTCCATTATAGCCACAGAGGTTATCTTTAAGATGCAAAAAGAATTTTGAAGATATCTTAAGAAATCAAAAAGTTAAGGGGAAGGCCGTGTTCTCCTTTTTGGGCCGTACTTTATTATATGACCGGGCTGTGTTTTAAACCTATCGCGATATGGAATTCGGATTTTTACATGCATCTCTGTTGCACCAATACACGTTCAACTTGATGTGATGTTGGCATAGTTGTGTTCTGTCAATTATGTTCTACTGGGTTGTTTCCGTATTGTTTGAACCTTAAGGACATTAAATCTCACTTGAAAATCACTTTCTACCTGAATTAGTTTGGTCTGCAAGCAGGGAATTCCCCAAATGTCACGTGACAGGAACTTGTTGTTCTTTTTTAAATTATTTTCTTTCTAAACATGATTATAATGTCTAAATATTTGTCATCTATAATATATTTTGAAACATTTTAACTTTTAACCTAAACACTAACAATTTATTTAGTGTTATTTGGTAAAATTACATTTTTTCACCAGGCAAAAATGATAACTCTCGGCGCGACCGAACTCTAGTGATATCGACCAAAGCTGATTAGGGGAACAGTTCCTTAAATAGATTTATACTTAGATAGACTTACATCCATGTTTCTTTTTGAGATCCTCATCATCTGAGTCTGTGAATATGAATGTCTGAAATATTGAAATATGATATCACACACTACAGAAGGTTATTAAAATTTATATATTTATAATGTGATCAATGTCAAAAAGACAACATAAACAATTGATAACAAGAAAACTGCCACAAAATATGCCTGTCAAAAAGCAGACATTGCTAATTATTATGCCCCCCTTCGAAGAAGCGGGGGTATATTGCTTTGCACATGTCGGTAGGTCGGTATGTCGGTCGGTCGGTATGTCGGTCGGTATGTCGGTCCGTAGACCACATCTTGTCCGATCAATAACTAGACAACGCTTTGTGATACAGTCCTTATATTTGGTGTGGAGGTTGGTCATGACCAGTAGAAGACCCCTATTGATTTTGGGGTCAGTAGGTCAAAGGTCAAGGTCACAGTGGCCTTGACCACAAAAACCTTGTCCGATCAATAACTAGACAACGCTTTGTGATACAGTCCTCATATTTGGTGTGGAGGTTGGTCATGACCAGTAGAAGACCCCTATTGATTTTGGGGTCAGTAGGTCAAAGGTCAAGGTCACAGTGGCCTTGACCACAAAAACCTTGTCCGATCAATAACTAGACAACGCTTTGTGATACAGTCCTCATATTTGGTGTGGAGGTTGGTCATGACCAGTAGAAGACCCCTATTGATTTTGGGGTCAGTAGGTCAAAGGTCAAGGTCACAGTGGCCTTGACCACAAAAACCTTGTCCGATCAATAACTAGACAACGCTTTGTGATACAGTCCTCATATTTGGTGTGGAGGTTGGTCATGACCAATAGAAGAACCCTATTGATTTTAGAATCAGTAGGTCAAAGGTCAAGGTCACAGTGGCCTTTGCATACAAAAACGTTGTCCGATCAATAACTAGACAACGCTTTGTGATACAGACCTCATATTTGGTGTGGAAGTTGGTCGTGGCCAGTAGAAGACCCCTATTGGTTTTGGGGTCAGTAGGTCAAAGGTCAAGGTCACGGTGGCCTTGACAACAAAAAACCTTGTTCGATCAATAACTAGACAACGTTTTTATGTTTATTTGTATAATAAAATAAAATACTTCTCAGTGTAAAGTTGTGATTATTTTTCCCCATGACAATTTCAAGTAAAGATATATATTAATGATCCATAACATTAATTTTAAACTATTTCAATATATGCCGTGTCATAAATAGGCACTGATTATCACTCACTTGTGTTTATTAAATGCTTTGGTTTCGTATGGATGGTCACTAAAGCCTGCACATTACCGGAATTGACATAACACTAGAGCTACTATATCTCCGCCAATAGCGAATATTTGATTTAAATTACAATAAAATCCTTTGTGTTAGACAAGGTTAATCTACACGCGCTTATGTTTGTCGAGGTAAATGTAATCCTCTCATTGGATGACCTGGTTATTGATATATAGGAGTTCCACCGTCTTGTAAATTGCTTTCATGACTGGTACCCTTCATTGCTAAAGCTTACAAAAGTCTCTAAATTTCCAAAAATTTAAATTCAATGCTAATAGATATCACTTGCACGTCAGGGGGGGCATTTGTGTTTGACAAACACCTCTTGTTTAGAGAAAGGTTATTGTGGTCATAAAAGATTATGTGGAAGATCTTCAGATATACAAGGAAAAGACCTACTGCAAAAATAGAATGTGTCCTCGGACACTGATGCCCCCATTTTTTTAATAAGGTTGCTGTTCAAATACACCCTTGTGTTTTTCTGCCAAAATGTTTCACTAACATAGTATCTGACAAAACATGTTAAGGGGGTTTCTGGTGCCTTTAACCCTTTCCTCCATATATACAGATTTTTACGCATGTGCCACCAGTGTAGATCCAGTTCAGCTGCCACATTTGTGCAGTCTGATCAGGATTTGCACTGGTGGCATTTTGGTCAGAGAAAAACTAACTAGAAATGTGTCCATAGGACGCGGATGCCCCCGCTATGCATGTTTGTCATGGTGAACATTTATAGCAAGTTAATTGAAAATCTAATAAGTAATAACAAACTCACAGCCCAGACAAGAAAATTCTGGTTTTAGTAATAGTGACCTTGACCTTGGACCTACAGGCATGGAAATTGTACACAACACAACGCCTTGTCATAGTGAACATTTCTGCCAAATTATTTTGAAATCACTCTGTTAATAATGAAGTTATAGCTAGTACAAGAAATTTCTATTTTTTGTAACAGTGACCTTGACCTTGGACCTACAGGCATGGGTATTGTACACAACACATCGTCTTGATATAATAAACTTTTATACCAAGTTATTTTAAAATCCAATAAGAAATAACAAAGTTACAGAGCAGACAAGACTTTTATAACAAAATTTATTTTTAGTAACAGTGACCTTGACCTTGGACCTACAGGCATGGGTGTTGTAGGCGACACACCGCCTTGTCATGGTAAACATTTGTGCCAAGTTATTTTGAAATCCCTCCATTCATGAGGAAGTTACAGCCCGGACAAGAAAATTCTATTTTAAGTAACAGTGACCTTGACCTTGGACCTACAGGCATGGGTATTGTACGCGACACACCGTCTTGATATGGTGAACATTCATACCAAGTTATTTTAAAATCCAATAAGAAATAAGAAAGTTACAGACGGGACACGATTTTTCCAACAAAATTCTATTTTTAGTAACAGTGACCTTGACCTTGGACCTACAGGCATGGGTGTTGTACGCGACACACCGCCTTGTCATGGTGAACATTTGTGCCAAGTTATTTTGAAATCCCTCCATTCATGAGGAAGTTACAGCCCGGACAAGAAAATTCTATTTTTAGTAACAGTGACCTTGACCTTGGACCTACAGGCATGGGTATTGTACGCGACACACCGTCTTGATATGGTGAACATTCATACCAAGTTATTTTAAAATCCAATAAGAAATAACAAAGTTACAGAGCGGACACGATTTTTCCAACAAAATTCTATTTTTAGTAACAGTGACCTTGACCTCGGACCTACAGGCATGGGTGTTGTACGCGACACACCGCCTTGTCATGGTGAACATTTGTGCCAAGTTATTTTGAAATCCCTCCATTCATAAGGAAGTTACAGCCCGGTCAAGAAAATTCTATTTTTAGTAACAGTGACCTTGACCTTGGACCTACAGGCATGGGTATTGTACGCGACACACCATCTTGATATGGTGAACATTCATACCAAGTTATTTTAAAATCCAATAAGAAATAACAAAGTTACACAGCGGACACGATTTTTCAAACAAAATTCTATTTTTAATAACAGTGACCTTGACCTTGGACCAACAGACATGGGTGTTGTACGCGACACACCGCCTTGTCATGGTGAACATTTGTGCCAAGTGATTTTGAAATCCCTCCATTCATAAGGAAGTTACAGCCCGGACAAGAAAATTATATTTTTAGTAACAGTGACCTTGACCTTGGACCTACAGGCATTGGTATTGTACGCGACACACCATCTTGATATGGTGAACATTCATATCAAGTTATTTTAAAATCCAATAAGAAATAACAAAGTTACAGAGCGGACACGATTTTTGCAACAAAATTCTATTTTTAGTAACAGTGACCTTGACCTTGGACCTACAGGCATGGGTGTTGTACGCTACACACCGCCTTGTCATGGTGAACATTTGTGCCAAGTGATTTTGAAATCCCTCCATTCATAAGGAAGTTACAGCCTGGACAAGGAAATTCTATTTTTAGTAACAGTGACCTTGACCTTGGACCTACAGGCATGGGTATTGTACGCGACACACCGTCTTGATATGGTGG
>JAZAYU010000045.1:808086-938086 GCA_038501625.1 Corbicula japonica
ATTAATTAAGTTTTTTGCGACTTTCGAGGTGAAGTACATCTTGACCAATTTATGGTAGAAGCTATAGTTTTGCAATTTTTGGGGTGGAGTCGTTCTCTGTACAACTATTTACCAGATAAAAGTGGTTTTCAAAGTGACGATCTTTAGAAATAATAAGCCGAGTCTAAAAAGAATATGATGAACAGGTTTAAGTTTTTATGTTACATCTATTTACCAAAAAAGGATTTAATCTGTGAAGTGTTTCATGAGTTATTATCCGGAAACCATTTTTCTTTTCTTTTTTTAATACTGACCTTGACATTGATCCCACCAGCCCCAAAGACGAACTTGACCTGTATCTTTTGATGTTACACCTGTGTACCAAAAATTTTTAGAATAGTTGATGCCTTTCAGGAGTTATCGTCCGGAAAGCATTTTTCTATTTTTAGTAACAGTGACCTTGACACTGACCCCACCAGCCCCAAAATCAAATTGACCTGTATCTTATGACGATATACCTGTGTACCAAAAATAATTTAATTCTGTCAAGCATTTCATGAGTTATCATCCGGAAACGAAGAATCCGACTGGCCGACTGAGAGACCAACAAGCTCAGTCATATATACCCCCTCAATGTTCGTTTGTGGGGGGTATAACAAGCAACCTATAGAACTTACAATATACATGAATACAATTATAAATAAGGTTAGACACAAAGAAGCCTCTGTCTACTAGTCAGTCTCTTCTTTCCCCCTAAGATATCTGTAACAGAACACCAGTTTGGCAGCTTTCTAAAGTCGCACCAATACACAACCATTTATTTGCAACTAGACAAATTGTATAAGTTATTTATGACACTTTACTGTTGCCTTTGTTGCCCCTGGCTATTACAGACCCTTGTGTGAAAGATGTTGTTTTAATAGTCTAGACCTTATGGCCTTGCTTGTCAATGGTCAGGTGCACAGGTGGATTAGATTTAATTTCTCACCTGCTGTATTTTAGGTTCTAAGTAAAAAAGACAGTTCTTTAAGATTTATTTTTACTTTAAGTGCTTAAAGTGATCACCTGATATGAAATTTAATTAAAATATCTGAGTAGTTGAAATATTTTTCTGATAATAAATTAATAACACTCAGTTAAGATTTCTGCAGTATATTAAGGCAAAAAACTCATCTGTGTAGTATTTGCCAGTATTTGCCACTTTGGGGAGTATTTACCAGGCCGGTAAATACTGGTAAATACCACCGGTAAATACCGGGGGTGGTATTTAACGCCCAACCCTGTAGTCCAAACAAGAAAAATACACATGTATTTGGGTTAGATTTAAATGTACAAAGCTGTGTTAAAGCAAAAAAAAACCAAATTTCAATTGAAATAACATTAACATTTAATTATGAAAGACGATTCCAGTAGGTGACATACACATCACACTTAACATGCTTTGAATCATTTATCTTTGCACGCGAATGGCGGTAATTATGTATTCAAAAGTACCATTGAAAACTGATTGGAAGAAAGAAATGTTTTTATATGATTTTTAATAGGGCTAAACTTATTTGGAAGAAGAAGGCAGCGTCTTCTGATTGAAGCGGCAGTTAAAACATTTGTCACGTGACAAAAAAAAGCAATTTTTTATAGCGCACAGCGCGCAAATGTTTACCTACATGACAATGAAAAATGAGATCGGTACTGTCCAATCTAGATGCATATTGCTTTCAAACACTCTGACATCACGATACATGTAATAATTACCAAAATAATAACTCATAATATTAAGGTGGATTCCGGACAAATTTTTATAGCGCGCTCGGCAAATTTGTACGTACATGACAACGAAAAAATGGGATCGGTACTGTCAAATCTAGATGCATTTTGCTTTAAAACGCTCTTACATCACGATTCATAAATACATTTCCAAAAGTATGGCCCTGACAATCATTTTTAAGGTGGATTCCGGTAAATCAGAGTGGATTCCGGTAATTTTGGTGGATTCCGGTAAGTCGTGTGACCCATACAAATTACTCTGGGGAAGTTTCAATGCTTCAAAAATGATAACTTGCATATCAAAATTATTTTTTTCTGATGGGGAAAATAGGTTTGAGGGGAATTTTTCGTCACGAAAAGGGGAAAGAAGGTACCCTTTTGCCAGGGGATGATCCTGTATTTGGGCGACAGTTGTGTAAGGGAAAAAAAGGCCTATGCAGGGGCATAAAAAACTACAACAGAATAAATTAATATGATATTTATAAAATATTTTATTGTAATGGTATTAGACATTTTTTTTACTCCAAACTTATTTAATTAATTACTTAAAAGTGCATAGATATGAAGAGCTTTTGAATAAACTAAGTTACCTTGAAGAACCCTCGAAAAAAAGTCACTATATAGTAAGGAAAAGCATAAATTTGTTCACCTGGTTTTTTGCAGCTGTTATCCAAGTTTCTAGAAGAACATCTAGCCGAGTCTGGTGGTTTTTTGCTGTTGTTTTCAAACTGATAAAAATGTCATCTAACACAGTTCTTCTTGCATATTTTATTTGTTTTGAAAGTTTGTATGAAAAACTCTGATATTCATGTACATTCCGTTGAGAACGGAAGAGGTGCACATTTTTACTGCCTTTGCTGATATTGAATGTTTTGTCTTTTTGTATAAAAACTCTACTGGTTGTGTAATTTTGTGTCACAACTCTGAACAATTCCTGAGAATTAGACTGTGCATCCTGGTTCACTTGAGTTGCCAAAAAGATGACAGAAAATGCAATAACAAAAGTTATAAAAAGCAACTTAGCGATCCTTCTTACATGAAAACGCATTTTAGTTTGAATATGTCTTTGTTTGAAACTCCATTACAACTTGTTGATTACTTTTACAACTTTCTCACGCTTCCAGACTCTACCAACAGGTCAAAGTTCATGTGAGGTTGAGAATAGCTATTAGTGCCTCGCGTCGTATTTTTTGTTGTAAATAATTACTATTTGAGATGGTTTTAATTCTCATAAAATTAATGAATATTTGTTACTTCAGTTTTTCTGTCACGTAATCGACAAATACGTTTTAGTAAATAATTCGAAGATACTAGGCAATATAGAACCCGGAAAAATGGCTGACATTGCGGCACAACGGGAAGCTAGGAGGCAAAGAATCTTGCAGGGCTCACAAAGCCGAATAAACAGAGTTTTAGGACAGCAGGAATCAGACAAAATTGGTAAATTGTGTTTATTGAAACACGTGTGGAAGTTTTAGGATAAAATCTTTACCCTCTACATCCAGCTTCTCTCGAGTCGACGGCGCTCGGGAGCGAGATTATTAAAAACAACCCCTCGACATTTCAACCCCTATGCAAGTTGTAAAATCAAAGACTTTTCAACCCCTCTGGCATTTCAACCCCCAAAATATGTAAGACATTTCAACCCCTCAAAATAACGAAGACATTTCAACCCCTAATAAATAAAGAAATTTTCAACCCCTCTGTCTTAACTATTAATAAATCAATAGACCATGAAAAATTGAAATTTATTATATAGGGTCGAACCAGGTAAGTACGGACGGATTTTACACAGTGGCGCTTCAATCTACTGTCAATGAAATCAGACTGGTTCCCAATTAACCCTGCTAACTACCGTATATTTGGAACTCATTTGCAACGGGCTTTATGGTCCAGTTGTAGTGATACATGCGTCCGAGAAGTGTAAAATAGTATTGAAAGGTGTTGAGGTAAAACCAGGATAGTACGGACGCAGTAGGTAAACTACGGACACCAACAGGGAAACTTCGGACAACCGTTCAAATAATGATAAACGTAATGGTAAAGTATGGACATATAAAATTTAACATGAAATAGGATAATCTCTACTATGTTTAACATTAATTTTACTGACACTATGTTGCGAACTGTTTGGTGCGAATCAGCGACGCAATTGATGGGAAAATATTGCAATAAAATCACAATAAGTTAAATAGTAAAAATTGCTAGAAACGAGTTATTTTAAAATACTAAGTTTGTAAATAATCATCCTGTTAAAAACACTACTTGTTATACTTTTTATGAAGTATAAAGTAGATCAACAACTTTATTATTTTACGTTGTAATGTTTAGGTTGTCTGTTTACTTTTAAGAAAACAACATGCCTGAAAAATCTAGCGTTTAAGTTCATTTAGTGGATAAGAAATGAATAACTGCCCGATCTTATACATGTCATGTTTAGAACTCGGATATAAAAGAAGGCGGTCTTGAGGATTAACGCTATGTCTAGTTCAGCTCAACTTATTGAAATCTCGTAAAAAACAACTTATGAATTGAATGTTACATAAAGTTTAATACCAGGTGAATATAGTTTTATTTCTGATCCTTTAAGAAATGGTTTGATAACTGACTCAGGACGAAATGGTTAAAATGTTTATTTTAATATGTATCTTACAACTATACAGTACTCGATGTGATTTACTAGTGTAATTTGTGTGCGGGGTTTATCTTGCAGCCGGTGAAGGGCCAGTTCCAAAGCAACGAAAATTCGTTGTCTAAACTCAAGTTCAGTCTGTTTAACAAGCTAGTATTTTAATTTTCCATTGAAAAGAAGTGATAGATCGACAACGATCCGCATCACAAACTACGGAACTACCTTCGTCTCTGAATATTAGGGAATATTCTATAAGAAAATTGAGGGACCGAAATGTAGTTTTAGAAATTTGTGACAAGGTTTGTTTTTTATGACACCACTTCAAAAATATCATTGATTGGTTTGTTTAATATAATAATGTGATTCATTAAAACACACAATAGACATAGGTGTCCGTAGAAAAACAGTTCGCAGAAAAAGCAGGAAAAGTGCGGACAATTATATTTTCTTTAATTTTTGAACAAATTTCTTGATTTTCTCTGCAAAAATAATGAGAAAACATTTTAAAAAATTAAACTTTTCTTTGAAACGCACAAAAATTTGAAACAATTACTTAACACATTCCCGTAAAGAACAGTAGAAGTGTAGCGTTTTATCTAGCCTGTCAATCAAGGTTGACAGTCAATGACATAAGAGGTTGATGAGGTCACTTTCGATCCTAGTTGAAACATATTTCTATACACAGACACATGTGCAAACATTTTGAAATTTGAAACGGCGAAAGCCTTGTGGTAAAATGTAGAAAATGTTTAACGAAATTTGACAGCTTTAGGATATTTGGAGTCTTTAATATTCATCGTCCGTACTTACCCCTTTGTGCGTACTTACCCGGATCAACCATACAATATTACATAACACAGGCAAGTGCATGCTGCAATGGTCGGACGGTTTCCCCGCACTCAACACATAAGTCAGACATTATCACAATTAGTGAAAAGTCAATCACATTGAACAGTTTTTAATCTATTTTAATCTTATTTAATTTTACTCATAAAAATATCCGTTTATTATAAATTATTATTAATACAATGATGATAAACCACAGGGACTTATGTTTCACAGCTAGATACTACAGGAGTCACGACAATTGTATGCTTTTATAATACTCAATGATTATTTCTTTAAACCGACAATCATAGTTAAATAATTATTAAAAACACAGTTATCAAATTATCACACATATCAGTATCGCCTTTTGATAATAGAACTTCAACTTGAACAATTCTTTATTTTTTTTCAAATTCAACACTGTTTAAAAAAATATTTTTGGATCCATCTACCAACGAAGAATAAATCATTGTGTATATGATTCCATTTAAGGTATATTTAAAACGTACATTTGGTCTGAATTCTAATGATGAAGACAAAATATAATAAATGCTTTACATTCTGAATTGTTCAAAACCGTCGACATTTTAGCATGTGGAGATCATTGAGCGTCATGTGTGTAACACAAATTAGTAGGGGTTGAAATGTCTTTGTTTTTTTTCACCAGAGGGGTTGAAATGTCTTCAATAATAGGGGTTGAAATGTCTTAAAAGTTAAGGTTTGAAATATAAAAAGAGGGGTTGATATGTCTTCATCTCAAGGGTTGAAATATCCAATGGGGTAAGGGTTGAAAAGACTTCATTTGAGGGGTTGAAATGTCGAGGGGTTGAAAAGTCTTCGTTTTTAAGGAAGGGTTGAAATGTCCGACACCCTGACGCTCTACCAAAATTTATTACTGAGCTTTTGAGGTCTCCTGATTCGACTATACTGCTACATTACTTCCCAGTTATATATACGAGACATTGACTTGTCAGATAATGGGACTGCCCAGGTCCAAGTCAATTAACCCAGCCAACTAGATTTGGTATCAATGGCCCAATAAGTAAAGTGTTGACAGGGTAAGCTAGAGGTATGATGTTGAATCCTGGTCAAGGCTACTCTCCCCAATCAAAATCTGCCATATTAGCATTGTTAGAACGGCTATTTAACTTGGAGCTCATTTTGGCAAATGACTTGGTTATAATTATGATCCAAACCTGGGCTCATCCTTGCAAATATTTGCTAAGTAAATTGGAAGTGCCCCGGATTAGATGGCAGGAATGTAGTTGATTTTGTACCAGCTGCCTCGATAGCTGGATTGGTAGAGCGTTTGCATGGTAAGCAGAAGGTTTAAGGTTAGAATCCAATTTGAGACTAAATATTTCTAAGGAGTTTCAAGGGTTATTGGCTCTGCCTACAAATCCATATAATGATGTATTGTGGCAGTTTTGGATGGAAATCAGTTTCCTCTACCATGTGTGGAAATTTAAACCTCTGGCTTACCATGCTGACCTTTTTTGCCTGATTTGAATTCTACACTCATTTTGAAATTTGTGGGATGAGTCTTGACAGTGTGTGATGTCACTCGCATGAACTCTAAACGGTTTCAAAGACTTTTCAACCCCCACTGTCATTTGATAATTCAAAATCAACACCTTTGTTATTTTAACCCCTTATTAAAGTAAAACTTTTCAACTCCTCAAAAAACCGGTCTTTTCAACTACTAAGTATATTAAATCCAAGAGGCATGGTGCAGCTAATATGAACTAAGGCACTGCCTCTTACACACCTGTGAAATCATTGTAACCACAACATACCTCTTATATGTTAAAATTGTAGCAATGCTACTTAATGTATTGTGGCAAAAATAATGTTAAATACTATATTAACATAATATGTTAGTAATTATTTTGTTTCTGAAAGTAATTCATGATATATTACTTATATGACTACCAGAAATAATTTAAGTCCACATCAACTTTTTCTGAAGTGTCCTGTATTCAGCTGCAAAAAGGTCTTGGCTGCAATTCTCTTAAATAGGTATGACAGTATTTAGCCTTGATTCAGGAACTTTATTTTACAGATGTGAAACCAAACATAGAACAGACTTATAAGCCACAACATAGCACAGGCTCCAGTGAAGATTCCGTTGCCACACTCAGACAAAGGTCAGCACTGCCACTTAGAAGTCAAGAGAGGAATATCTCTGAAAATGCAGGAAATCATAACAGAAATACAGTGAAAATATCTCCAATAAAGAAACTTCAAACAACACACTCAGTTCATAATGATACGTCTCAAGAGGAATCTCTGAACTCCAGTCGCAGTAGCTCAGATGCCAAAATGATGCTGAAACACTTTGAATTTTTAAGAATTGTATTGTGCATGATGGCTGCGTATTTGTGTCGACGTGTTTTAGCAACAGGCTATGGTATATTTTATATTCAAGTAAGTGGTATCTTAGATGTTTCTAAATAATCAATGACAGCAAAGTAGGAGGAATTACAGCAATTGCTTATTACAATTGTATTTTTTTTAAATAAGCAAAAGATCCTGCAAGTAAAAGGCATCTTATTATCTAATAACAATGAACTCAGTACATGTATTTGCTTTCAATATCATTTTTGCTGCAAATTTTCACTTAAAATGTTAATGGAATAGCAGTTATATATCATCTTTAATGAGTGACAGAAAATTGTTGTAAAATATTACTTGATTGTACGCCTCCTTGACAACAGATGATCACATTATACATATAGCTTTAGCTGTATACGACCCCTATCTAGATGACACATCTGATCTTGACCTTTCATCTGTTTACATGAAAAAATGAATAGAGGTCACATCCTTGTCACAACCATTCAGCCTACCAAGTTTACAGACACTATGCCCCATCACTCTGTTGTAATGGGACAGAATTTTCAATGTTTGCAGTAAAGATCATGGTGACTTTAACCTTTAATAACCTCAGAATCTGTACCGGGGTCATCTGCTTGCCATGATCAACTATCCTACCAAGTTTGAGCAACATTGGTCCTAGTGTATGACAGTTTTGGACTTCACCATGTGCATACAACATCTATATAATTATTTACACTCATTTTGCAACTTGCTGTGACGGAGGCCTTTTATAAGACTTTTTACTCTTGGAATGAATACAAGTATTGCAACAACAAACTTTCACTACGACAATATTTCCATGTAATGTTAACACATGAGCAGAATTTGCCTCTGCAAAGAAGCATGCTGTCTTCAGCTTAGTTGTAACATTTATATTCCAACTTCCATTCCAGAGTAAAACATCACAAATATTACAGTATTACTAGAATTGAGAATATTAAGGATTGTAGATTAAAATAATAATTGAATAAATAATTGATTTATTACATTAATTGGGATGAGAAAAATTTGGCTTTTCAAAACAAATGCAGAATTCTTCAGGCTTAACACTGGACTACTTGATGTTTTTTATACCCTCATGAGCCCAATTAATTTTTGATTTAATCCTTAAGAAAATAGATATTGCTTTTTACCAATTTACCAGCTTTATTGAGAGTAAAGTGTAGTATGCATTAAACATGAGAATATGTTTATTTATTATATTTCAGTCTGCTATCCTACCGTTTGCATGTTTGGAGGGACTGTTCTTTGTATTTAAGCACAAAATGTTACATGTAAGTTTTTATTTGTATTTTTTAGGATTTAACCTTTTAGTTAGTAAAACTGTAAAGTTTCAGTGTTAAAGTTTATTGTTGCTTACTGATAAAAATAAATATATCAATAAAAAATGTCTTACTTCTGTATTGGAGATAGTTGTATGCCGGAGTTTGTCATAATTCTGTTTCACTTGAAATCAGTTTATGATGCCTTAAATGTGTATACTTGGAATTAAGTGGTAAATATCCAAATTCTCATGAATTCAAAAAGAATACAAATACATGGATCCATTCAAACTTTGTATTTTTGATCATTATTATACAAAATTTCTGCTTAATCTCCAAAATGAAACCCACAACATACTGTCACACATAGGAAAGTTGTATACTGAAATACATTACGTCTTAGAAAATACCAGCATACTAGCAGTGTAAATGTAATACAGTTTATTGATTCAACATATCTATAAAGGAAACTTGGAAAGTGTTGTATGTTACCTTTTTATATTCATAACTGAAAAAGTGTCTGACAGTCAAACATGTGTCACTAACTCTGTTTTCTTCTGATTTGTTTCAGAATGTAGTGTTACCTCACAAATCTTCCATGTTGATTGGACTGTTAATGTTATGTGGTATAAAGCCGGCGTTAGTGCAGACCTACAACAAGGTGATGGGGTATGTGAGTGCAGCCACACAAGACTTTGCTCTCTTCTTCTTTGCCTTCATGATGGCAAACACATTCATCTCGTGATCCAGTTGTGTGCTGATCAGCAATCATGGTGAAATCCTCCCGGCTCCGGTTCAGCCTTGATGTTGGATGAACAGCCGACCAATCCCATTTCATGTGTTATATTAGTACATGTATCAAGATTGGTTTGCCATGTTAGCCTCCCAGGTATTTGGTGAAAGCAATAAATAAGTGTCAAATGCTTCTGTAAACAATGTCAGTCGTGCAATCTAGAAATGTGTGTTCAGTACTGTAGCTACAACTTTCAGACTTAGTACATATCCCAAGATTGTTTGCCAAGAATTGTAACTCTTGACCCTTTATTCCGTTGATACACCTTTATTGCATGGGCAAACACTGCAACAGTGTAGATCCAGATCAGCTGGCACATCTGCATCATCTGATTAGGATGTACACTTTTTGCTTTTAGATTCATTAGGTTATTTCTGACCTAGATACAACCAGTTCAGATCCAGATCAGATGGTACTCTCTGATCTGGATCTACACTGGTTGCACACTGTCACAGTGACAGACATTAAAACATGTATAAATGGAGTAAATGGTTCATTCCGTTTTTATCAGTTTTGGTTCTTGTTCAACTTGGAATTAAAGTTTGTGTGCAAGTTCACATTTTCAGCTCATAAATTTCGTAGTAATTAACTTATTCTACAGCTATGGAACTTTGTACACTTTCACTAGCTTATCCTTGGTAAAGTGGTTTGAAAGAGGTTTGTCATTTAAGCTTTGTCTTTATAGTTAGAAAGACAGAACCAGTATATTTTAACCTGTTTCTAATTTATTGTGATTATTTCTACTTGTTTTGAAATTGTATTTTACTAAATTCTGTGTTCATTCAGTAATAACCCAATATCCAGCTGACCAGATTTGTTTTGGATGTTAATATTTATTATCTTCTTTTATTTTTATGCTCCCCGAACCTGAAGAAATTTAGGGGAGCATATAGTCATCGGGTTGTCTGTCCGTCCGTCAGTCTGTCCATATGTCCCGCATTTGTGTCCAGCCCATAACTTTGTTGCTTGAAGTCGGATTTTAAAATTATTTCACAGAAATGATCATCATAATGAGACGACATGTGGCGCTCAACATTTGAGTCGCTACCTTCAAGGACAAGGTCACAGGATGACCTTGTAGCAAAATCGTGTCCAGCCCATAACTTTTATATTTGAAGTCAGATTTCAAAATTATTTCACAGAAATATCACCATAATAAGACAACGTGTCAAACACAACATTTGAGTGGCTTTCTTCAAGGTCAAGGTCACAGCATGACCTTGTAGCAAAATCATGTCCAGGCTATAACTTTTTTATTTGAAATCGGATTTCAAAATTATTTCACAGAAATGATCACCAAAATCAGACGACGTGTCACACTCAACATTTCGGTCGCTACCTTTAAGGTCAAGGTCATAGCATGACCTTGTAGCAATATCTTTCCGGCCCATAACTTTTTAATTTGAAGTCAGATTTTAAAATTATTTCACAGAAATGATCACTACATTCAGATGACATGTTCCACTCACTCTTTGGGTCGCTACCATGAAGGTCAAGGTCACAGCATGACCTTGTAGCAAATTCGTGTCCGGCCCATAACTTTTTTATTTGAAGTGGGATTTTAAAATTATTTCACAGAAATCATCACCATAATGAGAAGACGTAATGCACACAACATTTGGTTCACTTGAAGTTCAAGGCCACGGCATGACCTTGTAGCAAAATCATGTCTGGCACATATCTTTCTTATCTGTTGATGGATTTTTAAATTATTTCACAGAATGATTACCAAATTGAGATGATGTGTCGCGGGCAACATTTTGGCTGCTACCTTAAAGGTCAAGCTCACAGCATGACCTTGTAGCAACATCGTGTCGGGCCCTTAACTTTGTTATTTGAAGTCAGACTTTTAAATTATTTCACAGAAATGATCACCATATTGAGATGATCTGTGGTGCAACATTTTGGTCGCTACCTTGAAGGTCAAGGTCACAGCATGACCTTGAAGCAAAATTGTGTCTGGTCAGTAACTTTCTTATTTAAAGTTGGATTTTAAAATTGTCTGATTTTATAGCACTACACCATTTTCAAAATTCAATAGTTATACAATTAACCGTTTTTGTGACAAAGTACCCATTCAGGGAGCATCACCCATCTTTGACGGTCTCTTGTTTTTAATTATTATACTTACTGGTTGTGCCTACGGGTTAGTTGAAATTTAATTATTTATTAGCATTATTGTTAGATTTTCTATATATTTTACATGGTTAACTCCTAAGCAGTTAATCAGAATTGTACAATAACAAACACTCACACCCAGTTTTTACATTTTCTCATAAAATATTTTAGACATGTGAGAGTTTTACAGAGATATATTTCATATCTCCACAGTGGCATGTAATCAAATCTGCATTTTATTTGAATGTTTTCTTCCCCAAAATGAAATGCAGCATGTTACAATTATGCTAGTATTCATGTTTGATGTTTGCAGTGAAATCACAAACAAATTGAAAGTTGGAGGAACATTTTTATGTAAATTGCTTAGCAACCATTGCCTCTTTTTCTTCTGGCACTAAGTGAGCCTAGTTGGGACCCATTATGTAGACTGAATACCCGCATATTGATGATCTTTCTTGATTTTAAAACTTGTCTACCTGGTCTAAGATGGTTGTATACGTTGTTACTTTTTGTCAATATCAGGTATATACATGTAGTGGAATGATGGCATCTACCTGTGCTTAAGATCATACAACTAAATCTGTTGACCAATCTCAGATCTCAAGCATCAGATTAGCTGAAATGGCGACCAGTTGTCATTTCAGCCAATCCAATGCTAGGGATCCGAGATTGGGCACCAATCCTAGTTTTATGATCTTGGGCCCTGTGGTCACTAAGCAATCTCACTTTTTGAAACCCCAGATTGCTTCTAACACAGAAGCTTTGGCAAGAACATTAAATCCGGGATTCATTTTAAGCAAATTATACTCCATTTTAGAGTTGTGTCTTAATTTAGGTCATACATCTGTTTTCTGACAGTACCCGGTGCTTTTCACAATCGTGCTTCATCTGTATTAAACTTAATATCCTTTAGCTTTACTTGTTGCATGTGGTAGTGTTTAAAAAATTGTGATTCCTTGGCGAAGTTATGTTACATTTATGAAGTCTACATTTCAGTCATGCAGTATTTATAACTTCTACTTGTATTTCTTATTTATATTAAACCTTTACTCAATGGATATGGGTTTTCTTCTATTGTGACTGGGTTGGACCAGGTCAGCCTTCACATCATGCATTCTGGTCAGGATCTTTGCCGATACATTAAGCTATTTCTTAATACACAGTGAACAATGTAGATCCTGATCAGACAGCATGTGCAAACTGATCTGGATCTACAGTTGCCTACATGAGATAAAAGTCGTATGGATCATGGATTAAAGAAATGGCAGTTCACACAACTGCATTTCTTCAGTATTATTTGTGTCACTGTTCATTCCTATGCCTGTTTTACTCATACAATAATGCAACACAGCTTGACTTTTCTGATTTTATTTCCCATTTTAATATAACATGGCAGAAATGTACAGATGGAGATCACATAAAGAACATATTATTGTTTGTGGGTCATCAGTACAGTCATTTAATATCACACAACTTTATCATGTAACTTTATGTTTCTTATTTATACTATTTTATTTTCACTAATTCTGAAATATCAACATCAGAAAGCTGAGTTTACTCGCTGCAAAAATACTTGAATCTGTTGAATTAACTATAAGCCTAGCTGTCTTCTTTGTATTGTGGCATTGAAGTACTTGGATTCTAAGTGATTTAGATAATTAGTAATTAGCTAGCTATTTGCACAATTGTTATTGATGAAAACCGTAGTTATTGTCCAGTAACTATGGTTAACGCAAAGAACTATAGTTTTCGGTCTGTCACTTTATTTTTCGACAATATCCATAGTTATTGGTCCAATTACCAGAGTTATTGACAATAACTATGGTTATCACCCAGTATCTATGGTTTTCACCAATAACTATGGTTATGGGCGGTAACCCAAGTTATTGTCGATAACTATGGTTATCAGACCAATATCTATAGTTACTGGTCGATAACAATAGATTTGGATTAATTGTATGGCAAGCAGTTTGCACAATTTATCCAATATCTATGGTTATCGACCAATGACTATAGATATTGGTCCAATAACCATAGATATTAACACTAACTTGGGTTACCGCCCAGGGCACAATAAGTTTTGGTAAAAGGTCACTTTACAGCTTATTCATGTCATAACTCTTTTTAAGTGACTGAGTATCATCTCCCATCCCAGGTCTTCATGGTCAAGGGTACACTTTAGGGTCAAAGGTCATATTAAAGCTTGATTACATACTGGTACATAAACAACCATTGAAAATGTACGATTTACATGTATATCAAGCAACAGTAGTGAAGAGCAGCACCTAGTAAAGTACAGATATTGTAGTGTACCTGCCTTTGGTAAAATTCAGACCAATTTTCAAATATATTGAAAATGATCAATCAAAATATCATTGTACAGAAAAACCTAAAGTGAATGGAATTGATATGAGTAAAATACACATCACCATGAACGACTAGTTAGTTTTATGTTAGCAACCATGTGTTGAACTTGGGTAGCTTTTAGTTGCCTATGATGGGGTGAGTAGGTTAGCTTTCCTTTTTCTCCAAGAATGCCAAGCTAAAAAACAAAATCGCCAAATAACTCCAGTCTTTATTCACTCATGATTTTCAATAACAAACAGATAGCTCTAACAAAAATCATTCTTCCAACAGTCGGCCTTGTTTAAGGTTCCGCAAACATTGCAAATGGCGAAAAGTGGCTAAATTTTCAAAATTGAATTTTCGGGGAAATACTTATTGCCACCTAGATTTTAGTAACGAAATGTATTTAGCGAAGGATGTGGTTAATGTTTGCATGCTCAATTTAGTCTAATTCATGTTCTAATTACCAGGCACATACTAAAACAAAAGAAAAACCGTTTGCATGAGAACTCTGAAATTCATGGACAATATACCAAAGCAACTCATACCTGAAATAAGTATATGCTGGTCTACAATGTTTAGTGCCAATTTGTCAAAATAATGTTAGGGTTTTCAAGAAATGCAAGGAAAACTTACTTCCGGGTTTCTACTTTCGGTTTGAATTCTAACATTTTGATGTACCTTTTCAAAACTCGACATTAATTCCCACTGGCAGACCAATAAAAGTGAAGAAATATAGTGTCACATGGCTGTATTAAAGTTTGGATGCTCAAGTTGTTTGAAAAAATGCTTTATTTACATAGAACAGACACACACAAAAACGAAATACCGTTTGCACAAGAAGTCTGAAATGGCTGTTTAAAACGTCTAGAAAAATGATATAGGTATCACGTAAACACTTATTTACAATACTTTGTGGTCATCTGTTAAAATAATGTCAGAAATTTTAAGAAGTACATTTTGACTTCAAACCGAAACTGAAAGTAGAAACCTGGAAGTAAGTTTTCCTTGAATTTCTTGAAAACCCTAACATTATTTTGACAAATTGGCACAAAACATTGTAGACCAGCATATACTTATTTCAGGTATGAGTTGCTTTGTTATATTGTCCATGAATTTCAGAGTTCTCATGCAAACGTTTTTACTTTAGTTTTAGTATGTGCCTGGTAATTAGAACATGAATTAGACTAAATTGAGCATGCAAACATTAACTACATCCTTAGCTAAATACATTTTGTTACTAAAATCTAGGTGGCAATAAGTATTTCCCCGAAAATTCAATTTTGAAAATTTAGCCACTTTTCGCCATTTGCAATGTTTGCGGAACCTTAATACTAGCAAAGTCTCATACAAGCTATATACATGCAACAAACCAGTACATTAACATCAAACACTGATTTACAAACATGCCATTTTTCTAACATAAATGCTGGACAGTGACAGTACTTAATAACATTTATTATATATCTAATAAATGTAACCAATCGACAATCTGCATTTGTATCACGTGACCGTCCAATATATTCCCGTATTGGATCCAAAAAATATATATTAATTTCATATTGGACGGTTGGGTACATGTGCACTTGACCGTCCAATATATTCCGGTATTGGATCCAAAAAATATATATTAATTTCATATTGGACGGTTGGGTACATGTGCACTTGGTGGTGAAGTTGATGGTGGTGGTGGCTTTGTTGGGGATGATGATGATGCATATTTCAAATTAAACGAAAGATATATAATAAAAAGGTTATTATACATTTAACTGTACAATACGGAAAATATTTGGACTTGTACACAGCTTGAAAAGTCATATTGGACTCGCCTATCGGCTCGTCCAATATGACTTTTCAAGCTGTGTACTCATCCAAATATATTCCCGTATTGTACAGTAAAATGTATAATAACCTATAAGTATGTACTATGTGAAAAAAATATTTTCAAAACATCAACCTGTGACTGTGGTAAATACATACAAAATGCTGTCAGAAATAGAAGAACACATGTGGTGAGGTACCAAAATAATGTCGCATATCTATCCATCTCCTGTATGCCACTAAGTTACAATTCAGACCCTACCCAGAACTAGAAATTGTGTCAGAAATGATTCAGTCTTGCTTTCTATATTGATATTATTTGGTCACTTAATTAAACCTTTACTGCACAGATATGCCTTTATTGCATGGACAAACACTGTAGAGAAAGATCAGCCAGAAAATCTATAGGGTCTGATCTACATTGTCAACATTTAGATTCATGATTTCTGACAAGGAAACTAACAGTGTAGTGATGATGATTATGTGTAAAGTTTCATATCAATAAATTGAAAACCGAACAGAACACTATACAGGCAGAAATAATCTTAGGATTTGGCTCAGATGGTTGGTGGTTGCAACTGCAACAACAGAGGTTTATAAAAGTATGTGTGCAATAACACAAGTCAAACAAGGCAGTCGGAACGACAGCAATATCCCCCACCGCATGGAGGAATGTTGGAAAGGTTATGGATGCTTAATTGCAATAAACAAATATATCTCCAGCAGTTTGGAAGTTATGGAGCAAATATGAAAGACATGGTTAAATATGAACCTTCAAAGACAACTAGTGACCTTGACCTTCAGCCGGCCAGGTTGGAACATGGGTTCTGCACATCATCTTGGTGGAATGAACATTTGACTAAAGTTTGATAAAAATTGATTGCAGGGGTTCAGAAGATATGAACCAGACACAAAATACATAGTTCAAATCTTCAATGACCTTGACCTTGAGCCAGCCAGGTTGGAACATGGGTTCCGCACATCATCTTGATGGGCTGAACATTTGTTAAAAGTTTCATGATATTCATTCTAGGGGTTCAAACGATATGAACCAGACACAAAATACATTGTTCAAATCTTCAAACATCACTGGTGACCTTGACCTTGAGCTGGCCTGGTGGAAACATGGGTTCTGCATGTTGTCTTGATGGGGAGAAAATTTGACTAAAGTTTCATGAAAATCCTTTTAGGGGTTCAGAAGATGTGAACCAGACATGAAGTACATGGTTCAAATCTTCAACACCACTGATGACCTTGATCTTGAGCCGGCCAGGTTGGAACGTGGGTTCTGCACATCATCTTCATAGGCTGAGCATTTGACTAAAGTTTCATGAAATTCCTTGTAGGGGTTCAGAAGATATGAACCAGATATGAAATACATGGTTCATATTCAAACACCACTGGTGACCTTGACCTTGAGCCGGCCAGGTTGGAACATGGGTTCTGCACGTCTTCTTGATGGGGAGAACATTTGACTAAAGTTTCATGAAATTCCTTCTTGGGGTTCAGAAGATATGAACCGGACACGAAATACATGGTTCAAATCTTCAAAAGCCACTGGTGACCTTGACCTTGAGCCAGCCAGGTTGGAACATGGGTTCTGCAAGGCGTCTTGATGGGGAGAACATTTGAGTAATGTTTCATGGAATTTCTTCTAGGGGTTGAAAAGTTATGGATCGGACACGAATTGTGCGCGCACGGACGGACAGACGAAGACCATCTCTATATTCCCCCAGCCACTATGCAGCTGGGGATAATTACTAGTGTACTATTACACATACATAAACAACCATTGAAAATGCATGATTACAATGCATTACAAGCAACAGTAAAATTTATGTTTTAAAAAAGTATGGCATAACAAATTCAAAAGCTAAAATGGCACAAGTTGTAATAGAAAGTCATTTTCATAGTAGCACTGTTATTAACATAGCACTTCTGTGTTGTTGAGTATGCCAGTCCTGCACTGCTTCACTTAAAGCAAAGAACCTTAACAGCCCCTGTGACCTTCACATGTGATCAAGTTTCAACTCAATATCTAAAATGATAGAAGTAGTTTGTATCAAAAACATTATGCAACAGACCACATGACAAACCAACTGACAGACCAGCCAGATGGTGACTATATTTAAAACCTTCAAACTTTGTTTGCAAGGATAAAAAACCATGTCTGTTTTGAAGGAATAAGAATTTTCCCCAGTAATTGTGCAATAATAAAACAAAACAACTTTATAATCAGTACTCTAAGGGTTCCCTACAACTCACTGAAGAAACTAGTCATTGATGCCGAGATACATCAAGAACTTTGTCACTGGTGTAAGATAAGAAGCTTCTGTCCATCACAGCGCTGACAAATTAGTCATTGCTGTATTTCAGCAGTTGTCTTATTTAATTTCATTTCACATTTCTATCAAAAGCTGCCTGCAAAATTCATGTGGACAAACAATGAATACAATTCTGATGCTTCTGTTAGATTGATCAAATTTCACTCAAAATCTCTTTCATCCTCTGTGTCCAACAGAACCTTTACAAAACTCACACAACCAAATACAGGAGATTTCTCAGTTGCAGAGCAATGCATCATATTCCAATATTATAAATTGGAACATAGACATGTCTCATTTAAAGCACTGTGGAATACAAGGAATCATTCAGAATCGGAACTGACAAAGTCACTTGCTTTGGCTGCTTCTGAGTTATCTCCCTTCTTTTTATTTGTCTTCTTTACAACTTTGTTGTTCTTTTTCTCAGCTGCCTTTTTTGTGGTCTTTCTGGTTGCTGACTTCACAGCCGACTTTTTGGCTACTGTTTTCTTAGCTGATTTCGATTTTGAAAGGGTCACAACATTTCCCTGTGCTTGTTTCTTCTGTTCTGACTTGACCTTTTGTTGTGTGGATTTCCGGATGAGATTCAGTTTGTTTTCTTCAATCATCTTTGTTTCCCAGTCTTTCAGTTCCGCTTCGTACAACTCCCTGTCTTCTTTAAATCGCTGATGATACATCTAATTTAAAACAGAAGTCAGAAATAATCACAAAAAATATTAAAAACATAAATATACTATAACATGAGTGTTTAGTTGGCTACTATTTGCCACCCATGTATACTATTAGAAAAACAAGAATCTCTGTTCAAATATGGGCATTACTTTTTAGATGTGACCTTGAATTAGAACATGACCCTGTTGTAACTATTCATAGTAATTCATAGATAGAACAAATATTTAAGTAACTTGTGTTTTTTGTTTGTATCAGCTGACTAATCTGTTGTTAGCTCACCTGAGCCATAGGCTCATGGTGAGCTATTGTGACCCGTCTTTGTCCGGCTTCCGGCGTCCGTCGTCCGTCAACAATTTCCTTTAAACAACATCTCCTCTGAAACCACTTGATGGATTTTAACCAAATTTGTCCTGAAGCATCCTGGCACTGATGTCTACAAAAGTTGTTCAAATCATGACCACAGGGTCAAGGTCAAGGCCACTGCTGCTAAAAATAGAAATTCAGTCTTTGCTCAATTACTTGAGTTTGCTTAGGCCTATTGACTCAAACTTGGGGTATGGGTAGCTTATATCAAAAGGCAGCTTGGGGTTGCTACCCAGGTGTCTGTGATCAAGGTCAAGGTCACTATTGCTAAAAATAGAAATTCAGTCTTTGCTCAATTACTTGAGTTTGCTTAGGCCTATTGACTCCAAACTTGGTGTATGGGTAGCTTATATCAAAAGGCAGCTTGGGGTTGCTACCCAGGTGTCTGTGATCAAGGTCAAGGTCACTGTTGCTAAAAATAGAAATTCGGTCTTTGCTCAATTACTTGAGTTTGCTTAGGCCTATTGACTCCAAACTTGGTGTATGAGTAGCTGATATCAAAAGGCAGCTTGGGGTTGCTACCCAGATGTCTGTGATCAAGGTCAAGGTCACTGTTGCTAAAAATAGAAATTCAGTTTCTGCTTAATAACTTGAGTTTGCTTTGGCATATTGACTCCAAACTTGATGTATGGGTTTCTTATATCAAAAGGCAGCTTGGGGTTGCTACCCAGGTGTCTGTGATTAAGGTCAAGGTCACTGTTACTAAAAATAGAAATGCAGTTTCTACTTAATTACTTGAGATTGCTTTGGCCTATTGACTCCAAACTTGGTATATGGATAGCTTAAATTAAGAGGCAACTTGGGAAAGCTACCTACGTGTCTGTGATCAAGGTCAAGGTCACTGTTGCTAAAAATAGAAATTCAGTTTCCACTTAATAACTTGAGTTTGCTTTGGTTTTTTGACTCCACACTTGGTGTATGAGTAGCTTATATCAAACGGCAGCTTGGGATTGCTACCCAGGTGTCTCTGATCAAGGTTGCTAAAAATAGAAATTCAGTTTCCACTAAATAACTTGAGTTTGCTTTGGCATATTGACTCCAAACTTGGTACATGGGTAGCTTATAACAAGAGACAAATTGGGAATGCTACCCACGTGTCTGTGATCAAGGTCAAGGTCACTGTTGCTAAAAATAAAAATTCAGTGTCTGGTTAATAACTTGAGTTTCATACTCAGGTGAGCGATTCAGGGCCATCATGGCCCTCTTGTTTTTCATATAGCATCTGCCACAAACATCAAAATGTGACAGTCCAAATTTAATCTTCACATAAAAAAAGAAATAAAATTATCTGAGCTTTGAGAATTTATTACTATAATTTGTTAGATGCAAACAACAGGACAAAAACACACAGAAGGTTTGAGTAGTGGGGTGGTCTTAATCTGCGACTGGAAAACTGTGCAAACCTGTCAAATGGCACAATAACATTGGGGTATTATTCAGGTGGTCTTAATTTTGATTTCAAAAATAGGGGTTTTACTCTAAAGTTATTAGTTACAGGTTTTGATTTTGAAAACTGGCAGTTTGCTTTTTAGTTTGGTTTACCATAGATCTTTGAAGTTAAAGCTGCTGGTATATACACTACAGCTTATCTCAAGACAGTCAGGCGTCCATGACAGTGTAACTTTATATAACCAGAGCACAAATGGCTACTTGATAAAGGTGAACCCCCATTTGTTGTGAGGACACTGGAGAGATGCTAAAACATACTATATGAAGCTAAATTAAAGGGACATAACTCGAGAAACACCACATGTCACTTGCTGCCTTGCTTATGTGCATCTCCACTCTAAAAATGTTAAGCGTATAACGTTCTGTCGAATGTAGTGGTTGATAAATATAGTGCAGATAGGACTTGTGCTACATTATATTCCACAGGAATTTAAATGGCCACAATTCTGTGAAAAATCACTGAATCAAAACATGCTGAAAACATGAACAACTCTTCTTCAGAGTGAAGTTTTCTGTAAAATGTTATTAAATTCCAACGATTGGTTGCCGAGAAAGAGCCCAGATATGAATGGTCCTATAACATGCCATACATACATACCCTAAATATTTCAGGGAGCATAAAGAGGATCAGGGAGTATGTTTGGTATTTCCATAAAGAACGTCAATAGATACGGGGTCCATTTGCAGATGAAAACTATTCCAGAAAAATGTCAATAATGAACTAGATACACCTGGAATTTCAGTCATTGTGTTGCACAGTACTGACAAATGCTGATTAGACAAGTAAGACAACAGATATTCTTGACTCAGATCTAAGCAATCTGAAAGGTTGATATGGGGCACTCTTTGAACTGACCAATAAAAATCATAAGATCACCAACTGTTTTAAAGTCTTGGATTGAAGGTTCATGAATCTACAAGTTGTTATGGACAAGCACATGTCTCAGAGCTGTTAAAGTTTTACATCATATCAGTAAATTTAACACCATCAACTTATACCCTGATTTATCCATATTTATGGGAAAAGTGATGAGAAAATGTCATTATTGAAAATATGTCAAAAAGTTGAGCACACAACATGGCTTATTTTGCATTATGCAGTAAACTGCTTATCTTATTGTAATAAAAAATGGGTATCAAAATCCCCTAATAATTATAATATGATATAACTTTGATGAAAATAGACATTATAAGTTCTTTCCAATTATAATTTATATGTCTGAACAACCACCAAAGACATGCTCCATCATTATTTAGCAGCATACCTCTTTCTCTTCCTCTGGCAGATTCTTCCACAGTGCTGAACACTCCTCCATGTTCTAAACAAATACAATAAACACAGAGTTCTCAACAGCTTGTAACAGCATCATTGTAAACACAGAGTTCTCAACAGCTTGTAACAGCATCATTGTAAACAAATATGATGGTTTAAACATATAATATTTGTAAAATTATATCCTTATTGCAAAATTATTTCTCCAACTTGAAAAAATTACACTCAATAGATGTTTCCTGTGTTTAAAGCTGTCTTCTTCCGAGTTGGTCTTAATTTATGGTCGGTCTTAATGAGTCCTATTATTGTGTTTAGTTTGAAGACTGGCAGAAAGGGTTCTTGAGATACTGCACTGAAACAGATGATCTTAATGACTTTTGTGACCCAGTTATCTCAAAACAATAGGGATCGTCAAATCAAGGAGTAATGATTATTTAGAAGTTGCCCTACATTTGTAGCCAAAAAGAAGAAATGAAAATTCAAATTTCTCAGCAATTTATTTCAATAGAACTCCTTTCTATTTTCTATCTTTCAATGAACAAAATAGTTCGAACTATTTTTAACTGCGCATGCGCATGGCTGCAAATGTAGGGCAACTTCTAAGTCGGATAGAGTCTATTAAGAGGTTTCTATAGAAAAAAGAAGCCTGCACTCGCTGCGCTCGTTTCGGCTTCTATTTTCTATAGAAATGTCTTGATAGACTCTATCCTATACATAAAGCTCCTGTAACTGAGTGGCAACTGACAAGTGACCACTGGACTAACAGACAGATGATCAGGTAATGTCTTTCCTATGGTGAGGGATTATCAAGATTAAACACTCGACATCTCTATAGGTCTGGTCCTGTCTTTAGCTTTTCTTGAAGAGAATTATGAACACCTGTTGTTGCGGTCAGGGTCTCCAGCATTGCAGGTTTGTGTTTAACACACAGATGCTTCATCAACAGTTATCAATACAAGTACAGAAAAAGTATCTGATTCAGTGTTTGGGCATATACAAATTAATAAAACCTTGAACAAATGAAGCTGAGTCAGTTACATAGAAACAACTAGGTAAAATTGAACAATGATTTTTCAAGTGTTGTGTAGCAAGGGTTCTACACTGTAACTATGATGTAACCTTGACTTACCTTCCTAACAGCCTCCAGTCTCTTCAGTGGCAGGAGCGACTGTATATTCTTCCCCTCTAGATGGTCAGAAACAAACAGCCCGAAGGAAGTTGCTGGAGGTTTTGGCTTCTTGTTGTCTGATTGTAGCTGGAGAAGAAACAAACACCTTACTGAAACTGACGGTCAACAAAATGGTTTGCTTATAGTCTCACAAGCATGAATATCACACGAGGCAAGACGCAGGAAAAGGTACATTCCAGTTGATGTTAATTCTTAAAATGACGTCACAAAGTTGACAAAATGATATTGCTTATTATATATTTGGCAAAAAAATAACTTACCGTCAAAATATTCAACATAGTCTCCAATTAGTCATGAGATAACAAATAATTGTTAGTTCTGTCAAAATATAGTTCTGTCAAAATAAAGTAACAACTAAAATGTCAAAAATACAACCGAAGACACCTTTTCCTGTAGCATGCCCCAGAAAGAATTGTGTCCATAGGACGTGGATGGTCCCTATCAACCTTTCCATGACTGTCAGAGCAGTTTAACATGTCTAACCATTTTGAAGTTGTGTCTTAATAAGATAGGATAAATACACGACATCAGATCTATACAACTCCCCTGTGACTTCCTCTTCTAGCCAGGAAGCATAAAATAAATTTATTTTATATGTAACAAACAGCTTGTTGCCAGAATTTAAAGGATGCTTGGTTTTACTAGCAAAATGATAAGATCGACTTAAGTGGATCATGGTTAAACAAGAAGCTTGTTCTATATGTAGGCAACAATGTGCAACGCCCACAACAGCTATCAGATTTTAGATGATTTCATTTTTTCCATGGTCAGAGGCTTTGATCAACAGTTCTTTTCAGATATCGGGGTTTAATTTGTAGGATTGTAGGCTTGAACTTACTTTCTTGATTTTTCTCTTGTGTTTTTTCTCCCTATGTTCACGGTTCTCAGCTGTGATCTGGGCTTTTTTCTCTGCTGACAAAGATTTCTCCCACTCAGCTTTTTTCTTCTTGTATTCTTCCAGTAGCTTGGAGCTTTCCTCCTTCAGACTCTGTAGTATAAAAGGTTTGATATGCAAAGAAAACACAGCCTGCATATCTGGAAAAGCCAGCAGCCTGAGTATCAGGACAAACTAAACACAGAGAAAATGTTTTAGTAATTTATCACAGTAAACAATGAGTAAATCCCTATATTCATTTATGTACAGGTATCAACATAAATAATCTCAGGCAAAATCTCAGGCAAAATATTTTTGAAGTTATAGGTATTGTGAAAATGAATTAGGACTTGCTGGGGACATTTTAAGTTCAATATCTCTCACTTGAACATTATCAGAGATATAGTCCAAATGTTGTTTTTGTACCTTCAAATGTGAATCTGGAAGCTTCCTGTATTGCTCACCCACCAGTTTGGACAACTCTATTATAGATTTCTCTGCAACATATAACAAACATATAGCTACAGTTGGTTCTTTTAACCCTTTCCTCCACATGTATGCCTTTTACTGAATGGGTGACCACTTTAGAATCAGACCATACAGCACATGATCTGTGCCATTTGATCTTCAATATATGCCTCTTATCAGAAATAATGTGTGAAACTGTTATGCAGCAAAAGCCTTATATATGGAGAAAAAGGTTAACTTAGTTCCAATGCTATACAGTAACTGTGAATTACAAAAAAAAGGAATAACAAACAAGAACCAAGGAATTATACATAGAAATGTTCAAGTGACTGTATATAGCTATTTTGCCAAAAATAATTTCGAAAACAATTTGATGCCTTTCTTTTTATCATTTATCAAAGGAATGTTAGAAATAAAACAGTAGCAACAGTGAACACTAAAACATATGCCACAACTCACATATTTGTCACACAGTTTTGTATAATGTATTATATCTCTCAGCTGTGGCATCAATGTCAGCTGCAATGTCAGTGGGTCAACTGTGATGCCTGTTCATCAGCTGTGATGTCCGTCTGTTAACCCTTTCCTCCATTTATTCTCCTATACGGCATGGGCAAACATCTGTTCTGTCTGATCAGGATCCATTCCGTTCACTTTTAATTTACAAGTTTATTTTTGACCAAAAAGTGAAACATTGCAGATTCTGATCAGACGGCATGGATATGCCAGCTGATCTGGTTTTACACTGTTTGTTCATTCAATAAAAGGCGTATTTACCGGTACAAAGAAAAAAGGATCAGTGTTGCATCGGTTATCAGCTCTTGCATTTGTCACATGCAATCAGCTGTGCTGTCAGCAAGTGAACTGTGATGTCAACTGTGGCATTTATGTGACAACAGCAAAATCAGTGCAAACTTTTATTCTTTTTACATTAATTAATGATTCTACAATTAAAATCATAAATTTTATAATTCAATAAACACAACAGCAATTTTTTTGAAATCTTGCCAAGTACCTGGATGTTTTTTGGAGAGATCTGACCTCACATTCTGGTAATACAACATGAAGCTTGATGGGGGCTTTCTTGGCTTGTCATCTTGTGTTGCTGACATAAACCTCGAGAAACAAGTACTGCAACAGAAAAAAAATCACTTTTACAATTCATTCATATTATTTTAAATTTTCAATATTATAAAATTATAAGAACATGATAATTCAATCTGATTAAAATCATTTCCTGAAAAACGCTACGCTATCAGGATCTGACGACGAGTAACTAAAACATGTTTTTATCACTAACCCTTTGAACCAATCAGATTGTCGCCTACAAAATCGCAAAAGTGAAAGTAGAAATAATATTTTGAACCATGGGAAGTGTCGACAGCTTTCGTAAGACATAATTTACTGGAGATATATGTGTTTAAGTCGTATTGCATTCATTTCTAATGTAATGACATCTTCAGATCATTTTGCGAGCGTAATAAATCATGATTCCTTTATTGACAGTTTCTAAAAATAGTAATTGGGAAAACCGCTATTACTTATGTACGGTGTCTGCGGGCCGTCATCAGATCTAACATTTTGTTAGATCTGACTTTAGTGAGATTGATGATAATTTTGAACACCCGACAAACATGTTATGGCAATAAAATGATTGCAGGTTTCATTTTCAAATACAGAAGCATTGTGAAGTAGGGGAAATACCACTGTGTTTTCAGTATATTTATTACAACATCAGTCAATTCCAACCACTGTAAGAAAAATCTCTTTACCATCGTTTAATGACTGCAGCAACAGTAACTCGATCACAGAAACTATGATTACTGAAACTCACTTGACTCTGTTCTTTCAATCCCCAAATCAATTGACAGGAACAATCTCCAATGAAGTCTAAGTTACACTCTAATGATTATTGGTACATTTGCTCTTCAGTTGTGATCAGAATGCAATTTTCATTTGAAGGTAACAGTGACATTGACTTTTCTATCCTAAAGACACACTTCAAAATTTGGCGATTGTATATTTATCTAATCTTCAATAATTGATTGAAAATCAGTGTCAAATATAAGGCTATCTGAGTCTTGACAGTTTTAAAACATATTATGTCATCCAAGTTTCTAAAAAAAACATGGTTCTACAGTTTGATTTTTAATCAGAAAGTGGTTTTCATTTGAAGGTTGATATGACCTTTGACCTTTTGACTTTCACAGTAATGGAGTCATCTTCTGACCAATTTTCCTACCAACTCTGGTGATTGAACATATCAACTGACATGTCACAATGACCTTGACATTTGGAGGTTAATCAAATCAAAAGGGCTCATCTAAACAAGCAATCTTAAACTAAGTTTGGTGACTGTAGGTCAACCAACGTGTCAATTATTGTTCCAAAATCAAAACGAACAGGATGTTTGACAGTTTGATGCCAACACATTTAACTGATTTCCTTGGAAACTTGATATACAAATTAAAAACCCTTAAAAAATATAGAATTATAATTAAACATGACTTTGATTCAAAAACCACAAAGTGAAGATTCTAAGACAATGATGCTGTAATGAAATTAAAACCATAAAGTAAGATGCCCCAAACATTGTTGATTCACAGCAATTATAACAGCCAAATACTTAATTGATCCCTATAGTTAAAGATCTTTACTATGATATTAACTCTGACACAGTCCTGGCTCTATAGACTTTAATAGAGAGAAGCAACAGTTTTATGTTACTTGGTAAATACATGTAGATTGTAATGTTGAAATTATTTATCTACAACAGTCTTTGCGAAAGTTGCCGGACCGTCAGACATGTCCGGCAAAAATTAGACCGGTCTGATAATTTTTTTCCGAATTCCGGACCTTATGTCCGGCACAATTCAGTCGTTTATTTTCTGATAACGACTGAGTAAGAGTCTATCCGTCTGGCACGAGTACCGGGATTTATCCAAGTCTGATCAACACCGAGTTTTCTCCCTTGAATAAAAGAAAATGTTTTGCCGTTTCTTTTTAAGTTTTCAATCAAATTCTAGATTAATTTACCATATGTGACATTCGACCTTGTACAAAGAAAATGTCGTTCTTGCGGTATTACGATGGCGATACACCAGGCGAAAAAAACACGGAAAAAACTGATGAAAAATGAAAAGCAAAAGAAAAGGAATACGAGTCCAAGCGCACGCAGCGAAAATTGGTTTAAAAAATGAAGAAATGGACGCCTGTAGTTACTTTTCGATGAGAATAGTTTCGATGAGACAGTATTTGATGACACTGAAGAAATCGTACCCAGTTCTGATGTAAGTCCAGTGGAATCCAGACCATCCAATTCCTTTTCCACATACTCTATTGACATGTTTTGTGGTTGTTTAGATAATTATGAATGTTTTGATTTCCAGACAGAGTCCATCAATCTGGATAAACTGATGTTAAATGTAAGAGAATAAAAAATGTTACAGAAACCTTTAAAGGATGATGTGTCTTTAATTTAATACACAAACAAAAGTATACATGTATTTGAAAAAAAAAAATCTGTCAGACAAAATTTCTTTCGTTCAGACAAGAATTGGAAGTTTGTCTGACCGGATGTCAGACAAAGTTTTCAGCAGTTTCGCGAAGCCTGCTACAATCTACAACTTTTATTACAGGAAGGATGCGCAGCAGCTATTAATTCAGTGGATATCCAGTAAGTTTACTGGTACCATACAGCCCAGAACTTAGAGCATTTTAACCACTCAAAACAAAATGCTTCCCCCTCCATCCCCGGCAAAACAGGGTTGGGCGGTAAATACCACCCCTGGTATTTACCGGTGGTATTTACCGTCCTGAAAATACTCCCCAAAGTGGCAAATACTGGAAAATACTGGCAAATACTACTCAGATGAGTTTTCTTGCCTTAAAATACTGCAGAAATCTTAACTTAGTTGACTGTTATTATTGTATAATCATAATAATAATTAAATTGCTCAGATATTTTAACTAAATTTCATATCAGGTGATGACTTTTATCACTTATAGTAAAAAAAAATCTTAAAGAACTGGGTTTTTTTACTTAGAACATAAAAATACAGCAGGTGAGAAATTAATGCTGATCCACCTGTTCACATGGCTGTGACACTTAACAAGCAAGGCCATAAGGTCTAGACTATTAATACAACATGTTTCATACATGGAGCTGTAATAGCCAGGGGCAACAAAGGCAACAGTAGAGTGTCATAAATAACCTATAGGATTCTTCTAGGTGCAAGTAAATGGTTGTGTATTGGTATAACTACAGAAAGCTGCCAAACTGGTGTTCTGTTACAGATATCTTAAGGGGGAAAGAAGAGAGTGACTGGTAGACAGAGGCTTCTTTGGATCTAACCTTATTTGTTATTGTATTCATGCAGGGCTTTCCCCAGGCAATTATTGCATACCAGGGCCGTGATGCTTTAATTTCTAAACTATCATTTGCGAGATGCTTATAATCTGCCGGTATGCCATAAATCCAGGCCGGTATGCCTGAAAATTCAATATAGAAGGTCAATAAACATGTCAAATTACGAAACTCTTTTGCCAATTTCAAGCTTTTCTCTGATAAAGTTAAGGGTCTACTGTAAAAGATCACTTGCTACAATACTTAATTAGCGTCTGCTGTGTACCAGAAGTCCTATACAGAGAAGACGGTCGTAAATCAACCAAATAAGAACACATTATCTAGGCAGTTATCATTGCCCAAAAGTCGGTATGTTGTTTTTTAATGACCTGTTTAACTGTGAATAGTTGTGAGCATGTAAGTGGTAATTGATAATCTTGTCACTATAATTAACAGGTGCTAAAATTATAACCAAAAAATGAAAACGATATTAGAGTAATTAATAATGCAAATAACTGAACATCTTTAAATGCTGTCTATATAAATAAATGGCGATTATATTGAACACTTTGACTTCAACATGTGTTGAATTGAGGCATTATTACAAGAACAGGAGGTCTGCAATCAAGGGCTGTGTATCTGGTGTTAATAATGTTGCAACAAGAGACAATTTTGGCATGATTTTTGGGTGACGTCACGTCACCCAATGCTACAGTATATGTGAATTTCTCGATGGTACCTCGCTCTCTATCTACTTCGTGCTAATGAACGCGGTACCAAATGTGAAATCCGATCGTTTTACCTCCAGTAGGTTCACTGAGTTTATGAGACGGTAGACGGCGCAGCTCGATTGTCCTGTAATCTGAACACACATTTTTGTGGAATTTTTGTGATAAAATTTCCCGATTAAGGTTTCAGAACAGTACGGATTATCTTGGAAAAACGTTGTAAATAACAGACAATTATCTCTCTAATAGTTTTAAGTTTTGGGAATAGCAGCTTTCGCACAGATAAGAACTCACAAGTGGTGAACTGTATCATGTCATTGTAAACTTGCTTAATTGCTTTTGCTATCTTGTATACCTTAGAGCTCTTGAGAAAATTATCATTTTATGAATGAAATTTTTGCAGAGGACATTGACATTAGACATACTTCAGTATTCTTAAAAAATACTTTATTTGATTTTGAATTTGTTTGAAAAGGTAAAATCAAACTGAAGAAAAGGAGCGATTGAAGTATCTAGCTGTTAAACATAAGTCCCTGTGGTTGTTGTTGTTGTTTGACCCTCCCGCCTCTGACCGAGGACATTATGATGTGGTTCGTGAAGTCCCTGTGGTTTATCATCATTGTATTATAAACTCTCTCTCATATCTGTTTTATGAATCATTTTGATAGTAGACTTGGCTATAGCAGCATAGTAATAAAGCTTATATATACAAACACTGGTAGTTGTTAGAACATTACATCCGGTGCATCCAAAAGTTAACATGTGAGTCATACAAGGTTTTATCTGATATCTCATGGGATCTTTCGGTTATTTATTGTTAGTGTGGGGTGTCTTGCGGTGGTGTGGGGTGTCCTGGGGTAATTAGTAACACCCTAAATTCAATACATGTATCGTTTAATCGGCAAATTATCGAATACAAAACCTGCTTAAACTATACAGTGGTGTTTATCAATCAGTAAGTGGTTGTACTTTGTTTATTTTATAAAAATTTTAACATGCGTTGAAATAACCATGTAATTTGGAGAAAAATTTGAACGTTTCCCCGTCCAATCAAAACGTAATGTACGAAACGTGATATATTATTGAAGAATATTCCTTCGAAAGTTTCTTACTATACAATATCTTGACAAATTTCAGTTAAAATATATAATAATTTTCATAAAATGTATCGATTATTACAAATCTTGCGCATATTTATCGTATAAAACGTTCAAATTTATTCGTACTCGAAATTTTCGCCCCAACTCAGTCTTGGATATTAGCATCTACCCGAATGCCCGTGGTAGATAAAAACTTGATAAAGCAGAAGCCAGACACACAAACTTTTGCTCTGCCATCCAAACTCCTCAAATAGGAAACTCCACAAAATCATTATGACTATCACTCTAAAACGTCACCCATCAGTACTTTCAGTGCTTTGATTTAGACTGATGTCCATTAAGAAATTAAGCAACAGCTGTTTTCTATTAAGTACAATACAATAGTAAGTCTGTGGTAGTTCTGTGAAAATGTGCTTTGAAAAAATGTGATGCATTTTCATATTCCAAAAAACTTATAAACTTTGTTGCTTTGTGCTAAATATATATTAATATATTTTAAGATGCACCACATTAACAATGTTAAAACATTTTGTGCGAATTTGCAAGTCACGCGTAGGATGCCAGGATGCCTTAAAAATTTTCTTGGGAAGGCCCTGTCATGTATATTTATTTAAGTTGTGTACCTTACTTGTTAATAATTAAAATTAACCCTTTTAAATGCTGAATCCATTATTGTTAATAATTGAATTTTGAAGTTGTCCAAATGCTGACTGTAAGGAATACATTGTATTGCATAAATTCCATGGGCGGTCAATTTAAATGACCACTTTTTCAGTACTTTAATATTTATTTATATGATTCTGATAATAAGTATATTTGTATAAATTCAAGACTTGTCAATTCAATCGACCAGTATTTGCCTGTAAACACTGCCGGCATGGAAAATACTCATAGTTGCCGGCATTTAACCATTTACTTGCATCCTACATTTATGACAATTTACTGTTGCCATTGTTGCCCCCAGCTATAACAGGACTCTTGTATAAACGTCATCTGGAAACTTGTTACCAATGACCTGGCTTATTACTGTGGTATCATTTTATTTAGCGATGGCTTAATTTTCGCGTATTTCGTGCTCGGGCCAGTGCGCGAATTTAAAACCTAAGCTAAAATTTAACCAAAAAGTTCCACATACGTATTCGAAATGTGCTATATCCGAATGGACCTACACTTTATACATGTATATAGTTGCCCGAATCGCTATTTGATATAGATTTGAAGTATCGAAAACTTAAATTAAACAAGAGGGCCATGATGGCCCTATATCGCTCACCTGACTACAAAAGTACTCTCAGCTTGTGGTTTCAGACAAGAAGATTTTTAAAGTTTTTCCTATACAAGTCTATGTAAAATGAAGTGACCCCTGGGGCGGGGCCAATTTTGACCCCAGGGAAATCATTTGAACAATCTTTGAAGAGTTCCAATAGAGGATGCTAAATGCCAAATATCTAAGCTCTAGGCCTTGTGGTTTCAGACAAGAAGATTTTTTAAAGTTTTTCCTATATAAGTCTATGCAAAATGAAGTGAACCCTGGGGCGGGGCCAATTTTGACTCCAGGGAAATAATTTGAACAATCTTTGTAGAGTTCCACTAGAGGATGCTAAATGCCAAATATCTAAGCTCTAGGCCTTGTGGTTTCAGACAAGAAGATTTTTAAAGTTTTTCCTATATAAGTCTATATAAAATGAAGTGACCCCTGGGGCGGGGCCAATTTTGACCCCAGGGAAATCATTTGAACAATCTTTGTAGAGTTCCACTAGAGGGTGCTAAATGCCAAATATCTAAGCTCTAGGCCTTGTGGTTTCAGACAAGAAGATTTTTAAAGTTTTTCCCATATAAGTCTATGCAAAATGAAGTGACCCCTGGGATGGGGCCAATTTTGACCCCAGGGAAATAATTTGAACAATCTTTGTAGAGTTCCACTAGAGGTTTCTAAATGCCAAATATCTAAGCTCTAGGCCTTGTGGTTTCAGACAAGAAGATTTTTAAAGTTTTTCCTATACAAGTCTATATAAAATGAAGTGACCCCTGGGGCAGGGCCAGTTTACACCCCTGGGAAATAATTTGAACAATCTTTGTAGAGTTCCATTAGAGGATGCTAAATGCCAAATATCTAAGCTCTAGGCCTTGTGGTTTCAGACAAGAAGATTTTTAAAGTTTTTCCTTTATTAGTATATAAGTCTATGTAAAATGAAGTGACCCCTGGGGCGGGGCCAAGTTTGACCCCAGGGAAATCATTTGAACAATCTTTGTAGAGTACCACTAGAGGGTGCTAAGTGCCAAATATCTAAGCTCTAGACCTTGTGGTTTCAGACAAGAAGATTTTTAAAGTTTTTCCTATATAAGTCTATGCAAAATGAAGTGACCCCTAGGGTGGGGCCAATTTTGACCCCAGGGAAATCATTTGAACAATCTTTGTAGAGTTCCACTAGAGGGTGCTAAGTGTCAAATATCTAAGCTCTAGGCCTTGTGGTTTCAGACAAGATGATTTTTAAAGTTTTTCCTATATAAGTCTATGCAAAATGAAGTGACCCCTGGGGCAGGGCCAATTTTGACCCCAGGGAAATAATTTGAACAATCTTTGTAGAGTTCCACTAGAGGATGCTAAATGCCAAATATCTAAGCTCTAGGCCTTGTGGTTTCAGACAATAAGATTTTTAAAGTTTTTCCTATATAAGTCTATGCAAAATGAAGTGACCCCTGGGGCGGGGCCAATTTTGACCCCAGGGAAATCATTTGAACAATCTTTGTAGAGTTCCACTTGAGGGTGCTAAGTGCCAAATATCTAAGCTCTAGGCCTTGTGGTTTCAGACAATAAGATTTTTAAAGTTTTTCCTATATAAGTCTATGCAAAATGAAGTGACCCCTGGGGCGGGGCCAATTTTGACCCCAGGGAAATCATTTGAACAATCTTTGTAGAGTTCCACTTGAGGGTGCTAAGTGCCAAATATCTAAGCTCTAGGCCTTGTGGTTTCAGACAATAAGATTTTTAAAGTTTTTCCTATATAAGTCTATGCAAAATGAAGTGACCCCTGGGGCGGGGCCAATTTTGACCCCAGGGAAATCATTTGAACAATCTTTGTAGAGTTCCACTAGAGGATGCTAAATGCCAAATATCTAAGCTCTAGGCCTTGTGGTTTCAGACAAGAAGATTTTTAAAGTTTTTCCTATATAAGTCTATGTAAAATGAAGTGACCCCTGGGGCGGGGCCAATTTTGACCCCAGGGAAATAATTGGAACAAACTTTGTAGAGTTCCACTAAAGGATGCTAAATGCCAAATATCTATGCTCTAGGCCTTGTGGTTTCAGACAAGAAGATTTTTAAAGTTTTTCCTTTCGGTTGCCATGGCAACCAGAGTTCTGCATGGAATTGATTTCTTTGAACAACTTTGGAAGAGCTTCATGCAAGGAACATTCCTGCCAAGTTTCAGCAAGATTGGCCAAGGAGTTCAGGAGAAGAAGTCGTTTGAAGAAAAAGTTGACGACACACGGACGGACGACGGACATCAGGCGATCACAAAAGCTCACCATGAGCACTTCGTGCTGAGGTTAGCTAAAAAGGAAATAAAATTAGTTATAACTGTTGAATTTCTTTTGAAATATGTTTTATGTTACTCTAAAACTTAAACGACAATTTAGTCAGCGCACTTAGGTCAGGTCATGTTTTACCAAACAGTATCGTTGTCATCTCATTTATGATGTATCATCACTTTTTTTAGTAACTGCTTCGCAATTAATTGACACTTTAGACCATAAAACAGGTACGAAATTTAACATGCCAATAATGATATGAATGGTCCAGATAAATGGATAAGGGGGTCCCGTGTCAATTAGCAGCACCGAATAAACAGCGGTCCGATAACTGACTAACAAAGGAAGTGGTAATTGACAAGGGGCCAACTGACATGGTTAGCTCGCGTGTTCAAATAAACAATAGGTATTAGTAACGGGTCGGTAAAATATCTATAATAATATTTTTTTTTTTGAAAAATTGGATTTGCACGAATTTACGTCCGCGCTGAACAGTCTTTTTCGGCGATTGTGCGAAATTTCGTGCCAGCGAAATTAAATGATACCACAGTAATTGTCAGTGGCCAGTTGCTTAGGTGGATTAGCATTAACTCCTCATTTCTAATGTAGGTTCAAAGGTAAAATAGTAACAGAATAATTGTTAAAAAATTTCTTGATGCATTTGTTTTTAGTTTTTAGACCTTGGAGTTTAACTCATTTTTGGCAGTTTCAACAGGCTTAAACTACTTCAAATTATTTGCTTTTGTCAATAACCTTACATGAAAATTAATAAAAAAATATCAGAGTAATTTAGTTATTTAAGAATTGTACAATTTTTTTTAATTGAAGTTAAGATTAGTGCAGCATTTCAAGCAAAATTTTCTGTTGGGAAGTATTTGCAGTATTTGCTAATTAAGGAGTATTTTCCGGGGCGGTAAATACCAGAGGTGGTATTTAACTTGATCCACTGACATGAAGAATTGCAGGTGTACTGCATTTTGGAAGATTATAAAACTTGAGATAAACTGACAGTTTATTGCACAAATTGAATATTGCCTTGTCTATCTTTTACTTAATTGCTGACTAGGGAATCAGCAATTTTCGTTCGGGCTGTCAGTAACAGACAAAATAAAGTTAATAAACTTATCATATTGAAATCCTATTTTAGGGTTAAGGTTAGCCTAGTTTTGCACATGGTAACACTACAGTAATTCAAGTGGCTTGGGAACCAGTCAATTTTGTCTAGGGCAGTCAGTTTTGTCTAGGGCAGTCAGTTTTGTCTAGGGTTTGTGCAGACCATTAGATAGAGTAATTCTGTGATTGGTTGAAAATGCAAAAGCAGAATAAAAATATTTAATAGCTATGTGAAAATGCACAGTGTGTAGAAGAAGTTAAAACAAAACATTTGCATTTTTATTTTGAGTGTATGAAAATTTTTATCTTTAACAATGGGAAATATTTTGGACAAAGTGAAACTGAAAGTGGCGAATAGCTGAGGGTGGTGGTATTCCAGTGCATGGGAGTCTATGGGAAATGAATTACTGTAGTCTAACCACATACAATTATTTAGATCTTAACCCTCATCATTACGACAATATCCTTTTCCATAATGCTTAGTATTTAAAAGCAATATAATCGTAATTGCCTTCTTCTCATTGAGCACCCTTTTTGTAATGCGATTGCAATTTTTTTTCAATATCATGATCTAGTGATGCATACCTGTGAACCGTTATTCGTGATCAGGTGGGAGATTGACTCCAAAAAAGTGGGAGATCAGGGTAAAAAAGTGGGAGATTTTACAGAGCGTTGTTTTATGGTATACTGTGGAACATTTTTAGCTCTGGATAGTGAGAATATATCAAATTTACTCTTGTTTTCCTTGTCAGATATACTTTTATTCTAAGACCTCTAGTTTACAAACACTACTAAACATAAATAAAATATTTTTTAATAAATAAATAATTTATTTGTCATAAAGAATCGACAGCCAAAAAGTTAAACAATCACTATCTTACTCAGGATTGGACGGAAGATTTCCAGGAAAGGGGTTGTTTGTGTCAGTCATATGATGATTTTATACATTCTGGCCCAAGAAGTGGGGTCAATCAACCCCATTGAACCCCCTCTAGATCCACCCCTGTTATTTGTCATGTCAAACAGTGCATTCGTTAGTGATCATTAAAGTTAAACATCTTCAATAGCTTTAACAGTTTATTTGTAAAGTACACACCCTTTCTTAGTAGCACTTTAAAATTTATCACGAGCATCAAACTAAAGTGCATATGGTGCTTTTGATGTCCACCAATACCCTAATGCTAATGACCAACTCAGTAATTTCATTTGTGCACAGGTATGGTGAGAAAATCAATAATTGTTATCAAAACATCAACCTGTCTGAAGTTCAAGGTCATGCATGACATTTCACTGACTGGTAATCCATTTACGACTTCCTGTCATTCAAAAAGGCGCCAAAATATCATTAACCAGTCTAATTTGTACTCACGTGATGAAAGCATGATCGTAAATGTGTTTTAATGGGGAGATTTCACAAATGTTGCATGGAAATGTCAAAAGTCGGGAGAAATAGCATAATATGCGGGAGGCAGGAGATTGGACTTAAAAATCGGGAGTCTCCCGCCTAAGTCGGGAGGGTTCACAGGTATGGTGATGTTTTTCTTTTTGCTAAAAATAGGTGATCCGAGGGTATCAAGTCAAATAGGCCACAAGTCATATAGGCCACAAGTCAAATAGGCCACAAAATAGTCAAATGGGCCACAGAAAAAAGTCAAATAGGCCACACATTTTATTTTCCAATTCAAATAGGCCACAAAAAAGTCAAATAGGCCACAAAAAAAGTCAAATAGGCCACAAATATTTTTACATAAGAAAAACAGTTTTTTTAAAGATTTTTTTAGTTGATGTATTTAAGAAATGTTTAGATGTTACTGAATGTTAAGAATGTGTTTTTCAATGTATAAATGGTGTTAAAACAATCAACAATTAAGTCGGAGTAAGATTTACAGTGGGTAAAAATGATTAACAATTAAGGATAAAATATTGGAACTTATGCTAAATAAAAACACATTGTTTGTGTCTCGGGTGCAAATTGTATCCATGAAAGAGGTTATAACCTGCAATATTATTAATCTATCACAATTTGTTAGAGGTTGCAATAACTTTGAATAATTTTGAATAATTATTTAAAATATTAATAAAAGTATTATTATGTAATAAAAGCATTTTTCCTTTATGATTACTCTGTTACATTTCCTTGAATGAAATCGATCTCTGACAGTCTGTAGTAAGTTCATATGACCTTGCATATTTTGAGACAGTGTTTTTTTTAATGTCAAATATTTGGAGAAATTGGGCCCCATTCCCCCCTCAAAATAGTATATATTTTTCCCCCACATCCAATAAAAAATCCCCCCTTTGCTGGAGTCTGTTATGGACGGTTAAATTTGTTCTGCTAATGTGTAAAATGGTGATAGTGAAAATGATAGTGAAGATGATAAATCTTAATTTTTTTCTGATGCAAGAAAATTCAACTCTGGGAAGTACAAGGCAAGATTTACTTGGTTGTACTACAGCACAAGATCAGTGAAACTTTGTTTTGTTGTGTTTGACAGCTGCAAGTATCTTCCAAATATTCCCCCCTATCCTTTGTTCGAGTCACAATTTTCCCCCTCCAAAGGGCTGCGAACCCCTTCCCCCCAAAAGTGAAAAAAAACACTGCGAGAGTTTATTTAATAATCAAATTTCATCAATTGACATTCAATATAAATTTGCCTGTCACTATTTTAACAGTCATCACTTTCAGGTAGTACTTGTAAGTCTAGTATATGACAATTTACTGTACACAGTTAGTTTTGTTTTTAAATTTACATAAATTTTTTCATGTATCATTTTTAAATTGATTTTTAAAAATCTGCTTGTCATCCTGAAACTCTAGAACAAATAAAGACATCATCTGACTGCCATTTTTTCTTTACAAACTTGACTGCCATCAAAAAGTAAATTAATTTGTGTAATAGTCTTAATCTGTTCTCTACACTGTCATTACCCAAGGTGTTGATTAAATCAGCAGTTTTGACAGTCTGTCAAATTGTTATATAAGAATCACAATTTACAACACTTGCAGTAACAGTCAGAGGTGCTAATGCGATCAAAGGTGTCAAATTAAATAAAAAAAATTATTTCTAATCCAAGTTACATGTCCGGGGCATTTTTCATTGTTTAGGAAATATGACCCATACCCTTGGAATTGAAAAAGTTTGTGTCGTTTTGGCAGAAATTGGGAAGTTTTTTCATCAATAATGGGTAATACAAAGTTTTAAATATACGTATTTAATATTATCAATAATTTCTGGATTAAAGAACCAAATAATGCTGAATTAATTAACAAGCTAAAATATTTTATTAACACATGACACACACACAGGTTTTTAGTCAGAAATTTATGTATGGATTCAATTGGGATTTTTTTTTTCACTAATAAGGAAAACATATATGTTTTGCCATTGGGAACAGGACTGAATATCTGTTATAAAATTGACCAAAAAAGCCCTGACATCAGACCATGCAAAATCCACAGCTTATGTTGCAACTGCATTGATATTACATTCTCTGCTAGTGTAGACCAAGTGACTTGGGGAGACTAAGGACATAAAAGAGCATATTGACACATAAATAATGTTTATTGTTGTTCTGATCGATGACATTGGAAACATGTACTAGGCACATATTGCTTTGTACAAAATCCCCAATGAATGAAGCAACTTGTGAAAAAATATTTTATAGAATATCATATAAAACATTATAAACTGACTTAGAACATACTTACACAATGATAATAAAGTCTTTATAAATAAAATAAATATGTGGCCTATTTGACTTCTTTCAAAATCAAGTGTGGCCCATTTGACTTTTTTGTGGCCTCTGACTTGTGGCCTATTTGACTGTAATCCTGATCCGAGAGTCCTTTCGGGCATCGCGAATTCTAATTATTATTAGCAACGCCAAGGATTAGCAGACTGCCAAACTCTTAGCTTATATTGCAATTTCTACGTTTTTTCAGATAAGTTTTTCATGCAACTTGAGAGATTACCAGGAACCATTTAGGAAGACTTTTCTGCCAATCAAAGTTTTTGCAAATTGCCCAAGCACCGCCATTTTTGGAGGGTTTTCAATAAACTCCGTTTTGGCCGTATCGGTACTTACAAACAGTCTAAAGAAACCAAAACAGCAGCATACAACTGAATTGAATGCCCAAAACTTAAATATTCTTCTGCTGCCTATGATCACTACCTCAGATATCGATAAGATAGAAACTATACAGAGACGAGACATTTTTAGATCTTGTAATCTGCATTTATATTAACTACAGTACAGATTGTAATAACTTTAATAATTTATAGTTTATGTACTTAATTTTTAATAATTTATTTTATATGTGCTGCATGATCCTCATCTATGTACTTTGCTTGTCTAATAAGTCGGTGTTAAAAGCTCTTTAGAGCTTATGTTAATTGTTGATTATCCGACTCTATGTAAATAAAATTTACTTGACTTGACTTGACTTGAGCAGCTCGATTTGTTGTTAATGACTATTCTAAGGCACCGGGCTCAGTGACAAACATTCTATAACAGCATTAAATTGGCCATCCCATAGAAAGTAGGCGTACCGATAATAGACAAGTACTATTCCATAAAATAGCTTATAGTTTAGTAGCAATGGACATGAACGAGTATTTACAATCATACACGAGACAATCAAGACATTACCATAACCAAGCATACCACATAGTTCAATCAACCAATGATACATGCATGCAAATATTCATTCTTTCCACGCACATTCTACCTGTGGAATACTCTTCGCTGGCTACATGGACTGCCCCATAAACGTTTAGCTATATTTTCATTATTAACCCTTAGCTCACTAGTTCTGCATAAAACCATATGCATATTGTAGTATACTAGGGCCTTTAAGGTTTTTAAAGTATTAGGTTTTGCACCCTTTCTGCACGTTGTTAGGTCACTCTTGGGAGGACTGAGTAGCCTGGGGGCATTAACACATTTATCTTTTACTAACCCTCACGCGGCATGGCCATAATATATCAGTAAATGCATGGTTGCCATTACAATAGAAGAAAAAGAAGAAGATTGACTGATTACACATGTCATTTTAGTAGTTAACAAATTTTATCTGGTGGTTATAATTGTACGCTTTCTTTGAGGTTTAAATACAAGCGGTCAGATTAAATGCATGCTGCTAGAGATAAACATTGTGATACCAATTAGATAATAAAAATGGAAACTATACAAACACACATTGCGGCAAGATGCAACTTTCAAAACAGGGATGCTGACAGCATTTTGATGCCACTTAACATGTGTTATGCTACTATGTCTCTATGATGTGGAGATAATAATTTAAGAACTACAGGTTGTGTTCTAACTATGATTTAATATAGATCTTTATTCTAAGAGTGCGGGTACTAACTGACCATGAGATAAGGCATGCACAGCTTCTTATATGTGATAAGGTAGACAACTCTGTACTACCAGATACTGTTACATCTCCCTTCTTTAAAAAAAACAACAACATAATTTATTTTATTACATATATGAAAATATTCTGATTGATTAAACCAAATGTTAATTGTGTGATTTCTCAGGATTCACAGTTCCTTCATCTTGACTAGGTGGAACTAATGTAAACAACTTTAGATAACACTTGAGAGTATTATATTACACAATTACTTAATTAATGAGGCAATTTTATCACTATCAAGATGCTGTAGAAATTATCACTCCTGTAATGTCCATTTTGATTGACAGCACAATTAGAGTTACATTGATTTAATCACCTTTGGTTTTACAGATCTTCCTGATCTTGTCACATAAAGATTTAAATTTGGGCTTGGGGAGGATGTTGCAGGTACTTGTGAAGTAATTTGCTCTTTAATTTCCGACTCCAAAGCTGTTTCTTGTTCATTTATCAAAGATGGTATTTCAGGATCTAAAGGCTCATTGTTCTGAATGGACTCATTAGTTTTCAGCAAATCTCTTCTACTACGTCTGTAAATTACACCATCAGGTGTTTGAACAGAGTATGATCTTTCATCATGCTTGTCAACAACAACAGCTGGCTGCCATGTTTTGTCAGACTGTTGTATCCTGGCAGATTGACCTATCTGAAGGGGTTCTAGGGGTTTGGACTGCCTATCATAATAGCCTTTTCCCTTCATTTTTTCTTGCCTAATACTTTCCATTACCAAATGAGATGGAATTGTTTTAGGTTTCATATTTTCTGCAGTTGTTGGAAGAATAGATCGCAACTGCCTGCCCTTACATAATTGAGCTTGGGAATAACCTGACTTTAGAGGTGTGTTCCTGTATTCTAGGATACCTATGAGGGGATCTCTTTTGTCTTCTTTGGCTTTTGTTAAGATTTTCCTGCATACGGAGACATATTTCTCTGCCAACCCATTCGTCTGATTATGATAAGGACTGATTGTGTGATGCTTAAAATCCCATTCCCTTGCAAAATCAGCAAATTCTTGTGACTTGTAACAAGGACCACCATCAGAGATAACCTTCTCACAAATACTCCATCTGGCCATTATGCCTTTCATTCTGTTAATGACTGTGGCACTTCTCATGTTTGGGAGTTCTTTGACCTCAAAGTATCTACTGTAATAATCAACAACTATTAAGTAGTTCTTGTTTTCCCAGGTGAATAAATCAGTGCCTATAATTTGCCATGGGTATTCAGGGATCTCAGTGGGAATTAATGGCTCTTTGGGATTGGAATTACGGTGTGTCAAACAGATGTTACAATTAAGCACCATTGTGGTTATATCAGCTGATATTCCTGGCCAAAACATAACATCACGTGCTCTACTTAGACATTTCTCTACACCCATATGACCTTAATGAACTAATTCCAGCATTTTTGACCTAATTGCCTTTGGTATTATGATTTTATTGCCCTTCATGATTAACCCATCAATACTGGTTAATTCATCTCTATAGTTCCAGTAAGCCAAAACCTGGGATGGACACTGATGTCTGGCTTCTGGCCAAGCCTTGAGTATAGTCTTTTTCAACAAGACTAACTGATCATCTTGATCAGTCAAAGTTTTGATTTCTTGTAATTTTCTGTCAGAGACAGGTAAACTGGAAATAACCATGTGGACTTGCAAATCCATTCCCTCAGATAACTCTGGAGATGTGTCATTAAGGTGATTCCTACTTAATGTATCTGCAACTGGGATTTGCTTGCCTGGGTAATGCTTGGGATAGATATCATATCTCTGCAACTGGAGAAGCATGCGTTGCAGTCGTGCAGGGGTGGAACTGAGGGGTTTCTTGAAAATAGATATTAATGGCAAATGATCAGTTTGCACATCAACTTTTCGCCCATACACGAAATGGTGAAACCTCCTGCACCCGAAAAGAATGGCATACATTTCCTTTTCGATCTGTGCATAGTTAACCTCTGATTTGGTTAAGGACTTTGATGCATATGCTATAGGCCTGCCCTCCTGCAAGAGAGTAGCTCCAAGCCCATTTTTACTAGCATCAACTTGCAAGATAAGGGGTTTCTTGTGATCATAATATGATAATACTTGACCTGGTTGAGTGATGATCTCTTTTACACTTTGAAATGCATCACTTTGGGGCTTTTCCCTGCAAAACTCAATATCCTTTGACATTAACTGTCGCATGGGGGCGGTAACCTCTGAAAGATTCGGTGGAAAGCGTGACAGATAATTGATCATACCAAATAAGGTTTCAAGCTCAGCCTTATTGGTTGGGGGTTGCATTTCTTTAATTGCTTTGACCTTGGCTGGGTCGGGTTTGAGTCCCTCTGAAGTTAACAAGTGACCAAAGTACTCTACTTCAGATACTCCTACTACGAGCTTATCCTCGTTAAAGCAAACACCCTTCTCTCGTGACCTTTGTAAGACTGCCCTGAGATTCTTATCATGCTACGCCCATGTTTGACCATAGACCAGAAGGTCATCTACAATCTGGACTATACCGTCTAAACCTTCATAGCATTCATCAATTTTTTGCATGAATAAATCTCCACTACATACCAGACCAAATGGTAGTCGAAGATAACGGTACCGACCATACATTGTATTGAAGGTTGTAAGGAATGATGCGTCCTTATCAAGCTTCAAGGCCCAATATCCCGATCTAGCGTCCAATTTCGTGAAAAACTTGGCGCCATTGAGTTGTGGCAAGATATCATCTATAGTTCTCATAGGGTAATGGAGGCGCTGGATAGCTCTATTTAGGTCACGGGGATCAAGACATATCCTAATATTACCGTTGCTTTTCTCGGCAACGACCATAGAGTTAACCCATTGTGTTGGCTCGCTTACTTTGGTAATGACACCTAATTTCTCCATACGGGCCAGCTCATCTTTGACCTTTGCATGTAGAGCTACAGGGACTCTCCTGGGTGGATGGACCACAGGTGTAACTGAGGGGTCTACATGAATTGAACACTCCCCTGGAAATAGCCCTATTTCTTTAAAGACGTTGGAATACTCCTCTAGAATAGACAACTTAGTCAGAGGGGTTTGACTCTGAAATACCCTATATGGTAAAATATTAACTTGGCTCCCAGTATCAATTTTGAATTTGATTTGCGTCTTAGAAGGACCTACCTCAAAATCTGCAAAAACCTGCCCATTTGTAACCTTTGACTCAACACTATCAATGAAAATAAAATCGTGATTTGAATTTTCAACATCCTCAATTTGAATTTCATTCACACTCGATTTGCACATAAATCCAAAGTGGTTCCATCGTTTGCACTTAAAACACTGCTTTCCTTTTGCTGTGCAGAGCTGTGCCTTGTTATGCGGTTTTCCACATTTCTGACAGTTTCTGTTATCCTGATTAACGCTGCCGTTGGCTTCTGTCTGTGTGCGCTTTGATGCCCCATTCTTTCCCTGGTCTGAGGTGTTATGACCAGACTGGCCTGAGGTGTTGTGACCAGTATTCTTCTTCCTCTGTTGCGGGTTTGATCCTCGCCGTTGAACAGCATTTACTGAACTAGCTGCTTGATTCATTTCTCGCAGCTGCTCCTGAGCGTATTCAAAAGATTGGGAAATTTGAATTGCTCTGTCTAATGTTAATTTGTCACCTTCGTTTATAAGCTTTTCTCTGATTTTCTGTGATTTCACGACAAACGCTAGTCTATCTCTAATCATTTCATCTTTGTCTGTGAAATTGCAATCAACTGCTAGAAGACGTAGCTTGGTGAGAAATTGTTCAAATGATTGTTCATTTTGAATTTCATTGTTGAACTTGTATCGTGAAAATATGTGATTGACTTTAGGTTGAAGATGATGCTTGACTGCTTGGTAAATTGTGTCAAGTTTCTTCCTCTGTTCGGCTGACAACCCAAGTGTCCCATATATATCACGTCCTTGTTCTCCAATCCATAGTAACAAATAAGTTATCTTCACACTCTCCCCCTTCCCTTGTAATGGACCATTAAAGATCAAATCACAATGTTCTTGGAACTTTCTCCAGGCCTCAGGAAGGTTTGAACTTGACCAGTTCATTGATGGTGTGGGTAAACCATGTAAATCCATTGTGAAATATGAAATTCAGCACTGATGTTTTATATTAAGAATCCTCTACCTTGAATGTTCAAATTCACAAAATAAATTCCAAAGTTACTGTGAGTTCAATAACTCCTTTATTCTGACACCATGTTATGTTACTATGTCTCTATGATGTGGAGATAATAAGATAAGAATTACAGGTTGTGTTCTAACTATGATTTAATATAGATCTTTATTCTAAGAGTGCGGGTACTAACTGACCATGAGATAAGTTTTTTTTTTGTTTGTTTGTTTGAGGTTTAACGCCTGGTTTCAACACTTTTCTGGGTTATATCCCGGCGGTCAGTCCACCTAACCGGTGTTCCTGGGTCTCTAACCAGTACTTACCAATTTCTCCGCAAGCGACTGACTGCTTCCTCACTTGAATCAGAGGTGAGGGACAAATGACTCTCAGACGCAATGTCCGAGTTCAATTGTCACGGAGAAATTTTTCCCGCCTCGGCTGGGGATCGAACTCACGACCCCTGGATTGACAGTCCGATGCTCTATCCACTGAGCTAGCCGGGCGGGCTGACCATGAGATAAGGCATGCACAGCTTCTTATATGTGATAAGGTAGACAACTCTGTACTACCAGATACTGTTACAACATGTTCACTTTTTATAGCCATACATATGTTTGGAAGGCCTTTTGTACTGATCTATTCTTCAACTGCGCGTCCTAATTGTTGTAATTGTTCATTAATTATGGAATTTACTGGTGATATAATAACAACATTCGAGTTGCATAAATGCTGCATCCATTCCGGTTACCGAAATTTTACCGAAAACGATCATTTTTGGCGTTTTGTATGAACAAGAGGGCCATCATGGCCCTATATCGCTCACCTGAGTACAAAAGTACTCTCAGCTTGTGGTTTCAGACAAGAAGATTTTTAAAGTTTTTCCTATACAAGTCTATATAAAATGAAGTGACCCCTGGGGCGGGGCCAATTATGACCCCTGGGAAATAATTTGAACAATCTTTGTAGAGTTCTACTAGAGGGTGCTAAATGCCAAATATCTAAGCTCTAGGCCTTGTGGTTTCAGACAAGAAGATTTTTAAAGTTTTTCCTATATAAGTCTATGTAAAATGAAGTGACCCCTGGGGCGGGGCCAATTTTGACCACAGGGAAATCATTTGAACAATCTTTGTAGAGTTCCACTAGAGGGTGCTAAATGCCAAATATCTAAGCTCTAGGCCTTGTGGTTTCAGACAAGAAGATTTTTAAAGTTTTTCCTATATAAGTCTATGCAAAATGAAGTGACCCCATGGGCGGGGCCAATTTTGACCCCAGGGAAAAAATTTGAACAAACTTTGTAGAGTTCCACTAGAGGATGCTAAATGCCAAATATCTAAGCTCTAGGCCTTGTGGTTTCAGACAAGAAGATTTTTAAAGTTTTTCCTATATAAGTCTATGTAAAATGAAGTGACCCATGGGGCGAAGCCAATTTTGACCCCAGGGAAATAATTTGAACAAACTTTGTAGAGTTCCACTAGAGGATGCTAAATGCCAAATATCTAAGCTCTAGGCCTTGTGGTTTCAGACAAGAAGATTTTTAAAGTTTTTCCTATATAAGTCTATGTAAAATGAAGTGACCCCTGGGGCGGGGCCAATTTTGACCCCAGGGCTATAATTTGAACAATTTTGGTAGAGGACCACTAGGTGATGCTACACAGCAAATATCAAAGTTCTAGGCTTTACGGTTTCAGAGAAGAAGATTTTTAAAAATTTCATGTTCAAAATCTATTTTTATCCTCTGTGACCTAGATAGGCAATGGACTGGAACCATTTGAACAATTTTGGTAAAGTTTCATGCAAGTAACATTCCTGCCAAGTTTCAGCAAGATTGGCCCAGGAGTTCAGGAGAAGAAGTCGTTTGAAGAAAAAGTTGACGACGCACGGACGCACGCACGGAAGCACGGACGACGGACATCAGGCGATCACAAAAGCTCACCATGAGCACTTCGTGCTCAGGTGAGCTAAAAATAACAGACCGTGTTCATAAATAAGAACGCTGTCTATTTGAATGAGTTTATCCAAAACAATGAACATGGTCTACTGAAAAGATACAAAAGCAACAATGCATAACTCTGCATATATACAGCTTAAGTCAAATAAAGATATAACCCTCTAGCAGCCGCCGCCCAAATTTGTTTTGGCTAAATAACAGCATAATAAAAATAGGACAAAAGTACTTTTCAAATGAAATGTTCAAATCGATAACCTTAAAAGGTTATCTGCATTTTGGAGCAGCGACAAACATCCCCTCAAATTTGGAAAATCGTCCTCGAATTCCAGAGATATATAATTTATTTCGTTTGAGGAACGAATTAGAAAGAAATTATTTTTCCTCAAGGCATCGCCACACTCCTCCCAATCCTATTCATCGATAAAATAAAAATCATCAAATCTCAGTAATGACAAAATGCCATTCAATGAAACTTTGCACAAATGAAGGTTACTAATGTTTCTTTATTTTGCATACAGTAAGACAAAATAGAAAAGTAAAGAAACAAAGCTAGACCTAAAAATTCCTTGAATTCTATTTACATAAATTCACCAAAACTAGGCGATGCAGAACATAACTTTAAATTCCCCCGTGAGCGCAATGATACTGACAAGAAAATGTTGTGTACTTTGTAAAAAACGTTCAACTGTAACAAGAGAAATCAGTGATTGTCATCAGTTTACGCGACCAGGAAATTGAAGGTCAAACACACTTTTACTAATATCTCGTAAAGTTTACATAAGTAAATCATGAGGACACAATAAATTGTTGTCAGTATCATATTACTCATGTGGGCATTTAAAATGATGTTTTGTGTTCTTTAGTTTTTGTGAATTTATGTAAATAGAAGTTGAGGGAATTTTTAGATCTCGCTATTTTTCTTTACTTTTCTTATATGTCTTACCATCTGTAAAATAAAGATACATTAATAACATACACTTGTGCAAAGTTTCATTTAACAGCATTTTTGCCGTTATTGAGATTTTGATAATTTTCTTTTTATCGATGAATAGAATTGGGAGGAGTGTGGCAGGCCCTTAAGGTTACGCAGTCACTGTTAAGATGGTCACTATTAAAGCGTGACATCAGTGCACATTATTTTCGTGCGAGTAATATTGTTTGTGTAAGTCATTCAGCTTTGGGTGACCGACAGGTTTACATCAATAAATTATTCCTTTTGGTTCAGAAGTAGAAAGTCACGGTCCCCCAATGGACGCCGAATGTCACAGGGCTAGAAAGATTGTGCAGCCAGACCGGGACCCTAGCTTACAGGGCGAGTGCTCTCCCGACCGAGCTATCCGCTTACACATCTCCCCAGATAGTGACTAGATCCGTACCGTGACAGCAAACAAATGAAATAAGGAATGGCCACATTCAGAAGACACTGCTTACCCATTCAGTCAAAAGGTAGAGAGAAAACAAGAGCACGAGTAAAAAATAAATATACACCACAAACAATTAACGAAAATGAAAAACAAAAACAAAAACGTTACTATATTAAAGTCTGATCGGTGATAGGCTCATTAGAAACGGTAATTACGACTTAATTAAGCTACTCTCCGCTGTTAGAACGTCCAACATCTAATTAGTGTTTTTATTCAAGGTACGCCAATTAAAGCGCTAACATGATTTATTTCAGGTTGATATACAAATCGTTTTTACTTAAAAAATCCTTATGAAAAAAAAACTACAAAATTATTCTTACGAGAATTAACATGGACAAGGATAACCAGCCTCCTAAGTAAAGTTTTTTTCACAAAAAAAATGCTTATCAGGAATCGCCACACCTAAAAACACAGCCTTCCTACACAGCGAAAAAGTAGAGAGGAAAAGAGAACATGTTAGAGATCTTTTGGCAAAAAGAACCCTGAACCCCTAACAACGTTCATTCAATGCGTAGCGGTTAAAGAGCCACCGTGGCTTCATTATTAAGTGGTAGGTATTTATTTGATTTAAAAAAATAGCCTTAAAATTTAAACATAAGAAATAGATTAAGCAGCCTGTTCATGCGCAGTAATGGAAATGCATATTACTTCCCACGCCGCCTAACCCCGGGTTGAGCACAGCACAATATTTACACCAATAAAAAGTAAACTAAGATCCATCCCAAACAGTGAACATAGAACCTTCAATGCGGCATTTTCAGATTAATACCATTCCATGTTCAAAAGAAACAGACCGAGCTTCAAGGTTCTTTTACAAGATTTCCTTATAAACCTTCACAAACTTAAAAAAAAAACCTTTGTGCAACTGTAGACTGGTTAATCACCAAGCCTGCGGAGCGTTGTAGAATATCATGTTGGTAACCTTTCTTTTTGAATTAACATTAACCCTGAGCCTGTTCATGAGCAGTAATGGAACTGCATATTGCCTAGCCCCAAGTTGAGCGCAACTCAATATTTTCACAAATATAAACATCGCGCTCACCAGTGGATTTATGTGTTTCAATGCTCACAACATCTCACTTATCCTACCAAAAATTCACTAACATAACACCAAGTTGACTCAAAATAATACAAAGTTAACTTTAATAGGCTTCACTAACAACAATCATACCAGAAATCTATACAAAAGCATTGCAACAAAATCAATAAAGATTTTAGTTTTTATCTGTCTTTCCCACACCAAATGTTGTCTCTGAACTACAATTTAAAAAAAATACGCATATCAGAAATTGCCACAATAAGAAAAAAAACAGCCTCGCAGCCAAAAACGTAGAGAGGAAAAGAGACTGATGGAGTCCAAATATGTCCGGTCGACTAACTACCTTCGTTACTCAATACGCTACACCTCTTTGTTAATGTACAACATGTTTGTAACAAGTCTGTCTTCTTCCTTTGAAGTTGTTCGGACTCTAGTCTTAATTTCAGTATTAAACTTGTAGCATCTTTCAGTATTTGTTGCTTATCAAGAAATGTGTCAGTTCCATTGGTATTTGTTACAGCAGTATCTAAATTAGCTTTATGGTCCTTTCTTTCTGCAATCGGATCTCTTTCATCTTTACCTTGTAATACTTCACGAAGTCGACAGAACAAGTTTTCCTTTCGCTTTCTTGGATTTTGTATGTAGAGATTAAGCAATTCTTGTTTTAGTCGGGAATTTTTTAAACGTAACTCAGCCAGAACAGAGAATCGTTCATAACACTGCACTTGCAGTGCATCAATACAGCTCTTTGCCGCTGACAAAATGTTTTTTTTAGTATTCACCTCCATCGGTATTATTTCTCGAAGGCGATTATACAGTAGGCGCAAATCTGTTCTTCTTTGCTGTTCCTTTATATTATGGTTGTATTGCTGAATATCCTTTATGTCATCAACCTTTAAATAAATAAAAATAAATAAATAAATAAATTTTCCACCAGTCATGTTGTTTCTCTACCATGTACACAATGCTCGATTCTGACTGCTAACTGAATCCAAACACCCGAGTCAGCGGCGAGAACACAGTACTAAAAACAGATCGAACTTCCAATTTCTTATAACGTGGAGAAAAATGTAAATAAAACTAAGATTAACCCATCTACAGTGATTAACCCATCTACAGTTGATCATTATGCTTACCTCTTTGGTTGCACGACGGTGGCAGGGGTTTAAGAGTTCATAAAGGTTTATGGGGAAATCTTGTAAAAGAACTTTGAAGCTCGATTTTTTCTTTTATCCCTGTCATCTTGCTCTTGCTGACTCCAGGTCTCTGGCATCGGTAAAATTATTGAGTACCTGCCCTTATGTTTTGCGATGCAATTAGCCTTTTTAAATTTTGTATGTATGTTTTCTTTTGAATACAACATTGCCGAGCTGATGTGTTGGTTAGAGATATTTTACCAAGACAACTTATGCTTGTTTGTTCAACCTGTTGGGGCAAGTGTGAGGTTGGTGCATCCTAGAACCTGGTTTAAACCTCAATTGGCAAATCGTTTTGCCACTTACCGTTCGAAGGCGGTAACCTTTCATGTCCTCATTTTTATTAATTGTTTGTGATGTCTGTTTTGAAACTGATCAACCATGCTCTCTCTTTCTCTTCTTCTGGGCTGTGTGGGGAGGCTGTGTCTTTATTTATTTGACGTCAGGTGCTCTGACCTCTTTATATGTATCTCCATTATTGCCCATTAACAGGCTCAATCATTGTGTTCGATGGCTTTCAAAGTTCCATTTTCATCTATTTCAAAATCACAGTAGCGTTGTTTGTACCGTGAGGCGGCTGTAAAAAGTCTCCCCGTACATTCAATCAGTGCTATTATTAGTTACGTCCTTTGCAGGTCGTCGAGCATGATACTAATGTGTATGTTAGTAGTACATATAAAAAATATTTCGGCTAGGTTTGTGATGGGTGATTTCAATATCACAACCAGTTGGATTTTGACATATTTCCTGGATTTTCATTTTTGCCTTTGTCGTTCTCTGTGATATGCGGTATATAAATTCTCAGATTCCCTGTCGAAATTACATTCTTTATAGTTCTTTATAGTTCCACCCATTCTTTTCTAGTTTATGGTTAAACCCATTTATGAAATGGCGTTAAAATGAAAATACAGCATTAAATGTTTCACGTTCACCGCTATATGCATACCATCGTTTTGGATGGGTCAAAAATGTAGCTTTTACTGGTGTAAATACTGAGATGCGCTCAACACGATGCAAGACGGCATTAATATGCATTTTAAATACTGTCCATGAACATGATCAATCAAACCGAGCCTGCAATATTTTCACATTTTTTTTGTGTTCGATGGCTTTAAAAGTACCCTTTTCATAAACCATCATAATTCCTTATATTGTTTTACCACTGAACATTCCAAGGCGATAACCCCAAGGGTACTCTTTTAGTTAATTGTTTGTGGTGTCTTATTTGAATTTGACATACTTATAAACATATGTTCCTCTTTCCTCTCTTGTTTTTGCTGCGTGGGGAGGCTGTGTTTTGTGAGTGAGGCGATTCCTGATATGCATATTTTACTTTCTTAAACCCCTTGGCATCATCAAGAGTTAAGCATGGCGGTCAACGGAAGATGGGTTAATCAGCAGACGTGAATATTATGTTGGTCACCTTTCTTTTTGAATTTACTTATAGTTTTTAAGAATAACGTGGAGAAATAAGTAACTGTCTTTTACGTTCTTTTGCTTATAAGGGCTAGGCGGCGTAAGTAGTAATATGCATTTCTTAACTCCCAATGAACAGGCTTAACCAAATTGATCCTGCAATATTTTCAAATTTGTCGTGTTCGGTGGCTTTTAAAGTTCATTTCAACTACTTTAATATCACCGTGGCGTTGTTCGTGCTGTCTGGCGGCTGTTATAAGTTTCCCCGCGCATTTTATAGTGCTGTTATCAGTTACGTCCTTTGAACTGTGTTGAAGGTCTTTCAGCACGTTACAATATTGATTGTACTTCTAAATTATCTTTTGTTTTAATATTTAGGTAACTTTCATGATGGTTGGTTTCAATATCTCAGCCAATATAGATCCAGATATTTATTGTTCAATCACCCCAAGGATATACTTCCTGCTGTTTCAATTTTACCTTTGGCGTTGTCTGTGACATGCAGGATTTATATTTTCAGATCCCTTGTCAAATTTCTATGTTATTTACTCTGTCTATTGTTTTCTCGTTTAGCGCAAAACTCATTCTATTATCTGACGACCATACGCTGCTTTAAGTAGAATGGTATTAAATTAATACTATTAATCTAAAAATACCGCGTTTAAGGTTCAATGTTCACCGCCATATGCATACCATTTTTGGGATGGATCGAAATTGTACTGTATTGGTGTAAATATTGAGTTGCGCTCAGCCAGGGACTAGGCAACGTGGGTATTAATATGCATTTTATTACTGCCCGCGAACAGGCTCAATCAAACCAAGCCATCAATATTTTCATATGTGTCGTGTTCTGTGGCTTTCAAATTTCAAATTTTCATCTATCATAAATTAAATCACTATAGAAAACTGGCAGTGAAATACATTGGTGCATTTTAAACGCTACCTGCATTTTAAGCGGAATAGCAGGAATGGTAGAGAAAAAAAGAGAACATGTATGATAAAATGATCAATTTCAAAATAGACACCACGACAATTTACAAGAGAACGTGAAAGGTTACCGCCTTGGAACGGTCAGTGGCAAAACAATTTGCCACTGTGGGTTTCAACCAGGTTCCAGGGTGCAACAACCTTACACTTGTCCCAACAGGTTATCGTATAAACAAACAACCCAACAATACTGTATGCAAAAGCAAACACACATATAAAACTTAAGATGCTAATAGCATGGAGACCAGAACTCCTGGAGTCAAATCAGCAAGAACAAGATGACGGGGATAATAGAAACATTTCGACCTTCTAAGTTCTTTTACAAGATTTCCCGATAAACCTACATAAACTCTTAAACTCCTACCACCGTTGTGCAACCGAAAAGGAGATGGGCTTATCACCAGGCATGTAGAGCACTTCAGAATATCGTGTTGGTCACCTTTCTGTTGGAATTTACATTTGGTTTTTACTACTTTTTAAGAAAAACGTGGAGAAATTAACATTGCATTTTTTTCTTATGTTAATAAAATTAAACTGGCTGTGAAATACCATGCTGCATTAGTGATTATAATGTACCTATAATTTTCATTAAATTTGGATATAGCCGATAAAAGTGGCAAATGGTTTTCCTAAATTTGTGATACCGATAACCTTGTTTTAAAAGTTTTTCTGTTATGTAAAGATTAAGTTCAGTTAAATCTTTAACATCATAACAAGCTCTAGAAAAGCAAACAAGCTGTGAGATATAAACCCTGTAAGATGTTGCACGAGGAACATCGCCGCTAAAAAATGAAAATTTACTGTATTTAAGTATCCACTACACTCCTCCTTGCACGTTTATCGATAAAAAAGAAAATTATTGAAACCTTAATACCGTCTAAATGCCGTTCATTGAAACTTTGCACAAATGAATGTTACTAATGTATCTTAATTTTGCATATGGTAAGACACGTTAGAACCGTCAAGAAAAAAACGCTATCTAGACCTAAAAATTCCCTAAAATTCTATTTACGTAAGTAAACAAAAACTAAGCAATACAAAACATTATTTTAAATTCCCACAGGTGTGTAATGACACTGAAAACAAAATGCTGTGTACTTTGCAAAGAACTTTTAACTACGAACAGAACAGAGAAATAAGTGCTTGTCACCCGTTCACGCGACCACAAAATTGAAGGTCAATCACATTTACTAATATCTCATATACACTCGTCAAAAGTTCTAAGTGCACACTTTTCAATTTTGAATATCTCAAAGTAAACTTATTCTAATTGAATGAAAGTTTGACATAATATTCATTATGATCAAACAACAATATTTTTGTTGAAAACCGTGCATATGTTTAATGTATTACGTCATCCACGTCGGCATACGCTATTTATGCGTAATCCCCGTGCGGCTATCGAAATTTATTTTTTTACAATCGTTTTTGTTTTTCACATGTTCACCGACTCCAGACAAACACGAAAAACACACCAACAAATTGTAGCCATGCAACGGTTGACGTCAGCAGACAGCGACATTGCCGTAAAAATTCTTTTCACTGGCACAACTTCAAATTTGTTGTAAAAAATCTTGACGGTTTTCGTAAATGCAAAAGAAATACCTTATTTTTTCATATTTTATTAATTTAAGAAGAAAATCAAACGTTATTACTTTCTTGATTGATAACGTTGCTTACGTTGAACGCTGATAATACTCAATAACGTCATTAAATATTTACGTAAAACAACGTAAACTCGAAAATATTAGTGTAACATTTGTTAGATAAGTGTCCAATTAATAAAAATTTAAAACTAAAATTTATAGAAATTCAATAAACTTTACAATCGAATTATTCAAAATGACGTTTATTTGGTCAAAAAGCGTGTCCGAAAACTGGTCAATTTTATCGAAATGAATACATGTTTTCGTTCGGAAAGGCTGTTACACATCTATCATAGTGAATTGCATCATCCCAAACTGCAAGAAAATTCAAAAACTTTTGGCATAAAACACTGTGAAAAAAAATGGAAGTTTCTCCTTGAAATCCTGTAAAAACGTTATGGATAAAATAGGGAAGAGTGCGCTGGCTCGTTGTGCCCAGCAGACCATTACAAAGCTACAGAAAGATATTTCAGTGCAATGGAATGGCAAACTACAGTATTTACTTTAAATGTACATGAAATTTAAATTATACAGAGATGAGAAAACGATCACAAATGATAGCCGATGCAATGATAATTAACTTGAGAATTGCTCTCTAATTACAAGTGAGCTAAAATGTTATTATTTTTTAATCTGGTTAAGCAGACTTAAAGTTGTTGGTGTGCTTTAATAGAATATTGATTCTTCTTCATTGTAATTTACACTATTTTGAAAGATTCAATCAAATAATTTGAAAAATCAACATTTATCAAGTGTGCACTTAGAACTTTTGACTAGTGTAGTTTACATGTGTAATTCACGACGACACAAGATATTTTTGTGAGAATCATATTAGTCATGTGGGCATTTAAATGATGTTACTTGTGTTGTTTGGTTTTTATGAATTTATGTGAATATAAATTAAGGGAATGTTTAAATCCCGTTGTTTTTCTTTACTGTTTTTTACCACATTAAACAAGGTTTACCTCCTTGGAACGGTCAGTAATAAAATAATTTGCCATTGGAGGTTTTATCCATGTTCTAGGGTGCAAGACCTCACACATCCCCAACAGGTTCTCAAATGAACAAACAAGTTAAAAATGTCTTGGTGAATTAACTCCAACCCACTCATCAACTCGACGATGTTATATGCAAACGCACACCAAGAGATAAAACATATGAATCTAAAAGCATTTTCAAGCATAATGGTGGATACAGAATGACCTTACTGAGAACAGAGTCACTGTCAAATAAGCAAAAACACGGTGACATGGGGAGAAAAAAACAAAGGACGTAACTAATTACAGCACTAATTGAATATTATAATAAGTGAAATATTAATTTCAGGAATGGCCACATCCAGAAGGCACAACCTCTTCGCAGTCAGTGAGCATGGATAATCAAATTATCAATTTTGAAAAAGATATTATAAACAATAAATGAAAATGAGAACCCGAGGGATTACCGCCTTGGAACGGTAAATGTAAAAACAATTTGCCAATGGGGATTGAATCAGGTTCTAGGGTGCACCAACCTTACGCTTGCCCCAACAGGTTATCATATGGACAAAAAGGTTGTCTTGGTGAGTTTGCTCCAACCAATCCAATTACTCGACAATCTTGCATGCAAAGACAAACAAACGTAGCAAACATAAGAAGCTTAAGGGGTCGCAAACATTGCAAATGGCGAAAACAGGCTAAAATTACAAAAATCAATTTTGGGGGAAATACTTATTGCACCTAGATTTTACTAAAGAAATGTATTTAGCTAAGGATGTAGTTAATGTTTGCAAGGTCAATTTAGTGTAATTCATGTTCTAATTACCAAGCGCATACTAAAACAAAAGAAAAACTGTTTGCATAAGAACTCTGAAATTCATGGACAATATACCAAAGCAGCTCATGCATGAAAAAAGTATAAGCTGGTCTACAATGTTTAGTGCCAATTCTTCAAAATAATGTTAGGGTTTTCAAGAAAAACCTACTTCCTGGTTCAAATCTACTTTCAGTTTGAACCAGGAAGTAAGTTTTTCTTGAATTTCTTGAAAACCCTAGCATTATTTTGACGAATTGGCACTAAACATTGTAGACCAGCATATACTTATTTCAGGTATGAGTTACTTTGATATATTGTTCATGAATTTCAGAGTTCTCATGCAAATGGTTTTTCTTTTGTTTTAGTTTGTGCTTGGTAATTAGAACATGAATTAAACTAAATTGACCTTGCAAACATTAACTACAACCTTAGCTAAATACAATTCTTTACTAAAATATAGGTGGCAATAAGTATTTTCCCCAAAATTTATTTTTGAATATTTTGCCTGTTTTCGCCATTCGCAATGTTTGCGACCTCTTAAAAAAGTGAAATATGCATATCAGGAATCGCCACATTCACAAAACACAGCCTTCCTACGCAGCAAAAAAAGAAGAAAGGAAGAGAGAGCATGTTTGTTATAAGTATGTCAATTCATATAAGACGCCACAAATAAGCATTGTCGAGCAAATAAGTTGTAATAAAAGTAACTTTTCCTTTTGGAAGCCTCAATATAATTTACCAATTACTCTATAATAATTCGGACTAACCTCTTATAACCTGTTTTAACCCCCCCCCCCCCCCCCCCCAGTGGAAAATTGGCAAATTCTGAAGCCATTGACCGTTCCAAGGTGGTAACCGCTAGGGTTCTCGCTTTCGTTAATTGTTAATGGCGTCCATTTTGAAACAGATTATTTTAAAATAATGCTAATTTCTGGCTGTGTGGGGAGGATGTGTCTGCTGGATGTGGCCATTCCTGATACGCATATTTCACTTTTTTCTTATACATGGAAATATTGTCTTTCATTTTGATTTCATTGTTAGCGAAGAGTTAGCTTCACACCATAAAGAATTCATTATAATATTAATAATAATAATAATTATTATTATTAATTTGATACCCTGGCCCCTATCCCTAAATGGTGGAAAACACTTCAGAAACATATGTATAATAATTTGATTCTTACTTTTGATTTGTTGGACAGCTTAAACTGCACAGCTGGTATAATTATTTGTTTTAATTTGTTGACATCACAAAACTGTGTTCCTGAGCAACTTGTAGCATCTGCCACTTGGCCTACTAATAATATGCTGTAGTTATGATCATGCTTTATATGGTCCAAGTGTCCTGTAGGTGATGTTCGTGATGTATGCCCTGTGCTTGCAAAACAGTTTATCTTTTTTCCATTACGTACTTCAGTGTTCAAACTTCCTGCTTGATATCTTTGCAAGATGGAACTGTTGTTTGACACATTGTGCTCTTCTTTGCAACATGTCAAACGTTGCCAAGTTATGTCAGTCATTTTATGTTTAAAAGAAGGATTCTGATGGCACTTTCTTACACTGCGAGCTAAGGTGGATAAATTCTTCCTGTTTTTATTTTTCTCTTTGGAAGTTCTGACCACGTGTCTACTCAACCTCTTTTTACTGTTCATTTTATTGAATTTAATGCGTTCATGATGGTAAGCACTCATTCTTTTATAAAAATCCGCTGCACTTATTATACGTTCTACTTTTACTAGTGGACTTCTGTACGGTACATCGCTCCGTTTTGTATCAGTGGATGCAGTTGATCCGTTAATAAGATGGTCACATCTAACCAGTTTTACATACGGGTTAGGCAAAGGTTTATCGTTCAATGAATCTGGAATTGAGCAACCCTTAATTTCTGAATCGAATTCATTGACAATTATTTCTTCATATCCGGAACTGTCATCAGTTACGACGCTATCCGATTCAGAATCACTGTAATAGTCCATGTTCTCTTTTTTAATGGTATAAACAATTAAAGGGAAACAACTTTTTAATAAAAATAGACATGTATAAAAACCGTACTCGGTATAATATAAGTTATTCGACTTATGTTAATTAAATTATTTAAAATAAACAATTAACACAAGCTCTAATGAGCTTTTAAAGCTGAGTGGCATATATGAATAATAGTTGCCATAATAAGTGAATAATAGTAGCCATAATATATGAAACAAAATAGATTACACCATACCATGGACAATCAATCACTTTTCGCGGATATTTACATTTAAGTTAAGTGTTTACCAGAAATCAAGTGACTACGGTGATATTTAATTTCGTGCAGAAGCATCAAAATGACATTTTCACGGGCTAATTAATTCGCGCATTTGTATTACACTCAAAAGAGAAGTTATAACATGGTAAACATGAAATATGCGTTTTGCGGAATCGCCAAGCCCAGAAAGAACTCCCATCACAGTCTAAAGAAGAAAGAAAAAGATGGGGATATAAAAAATGATCAAACGAGACACGACAACCAATAAAACGAAAACGAGAACCCGAGAGGTTACCGCATTTGAACGGTCTGTGGCAAAACAATCTCGCTGGGGGTATAAACCAGGTTCAAGGTTGAACCTGCCCCAACAGGTTCTGACATGAACAAAACAAGTATACGTTGTCTTTGTGAGTTAGCATATCAGAAAAAAGAAAGTGAAATGAACTTAAAAAAGAGATAATAATTCGCGTGGGTTCCAAGGGTTGTCATCGCCGGGGGTGACAATGTTGGATAAGCTCCCATTGCTTAAAAGTGCTCCCAATGGCTTGCGTAAAATATAGCCTATGACTACCAAGTCCAGCTCCTGGCCTGCACGCGTGGCTTGTAACTAGCCCGGCGGACCTGCTACTACTAACAGGAGAAGGGGCGAAGGCGGACCTGTGGCGCCATAACCACTGCTTCGGGTAGATGGAGCTCGTTAGCCAGGGAAGGCAGTCTGTCTAGGAGAAGGAAAACTCTTATTCCAAACCAAGGGAGACAACCCTTCCAAAAACACCACTGCCTTGTGGTCAGTCGTTGGGTCGACAAAGGCTTTGGGAGAGGTAACCCTAATCAACCTAGAGAGTTAAAATCGGAGATGCTGGGCCATTGGCACTCTCTAACAAACCATGGCATCACGTAACTACGCTATGACTACACGATCATATGGTATTCATCGATGTGGTGCTGGATCTTTGAAATCCCTCCAGGGAGATACAGTGCCGGGCTCTGAGTCTCGACAGAGTCCACCCAAAGCTACTAGGGGTCACTCCTTCTATCATACCAAGAGGAGAACAAAGGGCTACAACAAGCCAAGGAGGAGGAAAGTCCAACAGCAACACTTCAAAGTAATGCATTGGAACGCAGAAGGAGTCTTCAACAAAAAGACTGAACTACAGCACTTCCTTCATGAGAATGACATTAATGTCTGTTGCATTCAGGAAACACACCTGCAACCAGCGAAATCCTTTAAGGTCAGAGGATACCAGTGCTTCCGAAGCGACAGGGCTGGTAGAAAGAAAGGAGGCATCATGACATTAGTCAGGAACAACATCAATGCTATCCAGACTAAAACGCATATGGATGACTCGGAATTCCAAGTACTGAGCCTCAGAAAGAATGATTTCGAACTGACTCTTGTGAACATGTACTCTCCAAACGACAAATCTCTATCCTTAGACCATATTCCAACAGAGGCAACAAACTTCATGGTTGTTGAAGACTTCAATAGTCACTCACAAAGCTGGGGATATGACCACTTGGACAGCCGTGGAGAGGAAGTGGAAACCTGGCAAGATGACAACAGGCTGAACCTCATCAATCAGCCGGAGGATCCCCCAACTTTTTACTCCAGAAGATGGCACACAACATCAACGCCTGACCTTGCCTTCTGTACTGACGACATACATGGACATGTCCAGAGGGAAGTCTCTGAACAGCTCGGAGGCAGTGATCATCGCCCAGTCAACCTCATATTGGACCACACTGTCTCTACGTCATCTAGCCTACCCAGATGGAACTACAAGAAGGCCGATTGGTCCCTTTTCCAGTCTGTGAGCGATGAACTCTGCAAAGACATCAGAGTTGAAGGCAGAGACATAAACAACATAGTCAGAGACTTCAATCAATGTATCCTCAAGTCAGCACAGCAGTCCATCCCTAGAGGTGCGAGGAAAGACTACAAGCCATACTGGAGTGAGCAGTTAGAGGAGCTGCAAACCAAGTTGTCCGAAGCCAGACTGGAAGCCGAAAACAATCCCTCACAGGAGGCAAACCTCAACCTACAGCATGCCAAGGCCAAATTCCTCAGGCATAAGCTAGAGGCCCAAAGAAAGAGCCTGAGAAACAAGACAGATTCACTTAACCTCGAGAGAGATGGTCGTAAGTTGTGGAGGTTAACGAAACAACTGAACGACGACCAAGACAAAGCGAGAGGCCCAGTCACCCTGGAAGAGGAAGGAGAGCTGTTAATGGGCAAACAAGCGGCAAATGTCTTTGCAGAAAACTACAGAGATGTCAGTGACATCCCCATCAACAGAGAACGACAGAGAGAAGCCAGAAGAGAACAAAGGGACAGGAAAACAGCTAAAGGTACGTCAGAGTGTATGGACTCGCGCCTAACACTACACGAGCTACAGACAGCTCTCAGACAGCTGAAGACCAAAAAATCTCCAGGTCCAGACGGTATCACCAACGAGATGCTGTCACCCTTAGGCAATACAGCAATGTGCAAACTCCTGGACATCTACAACTACATCTGGAAACAAGGGCAGCTACCTCAGATCTGAGGCGACAATGATCCCTATACTCAAGAAAGGGAAGGACCCAAAGAAGGCAGCCAGCTACCGTCCGATCAGCCTCACCAGCTGTGTAGTAAAGACAATAGAGAGGATTGTGAATGCACGCCTGAAGTGGTACCTGGAGACCAACGACCTGCTGGCATCTGAACAGGCTGGTTTCCGACAATTTCGTTCCACAGAAGACCAGACTACATACCTAGCACAGGAAGTCGAAGATGCCTTTCAAGAAAACAAGGTGGTCCTTACAGCATGGATCGACCTACAGAGAGCATTCGACAAAGTCTGGACAGAAGGGCTACAAGTGAAGCTCATGAGGAATGGAGTTGGTGGGGCCATGCTGCAATGGATCAACTCGTATCTATTCAACAGAAGAGCCAGAGTCAGCCTGAGCCAAGCCAACAGTAGGAAGTTTCTGCTACGCCATGGTGTCCCACAAGGTGTGTCCTGTCCCCGACACTCTTCCTGGTCTTCATCAATGACCTGGTGTCTGAACTGCCAAAGGGAGTTTATGCTGCTCTCTATGCTGATGACCTGGTGCTATGGTGCAAAGAAGAACACGCCTCTACAGCCACGTACAGAATGCAAGGAGCTATGGACACACTTGCAGCATGGGCCGAAGACTGGTGCGTTACGATCAACAAGGAGAAGTCGTCTAGCACACTGTTCACCTTGTCAACAAAACAGAAAGCTGGGAAGGTTATGCTGGCTGGAACACTACTGAAGGAGGAAGACGAAGCCACATACCTTGGGGTCACGTTTGATAAGCGGCAGACTTGGAAACCACACATCAACCGTGTAGAAGGGACGGCACGAAGAAAACTAGCCATGATGCGCAAACTTGCTGGAACAACCTGGGGTGCGAATGAGCAAATATTGAAGACCATCTATCAGGGCACAGTACGACCCACAATGGAATATAGCTCAGCCACATGGTCCACAACAGCCAAGACGAACCAGCAAGCCTTAGACAAAGTACAAAATCAGGCATTGCGCATTATCACAGGGGCCACAAAGTCTACACCAATTGCCTTCATGGAGAAACTGACTGGAATCCAACCACTTCATGAAAGAAGACAAACCAAAGTCCTTCTCCAGGCAAACAAGTACAAGTCGCTCCCAGATCACCCCATGAGGAACAGGCTTGAGGGATTCACCAAGAACCGCCTTAAGCGCTCGAGCTTTGTACATGAAGCAAAGAAGCTGAATAGAGAGTACGCCTCTGAACTAAACATACAGACAATTCCCTTGGGCCGAGCAGACATCATCAACCCTACAGCCAATGACCTGTCTGCAGTGAAAGTGGCACTTGCTATTCCTGGACTTGACATAGGCAAACAAGAAAATGAGACCATCCGTAGAAGTCTGACACTTGCGACAATCTACGCAGACTATCCTTTAGACAGATGGACCCATGTATATACAGATGGGTCAGCCACTAGAGCTATTAAGGATGGAGGCGCTGGTATTCATATAACATTCCCGTCAGGCCAGAAATCGGCCCATTACATTGCCACTGGGAAGCACTGTAGCAACTACAGAGCAGAGACTGAAGCGCTCATGAAGGCAGTCTCTCTGATTGAAGACTCAGCAGAAGAGGTAACCTCTGTAGTCTTCCTCACAGACGCAAGATCAGTTCTGGAGGCTCTGCAAAACAACAATGTTCCTGAACTAGCACAAGTCGTGAACAAGCTTGGGTCTTCCCGCAATGTTGCCCTTCAGTGGATACCATCTCACTGTGGAGTGCCCGGAAATGAGGAGGCTGACAAGCTGGCCAGGTTAGGAGCCCAGTTAGAGCAACCAGATAATCAGGTGACATACAAGGAGAAAGCCACCATCATTAAGGCTCTCACAAAGACCAGACAGGAAGCAGATGCCTACCACATGTTAAACAGACCAGAGCAGGTGGTGATGGTGAGGTTACGCTCAGGGCATAACAGACTGAATGCACACATGTGTAGGAAGTATAAATTGGTGCCATCCCCAATATGTCCCTGCGGAGAAGAGGACCAGACTGCAGAGCACATCCTCCAGCGATGTAACCGATACGACCAGGAGTGAGAAGCAACGTGGCCACAAGGTGCAACAATCCAGCAGAAACTGTATGGAGATGTTGATGACCTACGGAGGACCACAACTTTCATCGCGGATGCTGGAGTGGTCGTGTAGAGCGAACGCCAAGAAGAAGAAGATAATTCGCGTAAAAGTATTTCAGTGTTTTTTTTTAACCATCAAGCTGGTGCCAGGTTATTGATGCCTGTAAGCAGTATACTTGTCTGACGGTGTCCGATCATCTTGGAACAACGCCAAGTTATTCAATGAAAAACAGCTCAATATAAACAAGGGGTTTGGACACCTGTTGGTCTCAAGCCCATACCCCCCCCCCCTGTTTCCATTGTTTATTTAAAATATTGTTTTATATAAAAACATATATATACAGTTTAAATAATTTTCAAATTTTGTTTACTTTTTAATGTATTTCTTTTTATCTGTGTGTAGGTGGGGGGGGGGGGGCATTGCACAGTGTTTAGTCATCTAAAAGCATGATAAAATGATAAACGAAATGATTTGGATTGTAATATTGTAAAACAACAACAAAAACCATTTTCGAAGGTTATGTCCCGCGTGCTACATTTTACGGGGTGTATATTTCACGGCCTGTAGTACATTTAATAAATTTTACAGGGTTCCAATCTTTATCATAACATGTCAACTTTTAAAACCATAACCACCTGTAGGGGTCCTTTTCTGGCTCTATATGTCAGTAGAGCTTAACAGAGTTCTAGTGCCAAAGTTTGACAAGTTCCTATCTCATACTTAAGATCGCATGTTTATTTGCTGAAATTGTCATAACTTGGCACTAGAACTCTGTTAAGCATTTATAGCTCTACTGATATATGTGGCAAGAAAAGTACCCTTAAACAGGTGTCTATGTTTAAACTTTGACAGGGTATTAAACTTTGACAGGGTATCGGTACCACAAATGGCAAGTTATATCGCCCATATCCAGATTTAATTGAAAAATACAATTGCAGTTAAATAAAATTATTACTCCCACACAAGGCATTTCTCAACCTGTGTTTTTTTTTGAGATTTTTTTATAAAAAGTATTCTCTATGTTTCTACAGATTTTGTAAAAAAATCCGTAGATTAAAAAAGAAAGGTTAGTAACATTCTATACCGCACTCTTCAGGCTTAGGTAATTATCGTGTCAATGGTTGATTTCTTTGCTTACCTCAGCTTGCACGAGAGGAGCATCGATTTAAGAGTTCATGAAGGTTTAAAGAATGTATTTTATCGCTCATGTTCTTCAATACTTCACTCCCAGGTACTCTGAGCTCGGGCAGATGATTACCAACCGATTTCTCTCGACAGTGTCATAAGGTACTTATGTTAATGTGTTCACTGCATAATTAAATGGATGGGTTGGACACCAAGAGAGTAATTTATACTTGTTTGTTCATATAAGGACATCTCTTTTCTTTCTACATGTTGTTTAACTGAATGTGTCTATTCCTGATATGCATATTTCGGTTTTCTAACAACAGTTATAACAACTCGGTGTTCTTTTAAAAAATGTTTGTCACAGATTTGTCTCAAGTGATGTCAATGGATAATTTCTTTTTATTTCTTCTGATACTGTGGATGATGTTCATTTATACAGAAATCGGAGAACAAGTCAGTATTATGTATTCACATCATTCACATTATTGTGAGAAGCTGTCAAACAACAACTATCTATCTAGGTATCAATCTCCATTAAGGGCTTACCACACTCCTCCCCAGCATGTTCATCGATAAAAAGAAAATTATCAAAATCTCAATAATGGCAAAATGTCGTTCAACGAAACTTTGCACAAATGAATGTTACTAATGTATCTTTATTTTGTATACAGTAAGACAGGTTAGAAAAGTAAAGAAATTAAGCTAGACCTAAAAATTCATTAAAATTCTATTTAAATAAATTCACGAAAACTAAGCGATACAAAACATAATTTAAAATTCCAACGTGAGTGCAATGATACTGACAAGAAAATGTTGTGTAATTTGTAAAAAACTTTCAACTACTAAAAGAGAAATCAGTGATTGTAATCCGTTTATGCGACCAGGAAATTAGAGGTCAAACACACTTTTACTAATATCTCGTAAAGTTTACATGTGTAAGTCACAAGGACACAATAAATTGTTGACAGTATCGTATTACTTATATGGGCATTTAAAATGATGTTTTGTGTTGTTTAGTTTTTGTGAATTTACGTAAATAGAAATTGAGGGAATTTTTAGATCTCGCTATTTTTCTTTACTGTTCTAACGTGTCTTACCATATGCAAAGATACATCAATAACATACATTTGTGCAAAGTTTCGTTGAACGGCATTTTGCCATTATTGAGATTTTGATAATTTTCTTTTTATCAATGAACGTGGTTGGGAGGAGTATGGTAAGCCCTTAACTGTAGCGCATTAATCCAATACAAAATTAATGTTGTGTTATCAGGGTCTTTTCATTTATACAATATATTATGTTATGCCCATATGTTCTTTTCAGTAAAGTAAATTCTTATAACCTCATTTGTTATCATTACTTTCAAACCTCTCATTCGGTTAAGAAAGCTTTAATACATTGCAAAATGATTCTCGTGACAAATAGTGAGGTGACAGGGGCATAAGTGTCCTGTCGACAGTCTAGTTAGGAATATATCTTTTTTAACCCTTTCCTGGATATATACGCCTTTTTTCGCATGTGCGACCAGTGTAGATCCAGACAAGCCGGCACATCCGTGCCGTCTGATCAGGATCTGCACTGGTCGCATTTTGGTCAGAAATAACCTAATGAATCAAAAAGCGAACAGTTTAGATCCTGATCAGACGGCATGGATGTGCCGGCTGATTTGGATCTAAACTGTTCGCCCTAGCAATAAAGGTGTATCTATACAGGAAAGGGTTAATGAAATTGTGTAAGCTTTTTTTTACATCATGCTTACATTTTGTATGGATGTATCGCAAATACAGGGGTATCATTGCATAACTTTTGGGGTTTTATTATTTTATTTCAGCATATTTTGCACAAGACGAAGTCAATGAAAGCGAAATGTGCTGATTAAAAAACATGCAATAGGTTATCTTACTGAAATAAAAAAATCGTACAATTTATGCCTGTATGAAGATCTCATAAGTGGCTTTTGCATGAATATTTATTCTTTAAAAAAAATAAATAATATCTCAATTAATTTGAATGGAAGTAATCAGTACAATATTTCTTTCAGCATTTAAGTATTATGCTCACTATGCTGTGAAGACAACAGTTTATCAACTTGATAAGCTGCGACATTGTCTTTGATAAACAAAATAAGAAAAGATAAAAAAAAGGATCTAGTTTGTTATTGAAATATTTATTTAAGATCTCTAATATCTATTTATTGAATCTGACACATCTGCAGTTTTGTAGTCTTAAAGACAACACGTCAGTCACACATCTGTCGAACAGCTTGTGCTGGAGGTTTCTAGGCATCCTTTGGCAGTGTTTGTAATTTTCGTTTGTGAAAGAATGTTTTCAGTCCTTTTGGATGTGGACCAGAATGAAATCTGTGAAATGTAATAAGAAGTTTTTGATTTCTTATCTGGGGATGCTAGGATGAAGGCTGTGTGGAGAGTTTCTGTAAATACGAGACAAGTTCTTCACAGTATTTTTTCGATCTATGTTTGTGTTTAGCTGTTTCCACTTCCTGAATCAACATACCAGGCAACAGGCTGCCAGCCTTCTTCAGGACACCTGAAACAATTAACAGTACACTCAACATTTCAATAAGGATTAAACATTTCTTAAGTATAAACATTAGAATCTGTGTGATAACAAAAAAGGTTGAATAAAAGTGAAGATGCACAAACAATATTAATGAATGTAATTGTGTGATAAAACAGATTTAAAAACTGGCTATGTAATTAAAACATACAGTATTTTATAATATTTTCCAAGTAATAATTGTTCCAGATACCATCTTCATTTTCCATCTTTGGTAATTGTGACCTTCACCCTATGTGCACCTAAATATAATCTCAGTATAGACCTAATAATGTGCAAGCTAAGATAGTCACCAGTATGACAAATACACTATATTTCTCAAAGTTAATTGGACAGGGAGACATATTTCATTTTACATTATGCCAATACCTAAAATTGCTTCTTGTATTTTTTCTTCTGGATCATCTAGATGTACAAGCAGGCCTTTGTACATAGCCTCTAAATGAGCTCTGTATAAGCTGACATCATATTTCTGCTGAAAGCAGTCAAGGTAAGCTAGGAAAGTCTTGGCCACCATGATGCGTATCTCATCACTGCTATCATCCAGACGCTTGAGCAGCTCCAGGTACATGTTGTGCAGCCGGTCCTGGCTGATGCTGGTACCAGCCAGGTCAAAGGTTCGAGTCATCACACGGCAGGCCACCAGTCTGGTTCCTTTATTGTCATCATCCATACAAGCCAGCATTTGAGTTATGAAGTTTTCTAAGACGGGTTCCAGCTGCAATAATCAATGCATGAAATAACTGTTCTTAACAAGGTCTTGCTGTTGTGCTACTTTACAATTAATATTCATTCCAGTAATGACAGTTTACAGTTTCCTTGTAAACGCTTTTGTAGACATGAACTAATATCTAGTAGAACAATTGTCTTGCCCTCAGATATTAAGTCGGAATAAAACAAAAATTTATCAAAAAAGACATCATGCATAACTAAGTATAAACAAGAGCTGTCACTTGAAATTGACATATGCCCCCGAAATGCAGCTTTGAAATCGAATTGGTATACATATGTAGTAAAAATATGCCTGTGGAAGTTAAATAGTAAAGAGTAAGGGCCCATAACCCTTGCAACAAGAGGGTCCATAGGGTCGCTCAGCTGTCAACAACTGCTCAATGGTTGTAAAAGTTGTGTGCAAGTTTGGTAAAATCAAGTGAAAAAATAAAGCTGCTATTGTGGTGAAAAGGTCAAAATAGCTTACTTTGGCTCTTTCAAGGGTCATAACTCTGGAACCCATTATGGAATGTAGCTGGTTCAAAAAAGGAACCTAAGTCTTATAGTAACTCAAATATTGTCTAATTAAATTCAAATAAAAAATGAAGCTGATATTGTGCAGGCAAGGTCTAAATAGTATATTTCTGCACTTTCAAGGGCCATATCTCTGCAACCCGAAATGCAATATTGCAATTTCAAGAAAGGAACCAAGATTTCATGGTAATGAAAGTGAAGATCAGACCAAAATTAAGACCACTAGTGTGCAGACAAGCTTTTATTATAACTTGACGTAGTCACCTAGTTTTCAATGTCACATGACCCAGTCTAGAACTTGACCTAGATATCATTGAGATAACAGGGTTCATACAGAATTTGATCACCAAAATTCCATGATTTTTCCAGGATTCCTCTCAGCTTTCCAGGATTCCTTTCAGTTTTCCATGATACAAGAACACAAACAGAACTTTACTTTGACTCATTTTGGATTGCTTTTTGTCCATATTTTTATGATTGAAATTCAAAACACCACATCACAGCAGACAAAGGCAGAATAACTGGAAACGGTGTAGTAGTAAGATTCTCCTTTTCGTACCCAAGCGTGATTCCTACCCAGAGGCGATTCGTACAGCATTTAAATTTGCGATTTATGTTTGAATTTATGTTTTCTTAATTTTCATTCAATTTTTTATGGGTTGAAATCAAAATAGACATAAAAATGTTTTTCCATTACACATACAACTTTTTGCATGATGTTTTCTAATTTTCCATGATTTTTCCATGACATTTCCCCTAAAATCAAAATTCCATGATTTTTCCAGAAAAATCTCATTTTCCATGACTTTTCCAGAAAAATCTCATTTTCCATGACTTTTCCAGTTTGTACGAACCCTGGATAAACATTCTGATCAAGCTTGAAAAAGAGGACCAAAATTAAGACCTCTAGAGTGCTGACAAGCATTTTTATAATTTGACCTAGTGGCCTAGTTTTTAAGGTCACATGACCCAGTTTTGAACTTGAACTAAATATCATTGACATAAACATTCTGACCAAGCTTGAAGGAGATCAGCCCATAACTAAGACCGCTAGAGTGCAGACAAGCTTTTTCTTTAATTTGACCTAGTGACCTAGTTTTTAAGGTCACATGACCCAGTTACGAACATGACCTAGATTTCATTGAGAAAAACATTCTGATCAAGTTTGAAGAAGATCCCACCAAAATTAAGACTGTTAGAGTACAGAGGAGCTTTTTCTATAATTTGACCTTGTGACCTAGTTTTTAAGGTCACATGACCCAGTGACCTAGATATCATTGAGATAAACATTTTTACAAAGTTTGAATAAGATCTGACCAAAATTTAGACCGCTTGAGTGCGGCTAGCTTTTTCTATAATTTGACCTAGTGACCTAGATTTCAATGTAACATGACCCAGTTTAGCATCTGACCTAGATATCATTGAGATTAACATTCTGACCAAGTTTAAAGAGGATGCCAACAAAATTAAGACCTTTTAGAGTGCAAATAAGCTTTTTCTTTAATTTGACCTAGTGACCTAGTTTTCAAGGTCACGTGACCCAGTTACGAACATGACCTAGATATCATTGAGATAAACATTCTGACCAAGTTTGAAGAAGATCAGACCAAAATTAAGACTGTTTAGAGTACAGAGAAGCTGTTTCTATCATTTGCCCTTGTGACCTAGTTTTCAAGGTCACATGACCCACTTTCGAACTTGACCTAGATATTATTGAGTAAAACATTTTTACTATGTTTGAAAAAGATCAAACCAAAATTAAGACCGCTAGAGTGAGACGAGCTTTTTCTATAATTTGACCTAGTGACCTAGATTTCAAGGTCACATGACCCAGTTTCAAACTTGACCTAGATGTCACTGATATAAACATTCTGACCAAGTTTAAAGAGGATGCCACCAAAATTAAGACCACTCGAGTGCAAATAAGCTTTTTCTTTAATTTGACCTAGTGATCTAGTTTTATGATTCACATGACCCTGTTACAAACTTGACCTACATATCATAGAGATGGACATTCTGACCAAGTTTGAAGAAGATCGGACCAAAATTAAGACTGCTACAGTGCGAATAAGCTTTTTCTTTAATTTGATCTGGTGACATAGTTTTCAAGGTCATGTGACCTCATTCAAACATGACCTAGTTACATTGAGATTAACATTCTGACCAAGTGTGAAGAAGATCTGACAAAAATGAAGACTGCTAGAGTGAGGACAAGCATTTCTATAATTTGACCTAGTGACCTAGATTTCAAGGTCACATGACCCATTTTCGAACCTGAACTAGATATCATTGAGATAAACATTCTGACCAAGTTTGAATAAGATTGGACCAAAATTAAGACCGCTAGAGTGCGGACAAGCATTTTCTATAATTTGACCTAGTGACATAGATTTTAAGGTCACATGACCCAGTTTCGAACTTGACCTAGAAATTATTGAGATGAACATTCTGACCAAGTATGAAGAAGATCCCACCAAAATTAAGACCGCTAGAGTGTGGACAAGCTTTTTCTTTAATTTGACCTAGTGACCTAGTTTTAAGGGTCACATGACCCAGTTACGAATAGAACCTAGATTTCATTGAGGTAAAATTTCTGACCAAGTTTAAAGAAGGTCGCACCAAAATTAACACCGCTAGAGTGCAGACAAGCTTTTTCTATAATTTGACCTTGTGACTTAGTTTTCAAGGTCACATGACCCAGTTACTAACTTGACCTAGATATCATTGAGATAAAAATTCTGACCAAGTTTGAAGAAGATCGGATAAAAATTAAGAACGCTAGGGTTAGCATTTATGGTTAGGGTTAGGGTAAAAGACTTTAGGGTTAGGGTTAAGTGAAAAAGCCCATAACTGGACCAAAAATAAGTGGTTTTGAAGATAAAGCATGGACAAGATTTTAATACAGAAGTTAGGGTTAGTTAAGACCTTAGGGTTAGGGTTATGGTTAAAGACGTTAGGGTTACATGGGTGAAAGTTGAAAACATCTGAAATCCTGAAAATTATGCTGGGGGTCCAGGGGGCAAAGCCCTGGTGGGGGCTATAAGGGGAGCAAAGCCCCCCGAAGCTCCTGGAAGATAGCAATTTATATACCCTTGGGAAGCTATTTCTTAAGTGCATTTGAGCCTTTTTGAAACACCAAATTTAGACATCTGGAGGCATGGGTTCATTATTTATTGTCATTAAGCCTGACCAACTATACCTCTCAATTCAGTGAAAATTCCCCATAACAAAAAATATAGAACTTCATGAATATTTTCAATAATTATAAAATTGACGTACTTGTTTTATTCTCCTTTTTTTATAATAAATATCTCCAATACAAAGTTTGTACATAATTTTTTTCGCGTTTTAGTTTCTAACAGACATAATTGGACGGCATATTCTGATGTAGACCTACTTTCATTTTTGATTTTGTGTATTCAGATATTAAATTTTCTCGCGGCATAAAAAGAAAAGAAAACAAACGTAGGACTTTCAGTATCCGTCTACCGACACGTTTCAGTTGTATGATATATTACAAACATATTACTTACTACGCTTTCTCTGCGTAATAAAAAATCATTCGAGCATCTTCTGTTTATTTTTTACACTCTATTGATGCGCACACAACTACACGACCTTCACCCGCACACATGTTGTTATTCTACCGAGAGGGATAAGAATAATGACGTCATTCAGTGAGCTAATGCTAAGCCACGTGCGTGTAAAGCAAAAGTTTTGTTTAAAATAGCGACTTGGGGGTTTTCATCGGATGTAAACAAATATTCTTCACCAGAGCTGAAGGATACATGTATAGATCGAGAAAATGCAGTATCGTATCTAACGTATGACGAAAGTGAACACCAAAGTTATCGACTCGATAAAATTTATGTTTTCTTTTTGTATTTGCGGAAAAGTAGCCGGCGAGAATTTTTCAATATCCAGGTCGACAAGAAAAGTCGATGACGTCAAAAGCCCGCCAAATGGGAGCCCGATTACGATTGGAAGATGAACAGACAGGATGGTTACGATTCGACGTCCGAAATAGCGTCATTGCTACATTTGGAAACATGGGAGTCCTTACCATTAATCGTCATCGACCGACTTGAAAGACTGCCCCCCCCCCAATTTTCTCAACGGATTTACGCATTTTAGAAAAACGGCCACGGCGGCCATCACAGATCCTGAAATCCGGCATAATCCGGAAAACTTTCACCCATGGGGTTAGGGTTTAGGGTTAGGTGAAAAGTTTATCCCACCAGTGTTTTTTTCACTCTTGGGGGGAAGGGGGTCGCAGCCCTTTGGAGGGGGAAAATTGCGACACAAACAAAGGATAGGGGGAATATTTGGAAGATACTTGAAGCTGTCAAACACAACAAAACAAAGTTTCACTGATCTTTTGCTGTAGTACAACGAAGTAAATCAATGCCTCATACTTCCCAAAGTTGAATTTTCTTGCATCAGAAAAAAATTAAGATGAATCATCTTCACTATCATTTTCACTATCACGATTTTACACAATAGCAGAACAAATTGAACCGTCCGTAACAGACTCCAGCAAAGGGGGAATTTTTTATTGGATGTAGGGGAAAAATATATACTATTTTGAGGGGGGAATGGGGCCCAATTTCTCCAAATATTTGGCATAGAAAAATCACTGCCCACCAAAAATTCCTTATATGATATGCACAACTAGGCTTGGTGACAAACACTCCTATGAAGTTTCAATGAAATCCCTCAAGCGGTTACGGAGAAGAAGCGAGGACAAGATTTCATTATAAAGGGCCATAACTCAGCCAATAATAATCGGAGCAGAAAATCCTGACGATATGCACAACTAGGCTTGATGACAAACACTCCTGTGAAGTTTCAAAGAAATCCCTCCAGCGGTTTCGGAGAAGCGAGGACAAGATTATTTCGGACGGATGGACGGTGCGATCAGGGTTTCGCTGAGTACTGAGGTTCAGTACTCGAGTAAGTACTGAGTACTGGATGCTTAAGATGTACTCGAGTAAGTACTGAGTACTCACTTTTGTGAGTGTACTTAAGTAAGTACTGAGTAATACTTATGGTACTCACGAGTATTTTGCGAGTACAGAAACTTTTAGTATTATTTTTATAATTATATAGCATACTGTACACTTATTCAAATGAGGTATGCTCATATAATATTATTTATAATGAAGTAATAATAATTTTATTATTGACCATTGTCACTAGACAAAAAATATATAAACACACATAGAAATCTTAAGTATTCCATTATTGAAAAAAGTGACCATCAATAACTAGTTCAACTGTCAATAGTCACAGGTATCATTAGCCTTTCAAAAGTGTCATCTACCGGTACACCTATCTGGTCTCACCATAATCATATTTGCAAAGGTGAGAAAACATGTTATCTTCCATTGTATTATAATAACGTGATAATATTAGTTCTGTTGACTCCATTTCTAAATCTTATAATCTTATTGAATGCACTGTAAGTTTTAATAAGGCATTTCAACCATTGACAATTATAATGATTTATTTAATTATTTAATAAAAAACAAGTAGGAACATAACAGCATATGCAAAAGTTGTACCCAGACACTACCCAACATGTGATATTAATGATTATTTCAAAAGAAGAGTTTTATTTAATTTCATATTTTTTCATTAAAGTGTGAAAATACTCGTTTAGTACTCGTAAAGTACTCATAAGTACTGAACATTTTTCTTCAGTACTTAAGTAAGTACGAGTATATGTACTTGTAATTTAAGATGAGTACTGAGTCCTGCTGAGTACTTGAAAATTGGTACTCGAGTAAGTACGAGTATGAGTACAAGTACGAGTAGTAAAACCCTGGGTGCGATTACTATATGCCTCCCTTCGGGGGCATAAAAATGGGCAGAACTCTTTGAAATGTGATCCTGATATAATGACTTTGGTTAAATCACAACCCTGTAGTCATAAGAAATGTTATTCAAAACTTTGATGAAGAAATATTAAGTTGACACAGATAGCTTTGTCTATGCAAATTATTTAATCCATATATTAAGCCTTTTAGAAAAGGTAGTTTACAAGTTATAAGCAACATAAAGTTTCAAGTGAAAGTTGGAGACTACCAGACTACCAGACAATACTGACAGTGTCTGCCACCACCTGATCATAGCATCCCTATGTGGCTTTCCTATATATCAGTATTTCCTCAAAACATCAGCACATACACACTGTGGGCCAAGATTAACACAAGCATTTGCATAATGTTAAGTTTGGACATCACTGTGTGCAGAATCATTACATCATAGAAGAACACTAAATTCAATTCATACCCCATGAAAGTTAAAACTGATTATGGGTTAAACCTTAATGAAGACAAAGAAAGCTTTCCAATAAAACTTTAGAAGAAATTAAGATCAGTTACTTTCACTATATGAAACCTCTGTTATAAGAAGTTACCTTTTCCTTAGTGAGAACCCCGCTCTGGAGCAGCGCCCAAGCACAGGATACAGCCGTGGTTCTTATTGCTCCTGCTACGCGGCCAGCTCTCCAGATGCAGTTTGGCAGTATCATTTCCCGTACCACTATCTCACCGAACTCTGCAAACTTGTCTCCGGAGTCCACAGTGTCCTTACAGTTCATTACTAAGTGGGAGAGCAGAGAGAAGAACTTCAGTCGTACTTCCGGGTCCTTGTCAGGGTGGAAGTTAGCTGTGAGGATTGGCATTACATCATCCAGCAGATCCCCTATCACTGGACCTAGAACAACACGGACATGCTGGTTGCTCATTATTCAATGGCTCAATAGTATATGTCAAACATGTATCAGTAATAAACAAACAGATTATTGTAACAGAGAGATAGTGTAAATATTTCAGTGTGATTATTGTTATTTCTAACTCTTCTCTCCATACATACAGGTTTAATTGCAGGTGTAAATAGTGTTGATCAAGATCATCCAGATGGCACATACAAGCTGTCTAACAAGGATCTTTAAATTTCACTGCTTGGCCTGAAATAACCTAATGAATCAAAAATTAAACAGTGTATATTCATAACAGCACAGATACACCAGCTGATCTGGAGTTACACTGTTTGCCAATGGATAACAGCCATATCTCATGGAGTAAACGGTAAACTTATCTTTAAACACTGCTTCGAGAAAAAAGATGAATCATGAATCTGTTATTGTTAAATACCTGCTTCTAGAACAAGCACATCAAAAACAAGCCTCTCTGTGGAGTGAGTGGTCCATACAGTGTATGTATCCTGGAAGCTGTCCAGCAGAGGTTTGGTGTGAGTCTTGTACAACCCCTTCCTGCTCTCCAGTCCTTCCAGACCAGCCAGTCGCTCCAGCAGCTCAAATACCTATAACAGCAATGTGAATTGTTATATCACCAACTGAAATACCTGTAACAAAATGGCAAATGTATTCATATTTGGATTTTCAAGTAAAACATGCAAATGTCTGTTTCCATTACCTACTGTGAAATTGCACAACATTGCAGTATACTTTTAATTTTGGATTAAAATTTTGTTCACAGGCGAAACTATTGGAAAATTCTAAAGTGTATTGTGAGAAACATTAACTTACTGGGCAATTCAACAATGGAGAGATTTCATGGTACTGAGTAATAGTTTTACTGAGTTAGGTGTCAGTAAATTATAATTTATCATTTGAACGCCTGATTTGTTACTGGCATAACAGTACAACAATCTCCATTAGTTATTAGCGTAACATACCCTGTCTTTGATGAGATCTCCCTGCTGTAGGGCAAGGATAGTGTGTAGAAGATTGAACACTGTCTGACTGGACGGAGAGGACTCAATGAGATCTGACTCACATACAGTCATCAGGGAGTCGACACAGGACAACAGCTGTACTTGCACAGGCACCTAAAAACAAAATCTAATTTAACCCTTTCCTCCATATATTCATGTTTTTACATGTGGGCAAACAGTGTAGCACTGTTCACATTTTGGTGAGAAATAACCTAATTAATCAAAAAGCTAACAGTGCAGAGGTACACCTGAGGTAGAGTTCACATGTGATTAAAGGTCAACTGGAAAGCAATGGAATGTACTGAACACACATGGCCAGTTGTTTTAAAATATGACCAAACAACAGAAAGCTACAACCCATATGCAGCAAATTATTTTAAAATTGGACCATACTTGAGAAGGTTACAGCCTGGACATGAGAAATTAAAAGGTTATTGATTTTAATATGCCTCTTAACAAATAACAACTAGATGTTTTTTGTGAAAAACGCATGTCTCCCCCCTGCGCCGGCCCCCCCACCCCGCCCCCCTGCGCCCAGACCCCTGTGACCTTGACCTTTGACCTACTGATCCCATAATCAATAGGGTTCTTCTACTCAATAAGGGCTATTACCCTATTTAGTTTGAATGCTCTGGGTCAAGCAGTACTCCAGTAATTGACCGAATACGGTTTTTACTCTTCGGGGCCCCTGTGACCTTTGACCTACTGACCCCAAAAATCAATAGAAGTCCTCTACTCAATAAGGACATCCATCGTATGAAGTTTGAATGGTCTGGGTAAAATAGAACTCCTATTATTGAGTGGAAACGGTTTTCACTCTTCAGGCCCCTGTGACCTTGACCTTTGACCTACTGAACCCAAAATCAATAGGGTTCTTCTAATCAAAAAGGGCTATCACCCTATGAATTTTGAAGGCTGTGGGTCAAACGGTACTCCAGTTATTGAGCAAAAACGTTTTTCACTCTTCAGGCCCCTGTGACCTTGACCTTTGACATACTGACCCCAAAAATCAATAGGTTTCTTCTACTCTATAATGGCTATCAACCTATGAAGTTTGAAGTCCCTGGGTCAAAGGGTACTCAAGTAATGGAGCAGGAACAGTTTTCACTCTTCGGGCCCCTGTGACCTTGACCTTTGACCTACTGACATCAAAATCAATACCGTTCTTCTACTCAATAAGGGCTGTCATCCTATGAAGTTTGAAGGCTCTGGGTCAGAGGGTACTCGAATTATTGAGCGGAAACGGTTTTCACTCTTCGGGCCCCTGTGACCTTGACCTTTGACCTACTGACCCCAAAATCAGTAGGGTTCTTCTACTCAATAAGGGCTATCACCCTATGAAGTTTGAAGGCTCTGGGTCAAAGGGTACTCGAGTTATTGAGCAGAAACAGTTTTCACTCTTCGGGCCCCTGTGACCTTGACCTTTGACCTTCTGATCCCAAAATCAATAGGGTTCTTCTACTCAATAAGAGCTGTCATCCTATGAAGTTTGAAGGCTCTGGGTCAAAAGGGTACTCAAATTATTGAGCGGAAACAGTTTTCACTCTTCGGGTCACTGTGACCTTGACCTTTGACCTACTGACCCCAAAATCAATAGGGTTCTTCTACTCAATAAGGGCTATCACCCTATGAAGTTTGAAGGCTCTGGGTCAAAGGGTACTCGAGTTATTGAGCGGAAACGAAGTGTGACAGACGGACAGACGGACAGGGCAAAAACAATATGTCTTCCCCAGAGGGGGGAGACATAAAAACTGCCCAATTAATATTAAAGCATTTGTCCTAATTTATGACTCAAGCAATCATAATATGTGTACAAAAATGTGCCTGCCTGATCTGAACTCACCTGAACACTATGGCATACTTCTGCAATGTACAGGGTGTCCAGTATTGTCTGTATGTAAGGTTTGAGCCGGGATCTACTGGTACCCCGGACCACTGATGATAGAACCATGATGGACGTGTAATGCTGGCTGCTCTGTATACTTTTCAGTATCAGTTTGCTCCAAACATCAATTTCAACAAAATAACCAATCAATTCTGCTGACCTCTGAACCTGTAAATATTTAAAGCAAATTGGTTAGGAACAATAACAACAAAGGTTATGCTTTAAATTGAAAAACAGATAGAATGGTTACTTAAATGCAGTACTTTGCAGAAAAAAAGCAACAAAGAAATAATTTCGTTTTTCTAGTTGTATCCCATGGAGTGTAGATAATATCTGAATAGCAGGTTTACACCCGGGTACTTGATCATATGTTAACATTTCTGTCCTAGTCATTCTGATGCATATAAAGATATGTTAATGGGGCATTAACAAAATTGCTGTCAAAAGGAGTCAGTTATTGTTATCAGCACAAAGGCAGAAATTCTGAAGAGAATAACTCGTTCCCACTGACATTACTATGTAATCATGCAAGCACCCGACCACTAACCTTCTGTGTTTGTGTTTTCCTTACTTAAAATCTGAGCTGCTTAAGTAATTGTTAACCTTACTGTTTTGTAAAGATATATTGACTGAACAGTACACAGCTTAGAACCTGACTTGCAGGTCTTGGTCTAGAGTGGTTGCATGACAAGAGCCAAAAAGAGGGAAGGCACAGTAAAATTCTTACATCTCTGACAACATCTTGTTCCTCGTCAGCACAGGCTTTGTACAAGCCTTATGTAACCTGTCCTGAGTGATATACTTACATCTCTGACAACATCTTGCTCCTCGTCAGCACAGGCTTTGTACATGCCTGATGTAAGTAGCTCCATGTGCTGAGTGATGTATTCTTCTCCATTCAACAGGATGTAGAATAGTAAGCCAGCTGACTTCTTCCGTGTGTCAACAACCCAGTCAAGCACATCCCTCATCAGTCCAGGCAGAATCCGAGACATGTGACGCATCATCAACGTACGACAACCCAGATTAGGCCTTTCAACTGTGCAATAACATTTAACAACAGATATAAAATTAAAAAATTTTGATTGTTGAAATTATCACAAAATTGCATAAATTTGATTGTGAATTTGTGATTTATGGACAATCACTATTTTTGTTATTGATATAAAAGAAGCCAAAGCTAAGGAATGTGTAATGTTAGCAGTATAGTGTAAAATTTACCTCCTGGTGGATAGTGGGGTGGCGCTGCTTTGGCAAAGTCCATCTTGTCTTTCAGATCTTCCTCATTTTCTCTTTCAAATTTCAAACCTGTAACAAAGTCTCAGCATCATGTAACACACATCAATGATCCCTAGAGGTACATAAGCTTTACTGCAAACAAAAAGCAATTTATTTATTAAATGTTCCTACTTTACACAGCTTTTATGGAATTACATATCAAAGCTTTATTCTACTGAAGTTATTATATCATTGTAGTTTTTCACAATACCATATCTATCTGGCATATTGTGCACACTTCTTTATTGATTGTACCCTGTGTCTTCTAGCATGATTTCTTGTCTAAATGTTAGAGGGTTCAACAGGTTTACCATGGGAGTAGCAAATATAATTATCTTGTTTTAGGGTTACCCTGGTTTATTTTTCAAAAAACCTGCAGACTGCATTATTTGTTTTAACTGCTTATTATTATTGGATTTTACCTGTAAATACACATTTTTACCTCATTGGTACACTGAAAGCAATTCTCACAGTTGTATTGGTCATCACTTTTGTAACATTAAATTTTGATGCAGCTCCAAAGGAAATGTTGTGATATGCCACTCCATTTCATTGAAATAACTTTCTGTAGCTTCATAATGGTCTGCATATCAGAATACTTACCCACATCATGCCAGAGAGAATCAGCTGTCTCCCTGATTTCTGGCTGCTCATCTGACAGACCGGTCAGCAACAGAGGAATCAGTTTGTTCCAGAATGAGTACCGATCACACATATCTAACATCCAGTGACCCACAACCTTAACAACTGCCATCCTGACTGCTGGTGTCTGGTCAAACAGCCGCTGGGCAAGGTGGGAAACTATTGTATCAACAGGTTTATTACTTCCATATTGAATTACATCTCCTGTAAAATGAATAATAAACTGTGTCACATTTCTGGTTACAAATTTTGATTAGGTAATAAAAAAAACAACATCAAATTAAAGAATAATTAAGGTTTCCAAACAGTGTAAAGTTGAAGAAATATTAGAAAAAGTAAAGAAATCTTGAATAATCACAAAATTATGCAAACCAGCCGCAAGTCCTTATACATTGCTTTTTGTCTAGAGCTAGGACCAATTTACTCCACAAGCATTTTAAATGGCATGGTTTACTTACTAAGTCACTTTCACAACTTGTTAAAATATTTAAAACCTTACTTTATTTATTGGTAACCCGAATATTTAATACAGGGCTCTCACTAGAGGGAGACTTGGTAGAAGTGGTCTCCCCAAAGTGACCAGACCTCTCCCTTCTTTGAGCTATGGGAGAAGTCATTTTGTATAGACTGTATAGGGAAAGAATGTTTTTGACTGCAAGTATTCAGTACAATTTTGACACAACTTCTCCCAGATTTGCAAGTCTAGTGAGAGCCTTGATATATAGAAATAATTTTGATTAGTTACATCCAAATCTATCACCACTGCATTACAAAATCATTTACCGTCATCATCTAAATATAAGCTGCACTGATATATAAGCCGCAACCCCCAAAACCCCAATGGAAATGGGTGAAAAAAGCCTAACTCTATGTATAAGCCGCGGTCTCTTTTTCAGACTGGTCGCCATTTTGAATCGCCGGTTCCGTGTGCCTCAGCCTAGGCAACAATAGCCAGCTATACTTTTTCAGTGAAGTACATACGCGTCTGACCCATGATAATTATTATGTTTGACAATTTGAAGGTATAGACATTTTAAATGAAGAGTAATATTCGAGAAAATTGGCTGAATGACATATGACCAAAATGTGCAAGTTTTAAATAAAATTCGAGTCAACCGTGTCATCTCAATATCTTGTCAAACATTCCATAAAAATCTCAAACATGGCATCATGCTTTCAGTTTTAACACCTTAGTCAAGTGACATACCCTCTATGACAGGTGAGACCAAGCTGCCAATTAAGGGTGACACTGATTTTACCATGGGAATCTTAAACATGTCATCTGGCTTTCAGAGTTTTTCACACATTACGGTCACTGTGATTTTACCGATACATGTTTTTCTTGAAGTACTCAATCTGATATAACGCGTAATTAAATAAAAAGCGATAAGACTCGTCGACCCCACTTTTTCCATAAAATACGTAAAACACTGGTAAAAGCCAGTTTGCATGATTTAAATAAGTGAAAATAATTACCATGATGGTGATGTCAGTTCTTACGAAAACCGCATTTTATTTCCATTTATCTTTAATTATTACATTTATAATCCGCATAATTTGAAAAACAGCCGTTAACTTATAAAAACCGCATGTATCCCTAATACAAAAAACATGACCATGCTGTGTATTTCGTATGGAGGCAAAAAAATCGATACTGCCAAACATCAAACGCGACTTCAAAAGACGTTGTCGGCTCAAAACAACCATCCGTGTTTATTTTGGCTTTGCTATAAAAACGTTTGATCTACCTGCAGGGCATTTTTTCCTTACTTAGCATGGGCCGTTTATGGGTGCCTTCCCCTCAGAAAATTTCTTTTAAATCATGCAGTTTTCCCCAAAAAGTAACTTTACATCAGGTTTTTTCATTCCCCTTCAAAGAAAAAATCACGCTATTTTCCCAAAATTTATAGGGCATGGGCCCCTTCCCCTGGTAGTGAAAAAAAGCCCTGACCTGGTAGTGTGCACGTGTCATTTTTAGCTTGTGTGATGCAATAATTACTGAAATGTAATAAAAGCGATAAATTAAAGATTAGGATATATTTTAAATGATGGAATATGTAAGCGTTCGGTAAATAATAATTATTTTACTTTGGCGTTCGTAAATGTTGCTGATTATTTACGTACCGGTAATTGTTTTTGCAGTAGAGTTTGTGATAGCATTTCTAAGCAGTTATTTGCCTGTGGCAATCATAATTATTTTCGTTCGCACATGATTACCTCGTTGCAAAGAAACGTCCCCGGATTGGAGATCATGACAAGTTGCAAACTGATGATTATTTTTATTGTAATTACCGGTCAATAATAGTTTATTATTTAGTACTTTCTTTTACCTTTTAATATTTTCGAAAAAAACATGTAGACATGACAAATATCTCGTTCAGCGTCCGTATACAGGTGCGCTTGACACATTCGCCGCGGTAAAAAAAATCGGTGTTTTGAAGGCCTGGAAAAATGTCTTGGGAACCTAAACCTATGTATAAGCCGCACCCCCCAACTTTTTTTTCGCCGAATCCTGGAAAAAAAGTGCGGCTTATATTCAAACGATGACGGTAATATACAGCAGTCATCATTGAGTTATCTATCTATCTATCTGCCATTAATGTCAAATCCCGGATGGGGACCTAGACATTCCAGCTATTTTCTGCTGGAGGAAGAACACAGGTGCCCCTCCAGGCATTGTTTCAGGCACGGGCGGGAACCTGGGTAGAACCACCGACCTTCCGTAAGCTAGCTGGACAGCTTCCTCACATTAAGATTTCGACTCCGGGAGGACTCGAACCCACAGCGGTGAGGGGCGTGTGGTTGTCAACCGATGACCTTAACCACTCGGCCCCTATGTTATGTTACCCCCTGCTATATCTAGATGAGTGTTCAGTTGAACACTTGCGTCGCCTTTTGGTACTTTGTCAGAATAAAAAATTCCAGTACAAAACGGGACATAACTCTATTAAATGTAACCTTGGCCTAAAGAAATTGACATCATCATGACCATACATGATATTACTAGTCAAAAACATAACTGATATTTTAACTATATTACTTTGTTCATGTTGTGTGTTCACTGTGTGCTATATAATAGAACAGTTACGTTGAATTAAAAGGTTTGAAGTTAGAATTAATAAGCAACCATACATTTTGTTTATCAAGCAATATAATTTTTGTGGTACATATCGCAATACAATTTTAGCATATTGCAGTATATCCTGGTACACTTCAGGCGTATCGTGACACTCCCAAGATAAAATTAACAAAATATAAAAATTAATTGACCTGCAACATGATTTTATTACCGAGTGGTTACTGGTCAAATAAGATAAATGTAGGTATTAACATGAATTAAAACATTTTACCTATTGTATATACAACTACTGTTCTGACTTTAGAATGTTGATGGGCTATCGACTGTAATAATGGTTTAATGAGTGTCTCTGATTGTAGATGAAAATGTTCTGGAATCGCCTTTGCAAGTAATGACGAACACTCACAAGCTGCTTTCTTCACCTCAGAATATGGATCAATAATTGTGTGTTGCAATATTTTAATAAAGTCATCTAAGTAAGCAGCGACACTCTTTCCGGAATGTTCTAGAATTTTCCTCAGAAATTCTATTAACAGCAATCGAAGTTCCTCAGAGGGCTCCGTAATGTCTTGCTGTCCAAGTCTTTGAACTAGAACTGGAACGATATATGGTAAATAGTCTTCACGTGATGTCACGTTTTCCCAGAAACCTCTCAGAATCTCAAGAGACAACTCTCTGCATTTTTCTGCCTGATCAGAAAACATTTTCAGCAAAGGTTTCAGCAATTCATTGAGGATTGGTTTGATTTCTGAATGATCTAACGGTGGTTTTCTAAGGACAGTTTCTTTACGAATATTTTCTAGAGCTTTTTTTCTGGCCATCTTGTTCTCTTCCCCAAGAGTATTCACGTATCTGGCCAAACCTTGTACAACCGCATTGGAATTTTGGTCAGTGGTAGCCATTTTTGTTGATCGCAACGCCTCGGTTTGAAATGGACTGAGTCACAAATTTTACACTACAGTAAACTTAAAGCACGTAAAGCATACTTTACAGCGTAATGTATATGTAAAGATGCGTAAAGTGTTGTAAACTGCATAGTGTACGAATATAAAGAGAATTTGGATTTGGGAAAAAGTAATTATAGATTAATAAATTATCATTTTCTGAACAACAAAATATCTTATGTTACTGCTTTATTAACTAGTTTTCAGGGTAGTGTAAAAACACGCCCTTCTATTGGATCATCAGCAGTGTTTTAATGGGATTTTTGAAGGGTTGTCGTTGGCCATCGTTTTCAAATTTAAGCATTTAAATATTGAAGGATTTTGAACTATCATATTAAATAGTCATTAATATTTACTCTACTATTGTTTCATTACTGCAGTTAAGAATTTAGAAAGACATGGTAACAGGGCTCACCAAGGGCGCTAAGATTGCTAAATATTGAAAATGGCGAGTTTATCATTTGTCTTTGCTAGTGATTATAAGCTGGAATCTTATTCTGGCTTAAGGAAAATACAAACTATAGGAATTGTCAATTTATTAAAATTTGAAATAAGTGTATCACTCAATTAAACAGAAAACCATCATAGATTAAAAAGTGAATTATGCATATCGATCAGGAATTGCCACATCGAGGAAACACAGCCTTCCCACTCAGCCAAATAGTAGAGAGAAAAAGAGAGCATGGATTTCTCAGAAGATATCAAATAAGACATTTAAACAATTAACGAAAACGAGAACTTTTTGGGTAACCACATTGGAACGGTCAGTGGCAAAACAATTTGCCACTGGAGATTTAAGCTAGGTTCTAGGATGCACCAACCTCATGCTTGCCCCAAACAGATTCTCATATTTATGAACAATCAAGTTGTATTGGTGAAATAGCTCCAACCCACACATCAACTCGACAATTTTGCATGCAAAAACACACAAAATATAAAACCTAAGAAGCAAATAGAGTTGTCAAGCAAAAAGGAAAGAAGTCATGTTTATCGCTTCCGCTTCACCATTTTTATAGTACATACTATTATATTACTTTTGACAAAAGGGTAAGTTACAGCTCATCACAGAGGATCCATGGTGACTATATGTACCATATCATAAACTTTCTTATCTGTACTTTTTTATGCAAATTGGTCGCAGTTTTATAAATGTATTTCTGTGATGCAGACAAATCTAATGATGTTTAATACTATCTGTGTTGATCTTCAAAAATTTATACTTTATTTTACTAAAAGTCATTATTAAATCTTCTTATATGTGTCAAGTTATAAATCTATCCCAGCTTCCTATATTTTATCATCTGTCTTGTTTAATGGCCCTTTACATTTCTTTATCACATTTGTGTTGTCTGTGTTGTTTAGTGGATGTAAAACAGTTCGCCTGTCTTGCATCAGATAATCGTACAGATCTCGACTTAACTACTGTTTGTTGTTGAACTGTTAAGGATAGAACGATTTTCTTGAAGCTGTTTCCCACATATCTGGAAATGCTTTCTTGCGTATGTATGATAATTATAGAACTTATAAAAGGACGATGCAAGTATGCCAATCGGCAATGCAAGCACTATAATGCCACACAGCGCGCAGGTCCCAGCGACCACGTGTCCTATTGTTGTTTCTGGCGTATAGTCTCCATAACCGACTGTAGTTAATGTTATTAATGCCCAGTACATCGCTACAAATATATTATTCATTTGTGATCGGTCAAAGACTTCAACTATGTACATTACAACGCCAAAAAAGCTCACGAGAATGCCTAGTAAAAATACAAGAACTTTTAATTCTTGAAACGAGGTTCTGAATGTGATAGACATAATACTAAATGCAGCTAGGTGTTTCGTTAGGTAAAGTAAACGTCCTAGCTTCAGAACGGACAAGTAACCCAAGACTGTGTAAGCTCTAAGTTGATGGATTGATGTTAATCTGGTGAAATACATGTACATTACAACATTAATCCAGAACGATAAATAACCGATACACACAACAATAACGGTGACACTAGCAGCGTAAGACTTCTTCTTTGGACAAACAGTGAAACATAAGATTAGCTCTAGGGTAAGAATAGCATGTATAATAATATCTGTTTTGACCAGTAATGGATGAGGCTTCATTGCGAGTACCGCTTCCACCGTGGCATTATCCCATCCAAGCATGTCGCCAAAATTTTTTACGACTGTCCTCTCATCGCCGGTGTAATTTACCGTCATGGTTTGCAGTGACTGCAAACCGCTAATGACTGTTGAAGCCACTATAAGAAGTGAGATAATAGAGCTCCATATCTGAAACAATAGAAAAGATTCATGCACTCCACTACTAATTCTAAGCCCCTAACCACCCCACCTTAAACAGAGCAAATCTTTGTTGTTTCATTACTCGAAAATCTTATATCACTTGATTATCTTCAATTTATCATGCAATGTAAAGCGTCTAAAAACTGGCGAGGGTCAACAAAATCACTAATTGACTTTCATTGTAATCTCCCGTAGACAAACAACATTTCACACACCGAGGTCGCTATTTTACAATCATATTATTTAGGATAAAATGCGGTTCTTCGTTAAAAAGGTCAGTATTAAAATCAGCTGACAAAGACAATTATCCTAATATAATTTCATTGAAATGAAGTTGCTGACGATTGCATGTATAAACAGTATGAAACAAAGCGATGTTAAGAACGGCGTTGTGTATTTGTAAATTGATGAAATAGAGCTGTTACCAAGGCATAGGTCGATGAGCTTGGTTCGTCAAACAACAACCATAATTTTTGTTTGACACTCGTTTGCTCTTGCTGTAAAATGCAAGCGTTTGTGTCTTCCTTGATATTCCTGATGAGTGTTTGCATTGTTGACATGTCCTCGTCACCTTTGTACAGCGACTCCCAGCAGCACGGGGATACGTGGCTCGGCGAAAGCTCCCAGAACTCCAGCTCGTCTTTAAATGCCAATCCACACATATCTTTGGGCAGATGGATTGCCCCTTTTCGGCAGGCGTCCAGAAGATATGAAAACACCGATGGATTTCTGTCAAAGAAAAATTCGCTGTGTTCGTTGTCGTAAGCTTCCATTGTCTGAGTTATACGAGCCAGCAGCGATTCCGGAAATCTCCGAAGTGTTTCCTCGTAACACTGAAATATCGTGCCACCGATGTTAAGACGAATCTTGCTTTTTGAAGACCCACATTTATCCATAATTGTGTTCGTTTGTTTGTGAAATCTAGAGATTTGTTGGTGTTATGATATTTAATACTTAATAAGCACGTAGCATTAAGTATATATACATTTTTAATTTAGTTTAAATGTCGCATTATTTATTGACGGTGACAAGTGTCCAATGAACCAGCTTATACTAACAACATTTTCTTCAACAAACACATCTACTTATCATTAAGCACCATCCGTTCCTTTTTTTATTTCTGCTAAATATCAGTAAAGTACATGACTGAGCGAAAATTCTCAATGTTCGTCCACCAATTCAAAGACCTCCGTAGTTTGTTCCATATTAGAATCACAACAATGTTCAATTAGCAATGTAAATACAGCCGATCGTCTTTGGGGATAATTCGTCCTTTTGAACTTTCTCAATATTGGTATTATCGTTATGTAACCGTCACAATCAATGACGAGCTGGCATATGGGGTACCTACTGGTTGACCAACATGCAATAACTTTTATACAATGAATTGAAAGTGCATTCATTATGTATGATTGAATCGATAGTTGATGGTTTCCATTTTGGTATGGAAAACAGTTGGGTTGTTTAAAGTGTGTGAAGCCCGAAGGGCTTCACGCGTACTTTAAACAATCCAACTGTTTTTCATACCCAAATGGAAACCATCAACTATTGATTCAATCCTTATATTTACACTCATTCATAATCTCATTAATACAGAAATAACTAGAGTAATTCGTAATATTACGGCTTTTTCGAATGGCTGTTGGAACAGCTACGTTGACGACAAAGTGAATGATGGCACGCTTTTTCACAGCAACTCGTGGCAAAACGTGCGTGCAAGGCGACGTCACACGTCAAAACATCGTGCAACGTCCAATAAATTGTGAACGGCTCTAGTGTAGCCACGCCTTTTAAATAATACGTCAAACTGTTTACCATCAGAACTTATGATTCGTTAGATGAACAAGACTTCATCGTAGAGGATGAAGTTGAAGTGTAAATATTTACAATTATTCACTGTATACTTCAGTAATCAGCGTAACTAGAAAATTGTTATACATATGTACATAATCTGACAATCATTTAAAATAAATCAATACTAAGTAATTGATTGCAAAATAAATATAATGCTGGATGTTACGTTGGAAAATCCTTGAAATTGTTACGAAATATTAAAATATGCATATCAAGGATAGCCACGCCCAGAAGAAACAGCCTCCCCACACAGCCGAAACGTAGAGAGGAAAAGAGAGCATGGATTATAAAACGATAAATTTCAAAATAAACACAACAATGGACGAAAATGAGGACCTGAGGGGTTACCGGTCAGTGGCACACAATTTGAAATTTGTATGTGAAACACGAGAGTCGTTTACGAAGCCGTGCATCTGTCAGAAATTTTCTAGTGCTTGTAACGATATCAAGGATTCCAATGAACGCAATATTTGTATAATAGCTAAACCTTTCAAGCGAAATGTTCTACATCTATTTCAGAAGGTCGAATACTATCACAAGGTTCGAAACAGAGCTTTAAGTAGCTATTAAAGACAAGCTAACCAAATTTATTCACGTTAGACTTAGTTTACGGCGATTTGCCCATTCCTGTATGAAAGAAATATACAATAAATTCAGTCTAAAAACCGCAGTTTAAAGACAATTTTTATCCTATATAATTTGATTAAACTGTTTATATACTTATTACCCCTGCCAGGATAATTTAAAGGATAATTGTTTTAAAGAAATTGTTCAAAACATGCTTAATCAATTTCTCTTAGTTTTGCTGATCTTGCTTATTAAAATCTAGGTACATTTGTACTCTGGTCCTGAAAACATATTAAGCGCATGTCGAATTTACTTGACAGTGTCTTTTACATGTTATCACAATTGCATTAATTAATGTTGTCTTGTAGATTTCACCAATTTCCTGGAAATTGCCTCATAAAAAGTGTTTACAAGTTACATCAGGATTTTTCCGACATTATTATTGCCCTAATTACTCAGGAACAAGAAATGTTAGTGGAGCTGGTAATAATCAGACCATTATTAGAAAGAAACGAAAGATTATGCAAATTATGTCCCCAAAATGCTTTAGAATCAGAATACCACTTTCTACTATGTTGTAATAGATATACAGATCTGAGAAGAAAATATCTTGGAATTATTTCATGGCCTTCTTTAAATAAATTCATTGCAATTTTGACAAGTAAAAATAAAAAACGCATTATTAGTTAATGTAAATACTTAGATGAAGCATTTAAAGTACGGTTACATACCCTTCAGGATTTGATTTATAACTGTTTCTAATGACTTCTGTTCTGTTTTCTTGTTATATAAAACTGCTGATTTGCTGTTGTATATGTTATTACTTTTATGCATTTTGAGTCAGTGCTGTATTTCTGTTTTGTAACTTGCAGCCAAAGGCAAAGATTTGCCGATTTGCTGAATAAAAACTGAAACTGATTAACCACACGGAAACTGAAGCACTGTCGAACGATGTTTTAAAGATCCTCTCTGCTTAATTTGTCCTATTTCTTACACGTGAAGGAAAAAACATTTTAAGCATGTGAAACTGTTGGTTCTAACAAGGTACCAAGTCATGTCTGAAACAATGTCCTGAAGCGCACAAATATTTTAGGTGGTGCGTCAGGACAATCTCCTTTGCAGAGCTGTCGTTCCTTACACTCACTTTACATCTCTGCGAAATGCTCAATGTCAAGATTTTTGACTAAACTCGACAGCCTCATTTTATACAGTCATAAATTATGAAGTTGAAATCTTGAGGTAAAACAAATAACTGAAATCTTCACTATCTTTCATTAAAACCGAAGAAACCCAAGCTATTGTAAATGTAATTGGTGAACTATTTATTTGAGTTAAAGTAAAAGTAGTTTAAAGTAGTCCCAGCCTATAACAGAGGTGAATGTAATGAGCCAATAGTGTAAGAGAGTGGCGTCAGGACTGAAAGTACCACACTCCTCCCAACCACGTTCATTGATAAAAAGAAAATTTTAAAATCTCAATAATGGCAAAATGCCGTTCAATGAAACTTTGCACAAATGTATGTTATTAATGTATCTTTATTTTGCATATAGTAAGACACGTTAGAACAGTAAAGAAAAATAGCGAGATCTAAAAATTCCCTCAATTTCTATTTACGTAAATTCACAAAAACTAAACAACACAAAACATCATTTTAAATGCCCATATAAGTAATATGACACAACAATTTATTGTGCCCTCGAGACTTACATATGTAAACTTTACGAGATATTAGTAAAAGTGTGTTTGACCTTCAATTTCCTGGTCGCTTCCTGGACGCGTAAACGGATGACAATCACTGATTTCTCTTATAGTAGTTGAAAGTTGTTTACAAAGTACACAACATTTTCTTGTTAGTATCATTGCACTCACGTGGGAATTTAAAATTATGTTTTGTATTGCTTAGTTTTTGTGAATTTATGTAAATAGAATTTTAAGGACATTTTAGGTCTAGCTTTTTTCTTTACTTTTCTAACGTGTTTTACTGTATGCAATATATATATATATTACAAAATTCATTTGTGCAAAGTTTCATTGAACAGCATTTTGCCATTATTGAGATAATGATAATTTTCTTTTTATAGATGAACGTGGTTGGGAGGAGTGTGGAAAGCCCTTAACAAGGTCAGGGTCTTTAACAGTGTACAAGTATAAGTGTGACTAAAGTAAATAGTTTGTGCCGTTGTATCAATAAGTTGTTGGTGGGTTTAATTTTTGAATATTTCATGCTATGAAACTTGAGCAAAATTAAATCCTAGCATATTTTATCCATGTAATAGCTTTTAATGCCAGCGCAAAAATGCCATGTGTGGCTTCTGTGCAAAAATTCATGTCTGCAAAGTTAATTGATACAACTAACTATTTACATCTTTTATGATGGAACTGTGTTAGGTAGAGTGAAGACAAGTTGCAGTCATACATCCAAAATTAATTGTTGTCAACTTAACAGAATGTTCTTTTCAAATGATAAAATACTGGGTAATTCCACAAATATCAATATTTTAACACAGTAGCTTGTAGATAGTATGTTTTCTATTTGCATAAAACAGGGAGAAACTTTCAAATTGACAATATTTGAGATTTCACCTCTCAAATAACTGATATCCTGACAGATAAGGAAAGTATGACTAGAAGTACAAACAAAATAATACTGTATGTGCAAAAAATAATTCTGACAGCAGAAAGCATTTCCTAAGTATTAGTTTTAATATCTATCAAGTTATCAATTACAGTTTATGCCACAAGGTGATAGCCTCACATTAGCCTCTGGTTAAGAATCAACATTAACATTTTATAAAATTCAAGAAAATATTAAAAAATTGTGTTCACAATATAATTATATAACGCAAGTGGACTGTATGTCTCCTGTGTTTATGCCACAGTATTTACACTTCAACTGCATTATCTATGATGAAGTCTTACTTGTCTAACGAATCATAAATAAAGGTTGTGCATTGTTTGACTTTAAAGCGGCATCGCTACAGTAAAATCTGCTCACAATTTATTGACTTGTGATAACGATGACCATGCACGTTTTTCCGCCAGTAACTGTAAAAAATTCTCAAGAGTTCAACAAAATTGAGAATATTTATGTGCGTAAATATGATAAGTAACTTGATATTTCATTGGGTTAATCTGTGTATGAAAATTATTTGGATCTCCTTGGGGCTTTTCACATTAAACAACCCAAATGTTTTTCATACCCAAATGAACACAATCAAGTTAATATTTAACTGTTGCACTTGTTAAATAAATAATTAAAAAAACCCCGCACAGCTGCTATTTGAAAACTAACAGATATGATTCACTACAATGTATCACAATAATTACTATCTCCTATAACAAAACCAAGCATACCTTACAGGAATAAACTCGGTCTTGACTGAAAGTTATTTAGGATAACGAGAAATATGTTTTTTCAAAAACACAAATATTTTGTGTTCTGGGTAACTGTAGTTGCATCTCGTGATACAAATCGCCCATTTATTAGCTGAAATTGACCAAACTTGGCACGAGAGCTCTGTTAAGCCCATATTGCTCTACTTAAATACTGGCCAGAAAAGGGCCCCTAAACAGGTGTCTGTGATTAATTCCTTTAATCAGGGTATTTTGACTTTAAATTGACAGAATCCCCTAAAAGTTATCAAAATGACCCTTGAAATTCAGCAGCCAGTGGAACCCCTGCTAGATGACCCAATTTTGATTTTGTTGAAAAATCGTGTAGTCTAAACAGCTGATAATGTGGTCTCTATTGTGGTACTAACGTTGTATTTCTGTTTTACCGAGCGCCTTAATTTCATAATCTTGAGATGATCTTTTTTGAAAGCATCCAAGACCTAATCAAGACAAAAAAACTTATTTAGAAGTGATATTTAAATGAGACATTTGCTGTTACTGAGATAAAAAGGTATTCCTTTTATCTGACTGGGTTACCTTGCTTTTAACCCAGATGACCTGAATTGAAGTAAGTCAAACTATCATCTCTATTGGAAGTTCTAAAAGAGTAATTTAGATTAAAATAAGTTGACAACTGCTAAAACTCATTAACTTCAAAACCAACTAAAGCATTACCAATTAATAAATAATTACAGACGAAATACATCTTAATGTTGTTAACACTGACTGAAAAAAAAACAGTGCATGTCCAAACCAAAGTTCATGAACACTTCCCAATGTTTCACAAAATTAATTTCATATTATCTGACATTATGTATTATTTTAAGCCCATACTCATTTCAGAGAATTGAGGCTTAGATATTAGCTCAGTTCTAAATCACATCCCTATTTAATCAGAGAAATAAGATCTCAATAATTATTACATGTTGACTCAAAACTAAAGCTCAAACTGGACAGCAAGGAATAGTGTATTAGCAGTTCACTTAGGAAAACACTGTCCATCTTAATCAAAGGAGTCTAAATACTATATTATGACCTCATTATAGTTAAATATCTAGATATTAGCTTGGGTTGGAGTTATTTCACCAAGACAACTTGTACTTGTTTGTTCATAAGAGAACCTGTTGCACCCTAGAACCTGGTTTAACCCCCACCCTCCCCAATTGCAAATAGTTTTGCCACTATCCAATCCAAGTAGGAAACCTTTTCATTAATTTTTGTGACCTCTATTTTGAAATTGATCATTGTCTGACCATGCTCTCTGCTCTTTTCTACTTTTAGGCTGTGTGGGGAGGCTGTGTCTACTAGATGTGGCCATTCCTGATATGCATATTTCACTTTTTATGTAATGTAAATTGCTTATTTAATCAGTTAAATAATTTCATACTAGCATACAATTTATCATGGTGTCACATCTGTCATTTAAAAAAAAATGTTAAAAAAACATGTTACTTTTAAATATTCAAAGTTCATTCACTGAAACTGAATTAAAAAAACTCAGCTTTTATAAATAAAAAATAACAGCTTTTATATCAATCACAATGCTCAGGGTATCACAGAACAACATTAACAGATTTTCAACATAAATGCATATAAATATGTATACATCTAAAATTCACTGCTTCACTGTTTCCTACATGGATATGGCTTATATCCAATGTGTGACCACTGTAGATCAAGATCTGCCTAAACATCTTAGCAGTTTGATCAGGCAGGCTCCATACTCGTCAAAAATAACCTTATGATTGTATATTGAACTAGTGTAGATGGTTAACAGACTGCACTGCTGGGCAGGTTGATCTGTGTCTACATTGGTCACACACAGGATGATAACCACATTCATGGAGTAAAGTTTAAAGTGAAAGTGAAACACTGAATACTGTCAGCAGGAACATGATTGTCATGGAGTTGTCAAACAGGAATGTATTTAGATCTCATAGTTTCTAAACCTCCTCAACATCTCTGACGGCTGATCTCTCTGCCACGGAATGTTTGCTCGGTGATCAGTCTGCATTGCTCTGTATTCTGAAATATCACAAACAGAAACAATACTAACGGTAGCCTTCCTTGTGAGACTAAACAATACTAACAGTAGCCTTACTTGTGAGACTAAACAATACTAACAGTAGCCTTACTTGTGAGACTAACGGTAGCCTTACTTGTGAGACTAAACAATACTTACGGTAGCCTTACTTGTGAGACTAAACAATACTAACGGTAGCCTTACTTGTGAGACTAAACAATACTAACGGTAGCCTTACTTGTGAGACTAAACAATACTAACGGTAGCCTTACTTGTGAAACTAAACAATACTAACGGTAGCCTTACTTGTGAGACTAAACAATATTAACGGTAGCCTTACTTGTGAGACTAACAATACTAATGGTAGCCTTACTTGTGAGACTAAACAATACTAACGGTAGCCTTACTTGTGAGACTAAACAATACTAACGGTAGCCTTACTTGTGAGACTAAACAATACTAACGGTAGCCTTACTTGTGAGACTAAACAATACTAACGGTAGCCTTACTTGTGAGACTAAACAATACTAACGGTAGCCTTACTTGTGAGACTAAACAATACTAACGGTAGCCTTACTTGTGAGACTAAACAATACTAACGGTAGCCTTACTTGTGAGACTATACTAACGGTAGCCTTACTTGTGAGACTAAACATTACTAACGGTATCCTTACTTGTGAGACTAAACAATACTAACGTTAGCCTTACTTGTGAGACTAAACAATACTAACGGTAACCTTACTTGTGAGACTAAACAATACTAACGGTAGCCTTACTTGTGAGACTAAACAATACTTAACGGTAGCCTTACTTGTGAGACTAAACAATACTAACGGTAGCCTTACTTGTGAGACTAAACAATACTAACGGTAGCCTTACTTGTGAGACTAAACAATACTAATGGTAGCCTTACTTGTGAGACTAAACAATACTAACGGTAGCCTTACTTGTGAGACTATACTAACGGTAGCCTTACTTGTGAGACTAAACATTACTAACGGTATCCTTACTTGTGAGACTAAACAATACTAACGTTAGCCTTACTTGTGAGACTAAACAATACTAACGGTAACCTTACTTGTGAGACTAAACAATACTAACGGTAGCCTTACTTGTGAGACTAAACAATACTAACGGTAGCCTTACTTGTAAGACGTAAGTTTTTAATCTGATTTTATTTACAAATAAATACATATGCAAAAACACAGTTTTTGAAATACCTCATTAAAAGTTAAGATGGCGAAAAAATGAAAGATGCCAGAAAATGTAACAGTCCTGAATATTTGCCTGGAGGTTAAAGTATACATAGGAAATTTCAGCTTTGGATTTCAAAATAAGTTCCCAAATTAAATATATTACTTAAGTTTGAAACACAATTTAAGAGCTAGGATTACCATCAGAGTGTGTGTTTGTGTATGTGGGGTCATGGCCAGCATGTTCCCCTGTGACAGCGTGAGTTGCACATTCCCTGTCTCTGTGAGCTCTATCATCTAGCATGCTCTCCTTCTTTGGGGTCGTCCAGTGCATGGACTGTAGAGAAGATACTTCATGTTAACCTCTTCATAAAACAATGCTTGCTCTCACACAGTAAATAAATCCTTAGTATCACAATGCAAAATTTCATTGGGTCTATTAACAATAAATTGTATTTTATCCAATTAGTCCATGTATTTTAGTGTTAATTTCTGGTTTTTAATTTCCTTGCAAAATTAAGTTCAACAAAAATAAGGAAATCTTTTTCCTTATTCATTCAAATCATTGATTTTATTTTTTTAACCCAATTCTCAATATATACAGGTTTGAATGTGTATGTGACCTGTATGTGAACAGGCAGCATCTTGGGCAGAAATAACCGTATGAATTTAAAAGTGATCAGTGATCCTGATCTGATGGATTGATAATTATAACAAATTCAAGTCTTTACACCAATTGGTAAGTTTTGAGACAGTTCATGACCTTGGGACCCGTTTCTCTATCAAAGCAAACACCTACACCATCACCATTGTGCAGTAACAGGACAAATACCATTGAAATATGAACAAGTTGACTTGTTTTACCCCATTCCTCCATAAATATGCCTTTTACACAAGTGGGAAAAGTGTAGATCCAGATCAGTCAGTACATCCATGCCATCTGATCAGCATCTGCACTATTTGCTTGTTTTGTCCAAATTAACCTAATAAATCAAAAAGTGAACAGAGCTGATTCTGATCAGGTGGCATGGATATGCCAGATGATCTAGATCTACACTGTTTGCCCACACCATAAAGGTGTATATATATTGAGGAAAGTAAGCAAAGGTGTCACAAGACTCCAGCTTACGGTATGTACAGCTCCTCTCATATTGCACCACTTGCTGAATGACATGGATATCCCAGCATGCCTCCACTTGTCATAGTTCGCCCTCTTCTCATCGTCGCACAGGATATCCTTCGCTGTCTGGATACGCTCAAACTCTCCAGCTAAATAAAACACAGAAATAGGTTTTAAACATAGTTCTAACAAGTATGAAGTGTTGAATATCATGTGCCATATATGAAACAGATAATTTTACTTATTTAGAAACTTTATGCAGGGATTGTCAAGTCTGAACAAAAAATGGAATAACAATAAATAAACAAAAATGCATGTCCTTGATGATAATTTTCAAACTTAATGTGTAAGTGTTTGTTGTAAGAAACAACATTTATCCTTATTTGTCTATCAATAACTGGTGATTATGATACCAAGATAGAATATTATTTTATTAGCTTAATCATCCCTAAATTATATTTATATACATTACTTAGAGCATCAAAACAGATTATCAGAAATGATGTCTGCTCAACATTATGAGAACATATTAAAGAATGGTAACTAACTTTTTCTAATAGCTTGGCAATTTTTTTGACAAATTGCACTTTTCATTGTGTGCACTGTCCTTCATGTTTTGATGCAATTTATTTTGTTCGATGAATTTTTTTTATTTCTTTTAATGTTCAAGTCCTTTGATATGCAGCATTCTATTTAGCAGAAATGCACAATAATGAGATTGTAGTAAAGATAGTGACTAAGGTAGCTAGCAGGGCAGTCAATGCTCTGCTAGTGTACATAATATAGTGACTGTCACTGCCCTTGCAGTGGTATTGTTCAATTCAGGGCGGCACTGACATGTCATTATGAAACTCTAACACAGCAAACTAGGTGTTTGTATTCTTCATATGTTCAAGAAAAAAATAACTTAAGGTATACATTATACATGTACTGATAATGCTAATTGTCTCGACCGTGGTACTTAACGTATGTGTTTGTTTGCAATAAACACTGTGCTTTTTGTGTCACTTGCAGCAAATTAAGTACAGTTTCATCAGTTTAAAAAACTTAATTAAAAAACTGTTTAATACATGTATATCAAGCATTAACCAGTTTTATTACCTGATACCTTATATAAATGTAATTTGGTAGTTTTGACTGTTTTCTGAAATTCTAAAAAAGTCCATGTTTGCGAACTGTTGACCGGTCAATAGTTTCGACTGTTTCCCTCGTGTGCTCTGACGTCATGACGTCATGTGAAACAGTAAAGAAATTCAATGCTTATTTCTCCATAAATAAAACATGGTGAAGTATTTAAACAAATTAAAATTTTGTCAGCAAAATGACAGTTTCCTTAAGTTTTTTGATGAAATAACAGAGAAAAACAATATGAAAACCTACTCACATACAAAATGTTGGCAGTGCGACATGGTTACAAGATTGTTAAATTAAAAAAGTTTAATTAAAAACATATTTGCAAAATTATTTTCTTGTTCCTTTTTTTATCTGTAAGTACTGTTAAAACAGTAATTGATCAGGTAATAAAACAGTTATTTCATATTTGATTTGGGAACAGTCAAACAGTTGTCCCTCGGTGTTGGGGATAGTGTTTTGAACTGTTGCCCTCGGCCGATGGCCTCGGGCAACAGTTCAAAACACTATCCCCTCCACCTCGGGCCAACATTTTGACTGTTCCCAAAGCACCTATGAAATAACTGTATACTAATGGTTTTATTTACATTTACCTTTAACTGGATCGTCTGGATGTTTGTCAGGATGACAGTGAAGGACACGCGCCTTGTACTCAGCTGTTATCTGGTCTTTCTGAAATACATGTCAATGATTGTTAGTTTAAAGCCACAGCATGTTGGTTTTTCTCAGGGTTTCATGTACCCTTATCAAGTAAATGCTACATACTTAGATTTAGTAAAGACACTGATGTACATTGGTGATCCTGAAACATGTTTCATTTACAACCCAAATTTAATACATGAGCATATTATATTACAATTACTTGACCTTTAAACCAGGGTTTTGACCCTTGAAATAAGAAGAAAACTCTTATTTTTTCCTTCAGAATCTCAGGCCCAGGGTCAATTTCATAATAACATTAACATAAATGGTAGATTATTTTGGACCATTTTGACTGATTTAATAAATAATTGTTCAGGCTCAAAAACAGATGGAAGTAATTAAATATTACAAATTGAATCTTAGAGCAGCCCCATGGGTAAAACATGACTATAGTCAAACATCAAGTGTCACAGACAAGTTTCAATCTCTAAAATGAAACAAACAAGAGCAAAGATGCATAGATAGTACACTTTCCCTGATATGTCACAAAGAAGATCTGATTCTCTCTAAACAAGACAGTCATGCCAGTCATTCTTCTGAATTTACATTTATAAACTAACACTGCCTTCTATAAACTCTCCGTCTCCCTGTGTACTGTCTACCACTTGAAGAGTCTAATGCTAGAAATCTCTGCTTGTACAAACATACAGATGTTCAATCAGGCTGTTGAACATGTCTAGTTGAACATACCTCTCCATAAGCAAAAATGCAATTTATGGTTTTTAGTTTTAACCAGGGTTGGCTTATTGACCAGTCAATTGAGTATTGACCGGGCCAGTGGTCAATACTGGTCAATAGTGGTCATCACTGGTTAATAGTGGTCATTACTGGTCAATTAAATTTTATTCACAACCAAACTGTCCAAAATGATCTTAGAATCATTGAAACTCCTTTAGGCCCTTACAATAGCCCCTGTAAGGGCCTAAATGGCACTTCATTTATGGTTTAATATTGGATAATCCTTAAATGAACACAACTCATTAATTGGTATGTTCCTATGTTCAATAAGTAATAAAAAATATATTTTCCGCCGGTTAAGCAAAGCAAATTAGGTGGAAAATAATTTCCTTTGATTGGGTAAGATCTTTTGAATGCACCCATCAAAAGTTGTTTTGTTCATTGGTTTAATGCACAAGTTCTAATGTGTATTGTTCTAAAATATATGGTCATTCAGCTTTGGGCATTCAACACTTACAGACACATTTTCTTAAGGACATGGATACTATAGTGTATATATAAACAGCACGACATATAGGCATTTATGACTAGTAACAGATTGAAATCAATCAATGTAGTATGTTAAAAGTTTCTTATATAATGTTTGTTATGTTTTATGTAATTTATGTATTGGATCCAGTGAACATTCCATAATCTTTGCCCAAGTGCTCAGTACAATATATACATTATATGAAACAGTACAACTTGGTTGTTTACTTGTGCAAAGATCTGTGAGGTCAAAGGAAGTGCAGTCACCCCTTAGTCACCTGACCATCCATTGTCATACACAACTGTTAATTGGCAAGTGTAAAACACCTACTTTATGGTTATTGGATAATCCTTAAATAAACACATTGGCATCTTAGTTCAATAAACAATAGAAGAGTGACACAACACCCCTCCATCTCCTGACCATCCATTGTCATACACAAGTGTTAGTTGGCAAGTGTGTAACACCTACTGGTAGTGCAAAATTGCCTTTGCTTAAAATAAAGATTTTGCAAGTTACTGAATCATACTCTATTGATTGTTTATAAAACACTGAAATTAAAAGAATTCTTATTTTGTCTAAAAACTCACCAGAATAAAGCCAAAAAACTCATGTTTGAGGATTTTATGATCACATTGCTGAGGGAAATAAGACAATTTTTAAGTGCGAAGCATGTTCAAGTGAAGTTAGTTCTAAAGTAACTTAAGTAGACTTTAAATAAGAGTTCAATGGTTTGTTTTCTTCATTTCTTTTATGAACATCATGAAAAATAGTTCAACTGACCAGTATTGACCACTTGGGAAGTATTAACCAGGACGGTTTAAACCGGTTAAAACCGCTGGTTTAAACCAGGGGCGGTCAATTGATGCCAACCCTGCCCAGACAGCTTAGATTAGCAGACCTTAGACCAAGATGGGCGAAAGTTTTCGCCCAAAATGGCGGACAATACTGCCCCTTGTTAAGACAATACAACACACTTTTAAAAAAAAAGCTAGACTGTATATCTTTCAGCAAAATGACCTTATGTTCCCACAAAACATCATAAACTACAGTTTGTATGTGCTACATTATAGCATGAGCACAGTAAAGTTTTCCATTTGCTTTCTTGATGAATTTGGAAATAAATGGATGTAAAAACCCTTGCTGTTTTAATTAAAGTTTTGTTACCAATTAAAAAAGACAGTGTCTATTCTTTCAAAAAGATCAAAGATTTCATGTGGCCCACTGTTCCTTATTGTTAATGCTCGTGAAATAGGTGTGTAAGTAAAACCTGAATTGGTTTTATAAATTTGAAAATATCCTCTATGGTAATACTGGTTGGTAGCTTTTGGGAAAAATAAACAACAAAAAAATATTGGTTTGATGGGCCATAAAGTATTCCTTGTTTGATTTCATATCTGATACAGTCTCTACGGGTCATGTCATCCGCTGTCCTAGACATAAACATCAGAAAATCCTGGGCTGCATCGTCGATTGGTCATAATGACGTAATTTCGTACAGTGCAACACATGTTAGTTATATTTATTTTGTATTTTAGGTATTGAAAACAAGCTTTCCCCCGTTATAGGTAGCACCTATTGTTATATTATTTAATTCTAATCCTTGTACATGATGTATACCTGTGCAATGTTAGTGCTGAATAAATGACCAAAAAAGATTAGCAATTGAAAACTCACAGATGACAACTCATCGCAACCTAAGATTTTGTAATAATCTTCAAATTCCGAAGGTTTGTATTCAAATATGTCCTGCAATCCCTCGTTCATCTTGCATAAACCTCCAGTCCGATCTTCAGGCAAACAATAATGTTGACATTTTCTGTTGACATGGGGCTCGGGACATAATTTATTTCTTTAAAAAATCTTAAATGAGTACAGATTTATTATTAATCAACAATGCATAAAATATTGCAAACAATTAAAGTAATTGTTCCGTAATTGTTTATATCGGATGTTTAATTTTGCAAGAAAACTACATATTAGGTAGAGTATACATTTTGAATAATCATGGACTTTCAACTTGTCCCTTGCGCAATAGCATTGCGCTTTAAATCGCGTCAAAATGGCTGACCTGCAAAACGAAATAAATCCAGCGAAAAAGATCAAACTGTGTCATGCTTTAGGCGAAAATGGTAATTGACACTAAGCGGCATTGTCGATTAAAATATGTTTTTCAATTATTTAACTTCTCTGTGGCCCAAATCACCACCTTTAATGAATTACTCCGTCGATTAATGAAGTTTTATTGACATTGATGAGTTGCTTCCCTTGGTGGATCACTTGCAAGCGGATTAGGCAATCGGTGCCGATCAGATCTCTTGCAAGCGGTGCTTATCAGGCACTCGGCGCCAATCTTACTAAAGTTAGATCGAACAAAATGTTAGACAGATTATGTAAGCAAGAACTGACCCTAAAGACTTTTCAACCACAATACTTTTCAACCCCAATTGAATATTGTAAATTGAAATTGTATGATGACTTTTTACATTTACAATTATAATAACTAGTTTGGAAACATCTCAGATTGATTCAGTTATGACCAAGAGCCATGCCGGCACTGCACTGGATGGATGGCAACATGAAGAGTGCATGTCGAACCTGTCTTAAAATTGCCCAATTTATGTTTTATGTGTTTTACTACTTTTTTGTCTGCAAAATGGGGGGGGGGATGTTTTATGTGTCCAGAACTCAGATGACAGGATTTTGCAGCTAAAAATAAAACAATATATAGTTTTCCTTTAAAATAAAAATGTAACAAGAAATGTCATTCACTGATTTAAAGTTACATAGATAATTAATTTATGTTACAGGGGACCACCTACAAAATGATAAAGATGAGAAGAAAGAAGCAGAGAATGCTGAGATGGCTGTGCCAGACGATGATAAAGACGGCAGTAAAGACAGTGAGGTTATCACCGAGGATGATTTAAACCGTGAGGGGAATCTGTCTGCAGACATGAGCGATGCAGAGTCGGATGTTAGTGCTCTCAGTTCTATGTCGGGGCTCAGTGGGGAAGACTCGTGGAAAGCTGCACCTTCAGGTATATTTCAATCTGATTAAAATTATTTCCTGAAAACGGCTACACTATGAGGATCTGACATTGAGTAACTAAAACATGCTTTTATCACTAACCCTTTGAACCAATCAGATTGTCGGCTACAAAATCACAAAAGTTAAAAGTAAAAATCGTATTTTAAACCATGGAAAGTGTTGAAAGCCTGGGTAACACATATTTTACTGAAGATATATGTGTTTATTTATCCCCTCGCCAAAGGCGAGGGGGATATAAGTAATGCCCTTCGTCCGTCTGTGCGTCTGTCCGAAACAATTTTGTCCGGAGCATAACTCCAAAACTACTTGAGGGATTTTATTCAAACTTCATACACTGACAGAGCACATTGGTAGGTAGTGCAGTGTGCAAGAACAATAACTCTACCTTCCCTATTTTTAGAGTTATTCCCCTTTATAATATTTACTTGATAAATTTTGTCCGGAGTATAACTCCAACACTACTTGAGGGATTTTATTCAAACTTCATACACTGATAGAGCACATTGGTAGGTAGTGCAGTGTGCAAGAACAATAACTCTACCTTGCCTATTTTTAGAGTTATTTCCCTTTATCAGAATTACTTGATAAATTTTGTCCAGAGCATAACTCCAAAACTACTTTATGGATTTTATTCAAACTTCATGCCAGCATTACAAATCATGCTTCCTGTGTTGACAATTTCTAAAAATAGTAATCAAGAAACACCGCTATAACTTATGTAGGGTGTCTGCGGGCCGTCATCAGATCTAACATTTTGCAATCTCCATAATTTCATTGATTTGAACCATTGATCTTTTACTTAATCATCAGAAAGTGTTGATTTTTGTTTGAAAGGCATCATAAGGGAATGATGTATTTCAAAAGAACACTTTTTTTGCAATGTTTCTATTAATTCAGATTTCATGGGAGCATGTACAGTTGTCATAGCATTAATTAGTTAATTAATATTGAATGCTGTTAGGTGTTGGATATTATGCCATTAATTCTTCCATAATTCTTTGAGTTAGTCATTTATAAATATAGTTTAATTTATTACTGGTATTAGGGCCAATGTCATGGATATACAAGTGTATGGAAGATGGTGTAGATCCACGGTCCATTCTGCGGCAGATTCTTACCGATGACACTGACATACCAGATCTCGACAACTTCAGTCTCTGGAAACTTGTTGTGAATCTTGTCTCGGAGCCGCCACCTCGTGATAAACTTCCAGAAATCAACACACTGGATGATGTGTTGGAACTGCTGAGATCATGTGACAAAATCATGGTTCTTACTGGAGCAGGGGTAAACAGTTCACAGTGTTTTTTTTATGCCAAATATTTGGAGAAATAGGGCCCCATTCCTCCTGAAAATAGTATATATTTTTCCCCCACATCCGTAAAAAAATTCCCCCTTTGCCGGAGTCTGTTTAGCACCGTTCGATAGTGAAGATGATAAATCTGAATTTTGGATATGTTTAATGGATACCCCACTGATGGACAATACAGTGACAAGAATAATTGATAAATTTGGAGACAGAAAAAGACACTTCACTGTAGACCACTGACTTTCTTTGAATTAAAAGATCAGTGAATACTTTGTTATGTTGTGTTTGACAGGCTGCAAGTATCTTCCAAATATTCCCCCTTTCCTTTGTTCGCGTCGCAGTTTTCTCCCTCCAAAGGGCTGCGACCCCCTTCCCCCAAAAGAGAAAAAAAACACTGGTTCAGAATAAAACATATACTGTCTAACAGGTAGCTAAGTATAGATCTCCAGGAACAGCAGCCCAGAGAGAATACTGAGCACCCATGTTAATTATACCCCCACAAACGAAGTTTGAGGGGGTATATAGGGAGTGAGCTTGTCGGTCTGTCGGTCTGTCTGTCGGTCGGTCGGTCGGTCGGATTCTTCGTTTCCAGATGATAACTCATGAAAGGCTTGACAGAATTAAATAATTTTTGGTACACAGGTATATCGTCATAAGATACAGGTCAAGTTTGATTTTGGGGCTGGTGGGATCAGTGTCAAGGTCACTGTTACTAAAAATAGAAAAATGGTTTCCGGATGATAACTCATGAAACACTTCACAGATTTAATCCTTGTTTGGTAAATAGATGTAACATCACAAGATACAGGTCAAGTTCGACTTTGGGGCTGGTGGGGTCAATGTCAAGGTCAGTATTACTAAGAATAGAAAAAGGGTTTCCAGATGATAACTCATGAAAAACTTCACAGATTAAATCCTTTTTTGGTACATGTATGTTATATCAGAAGATACAGGTCGAGTTCGACTTTGGGGCCTGAGGGGTCAGTGTCAAGGTCACTGTAACTTAAAAAAGAAAAATTGTTTCTGGACTATAACTCATGAAATACTTCATAGATTTAATTATTTTTTGGGACACAGATGTAACATAACAAGATATAGGTTAGGTTTGACTTTGGGGCCTGTGGGTTCAAGGTCAAGGTCACTGTTATTTAAACTTCAAAACTTCGTTTCCACTCAGTAACTATAGCTTGGAATGAGATTCTTAAATGAAATTTGGTGTATTGGTGTTTTTTGTGAAGATGACTTTTGGGATTCAAGGCCTGTGGGGTCAAGGTCACTGTTACTAAAAATAGAAAATAAACTGTATGCTCAATAACTTTGGTTCAGAATGAGATATTGTGATGAAAATTGCTATATAGGTAGTGTCTGTGAAGACGAAACTTGGTATTGAAGTTGGGTCTGATGGGGTCAAGGTCACTGTTACTAAAAATAGAAAAAATGGTTTCTGGATGATTTCTCATAAACAATGTTTGGCACACAGTTCTTAGATAAAAGTTAGGTAAAGGCCACTGTACTAACATATTCAAACCATTTCTGCTCAATAAATTTAGAAGGAATGAGATATTGTGATGAAACTTGCTGTATATGTGGCTACTGTGAAGACGACACTTTGGATTGAAAGTGGGGCACATTATGCCATTAATTTGAAGCATTCCCAGTTCAATTATCAAGCATACATGTGGGGGTATTTAATCACTTTCAGTGATAATTCTAGTTCATAACAGGGCTCGACATTAACGCTTGTCCGATTGTCCGGGACAAGTGAAAAGTATGTCCTGACAAGTAACATCCGAAAGCTGGTTGTCCGACTGGACAAGTTGTTTTGGAAATTAAAATGCATGCCAAATTACAGGAAATCAAAATTAACGAGATCGGTCGCTAATTAAATAGGTATCTGCTGTCAAAACACTTCACTAGCAACAATCTTACGGAGTTTACGAAGTTCTATGTCCTGAATATTAAAACTGGAAACACTTCCTCGTGATTCCTTCGGTATCTGGTCAACTCGTACCTAAGTTAACTCGTACCTTAGTCATATCGTACCCTTTTTTGGTCAACTCATACCTGATCTTTGGTCAACTCGTACCTACTCAAGTCAACTCGTACCCATTTTGGTTAACTCATACCTACCAAACATAAACATACAATAAGAGTTGAATTAATGTTTTTAAAGATGTTGAAACAGTTCTTTTTCATGTTGCCTAGTTGATGTTTTGTTTTTGTTATATTGCATAAAATTTGTAGAAATGATAACACTTGTTGTTTCAATGTTTTCCCGCATACATTGTGTGCAAAAGTCGGGACAAGTGGGTGTCTGGTCAGGACAAGTGTTTTTTGAAAACACTTGTCCGACAGGACAAGTCTACAAAAAAGTTAATGTCGAGCCCTGCATAAGGAATAGAAGTAAAACATTCCATCTGCGGAAAGAGATATGTTGCAAATAACATTTTAACATCAATTTGTCCCCAACTTGGAAGGGAGAAAAAAAACAACTTAAACATTCTGGTTCATAAATGGTAAAAACTTGTTGGTTTAATGAAAGAACAATATTTTCATACAGAAGTTACCCTAATTTTGGGGTGTATCTGCCTGCAACTTGGTCATGTTTTTACATGTTGACTTAATTTAATATCAGAAGTTAGGCTTTTGAACACAAAAGATTCAAGCCTCACTGATAAGGCCCACTTTTATATTGATGTTTTTTATTCTGTAAATGGATGATACTTCAAAATTGTGCAAGTGATTAGGGTGTTTCTGCTCTGCTTATTGACAAACAGTAAGATGTTTACATATGTATTACAACAAAGGTTTTGCTATTGCTCTAGGTATCAGTATCATGTGGTATACCAGACTTCAGGTCAAGAAATGGTATATATGCACGCCTGGCAGAAGATTTTCCAGACCTTCCTGATCCACAAGCCATGTTTGATATTCGATACTTCCGCAAAGATCAGAGGCCTTTTTTCAAATTTGCCAAGGTAAATAGTGGAATACTCATATATTTTTTTTTCTAGGAAAGAAGTTTTTAGCTCGACTATTCGAAGAATAGCGGAGCTATCCTACTCGCCCCGGTGTCGGCGTCTGCATCGGTGTCCGTTAAACAAAAAATGCACTTTGGTCCATAACTTGAAAACTACTTATGCTATCAACTTGAAACTTGGAATATATATATATTCACCATCAAATTCTACATCATTACCAACAACACCCATAACTTTGCTGTCAATATATTTCAAGTTATGCCCCTTTTTTCTTATGTTTTGTGTTAAGCAAAATATGCATTTTGCCCATAACTTTAAAACTACTTGAGATATTGCCTTGAAACTTGAAATATATTTTCACCATCAAAATTACATCATAACCAAGAAGATTCATAACCCTGCTTCCAATATTTTTCAAGTTATGCCCCTTTTTCACTTAAATTTTGCGTTAAGGAAAATATGCACTTTGGTCCATAACTTATAAACGACTTGAGATATCAACTTGAAACTTGGAATATATATTCACCATCAAATTCTACATCATGACCAACAAGACCCATAACTCTGCTGTCAATATATTTCAAGTTATGCCCCTTTTTTCTTATAGGTTTGTGTTAAGCAAAATATGCATTTTGCCCATAACTTTAAGACTACTTGAGATATTGTCTTAAAACTTGAAATATACTTTCACCATCAAAATCTACATCTTAACCAACAAGACCCATAACCCTGCTTCCAATATTTTCAAATTATGCCCCTTTTTCACTTAAGTTTTGCGTTAAGCAAAATATACACCTGGCCCTTAACTTTAAAACTACTTGAGCTATCACCTTGAAACCTGGAAAATATATTTACCATCAAAATCTAGGCCATTATCAACAACATCCATAACTCTGCTACCAATATTTTTCAAGTTATGCCCCCTTTTCACTTATGCAATTGTCCCATAATTTTGAAACAACAGGAGATATTACTTTGAAACTTGGAATATGTTTGCCATCAGTTTCTAAATCATTATCAACAAGATACCTAACTCTATTGGAAATATTTCTGTTAGTTATGCCCCTTTTGCATTTAGTTTTTACCTCGACTATTCAATATTTCATTGAAACTTTGAATATTTTTTCACCATCAAAATATACATCATAACCAACAAGACCCATAACTGTAATACAATTACTCTACAAGTTATGCCCCTTTTTCTACTGTTCCTTTTTTCACTTATATTTTCACTTAAGTGCACTTCATCGGTATTTTTGCAAATACTTAAGCTATCAACATCAAACTTCCATTATATTTTCATTTCAGTTCTTTTTCTGTAACATTACTGAAGTGATTGATATTGAACTAAAAGTAAATGTCTCTAATAAAAAATTACTAACAAGTTTTCTAACAAATCCAGAAATATTTCATAGTTATTCCACTATTCAGTTTAATATTTATGGTACATTAAGGAATTATTTCTGTTATTTGAAATGAATTTCTTCCTTACCATTCACTTGTTAATATTTTTCCTGATTGCACATGAATGTATGGCAATAGTTGTTTTAATCTTCATATTGCATTTGTTTCAAATGATTCCAATACTGTGGTATCATTTAATTTCGCTGGCACGAAATTTTGCGCAATCACCGAAAAAGACTGTTTTGCGCGGACGTAAATTCGCGCAAATCCAATTTTTCAAACAAAAAAATATTATTATTTTATCATAAATATTTTACTGACCCGTTATCAATACCTATTGTTTATTTGAACACGCGAGCTCATCATGTGTCAGTTGGCCCCCTGTCAATTGCCACTTCCTTTGTTTAGTCAATTATCGGACCGCTGTTTATTCGGCAATGCTAATTGACACAGGACCTGTTTGATCCATCTATCTGGACCATTCATATCATAATTGGCATGTTAAATTTCGTACGTGTTTTATGGTCTAAACTGTCAATTAATTGCGAAACAGTTACTCAAAAAAGTGTTGATAAATTAAAAATGAGATGACAACGATACTGTTTGGTAAAACGTGACCTGACCTAAATGCTCACACTTAATTGTCGTTCAAGTTTTGAAGTAACATTAAACATATTCCAAAAGAAATTTGACAGTTATAACTAATTTTATTTTCTTTATTAACAATATTATTCGATACTTCTTATTTATATCAAATTGCGATACGGGCAACTATATATAAAGTGTAGGTCCATTCGGACATAGCACCTTTCGGATACGTATGTGGAACTTTTTGGTTATATTTTAGCTTAGGTTTTAAATTCGCGCACTGGCCCGAGCGCGAAATACGTGAAAATTAAGCCATCGCTAAATAAAATGATACCACAGTAGTCGAGCGCGCTGTCTCCTCTGACAGCTCTTGTTTAAACTGGTACATTGCTAACATTATCGTAAAGTTTAAATTCCATATGAAACAAACTTGCGCTTAATGTAACAGATAAAAATTTCATGAAAATGTTATTATAAAGTAACACGTCTCAGTATCAAGTTGATAGATTTAAACATATTGTTATATAGTAAAGTTACTTTGTGTTAAAAGTCTTGTATCTATTAACACAGGAGATCTATCCAGGTCAGTTTGAACCATCACGCTGTCATAAGTTTATACGACTGATAGAACAACATGGGAAACTATTGCGCAACTACACACAGAATATTGACACACTGGAGCAAGTTGCCGGAATCCAGAACGTGATTCAGTGTCATGGTAAGTAGTCTGTCTAACAATCTCAGTGCAGTTGTTGGTTTGTCCCTGCCGTCAAAACATGATGAAGTTTGTTAGACTGTGATGTCTCTGCCATCACATAGTGTCACTTAGTGAAAAAACTTTGTAAGTATACTAAAAATATGAAGGAATAATATTGTTATTGCACCAACGGGACAGTTTGTCAACATCATCTTCACCTTCACCTGACCCAGGTCAGGCGGATGCCGTTGGGGGCCCTACAGATGACCTGTCAATCAGTCCTCTCCATCCATCCCTGTCATTCGCACATTTGACAGCCTCGCTCAGTTTCAGTCCTATCAATTCTGTGATGTTATTTCTTCTTCTTTCTTCCTCTCTTTCTTCCTCCGCTGACTGTTCCTTGGAGCACTGTCTTGAACATGACGGCAGCAAATGTTATGTGGTGTCACAATCTTCCTTAGTGATTCATTCATGTCTAAATATATTCATATAAATGTTGCTGATGAGCAGTTTTACCTAAACAAATAATTTAATATAAAGAGATGAGTGTAGGAAAGGGAAGACCACTTGATGGGATTCGGTTATGCTGTGCCAGTAGGAGGAGAACATTGGCAAACCATAGCTGAAGTAAAACATAGTTTTATGATTGGTAGCTTACGATCTCATACAATATAATCACCAGTGTCTATAAATGATTAACCAATTATCATTGTACTGGCAGAGGACAGTCAGTGCATATTCAGTGTTAATGGGTTTGCTGGTAAATTATCAGTCATAACCAATTTTATAATTTCAGATGATAAAAACCTAACATAGTTATGCAGATCCTAATATGGGTTATTTCTTCAATCAAACATTAAGTATAATTTCCAATTATCCTATTTAGCTGATCAGTGCCTCTCTAATAAGCCCTCAAACTTTCAAATATATTGCTTATGACAAAACACTAGAGATGATCCAAAATTTGAAGGTCAAGGTCACATTTGATGGAGTTATGCCCCTTTTTGTACTTGGATTTTGACACGAAAACTTAACGTCGGCTATAACTGCCATTTTCTAATATTTCTTCATCAAACTTGCTGAATTATCAATACCTTCATTCTCATATCAAGGTTTTACAGTTAAACTATTGTTTTCTTGTTATGTTTAGTAGGCATTTTATAACTTTATATTTTGGGTCAAAATTAGCATCCCATTTTCATAAAGTTATGATCTTAGAGCTCAGATTAATTTGCCTTGTACTTGGTACAATACTATTCTAAATAAGCGACTTTTCAATAGGATACCAACAGGTTGAAGGAACAAAACTTGAAAATGTACAAAATATATATATATATATGTATTAGATATATATGTATTACACATATTAATGTATGTTTTCTGCAAGTAAAAAAGAATGGTCAGAATGTTTCTACCAGTACCTGCTTTAGTGTGTAGATGGAGTGAAATTTTTTTGTTTAATTTTCTTGTTTAATTCTAACATCTGCTTATTTTATTAAGGTATTTGGTTAAAGCTGTCTCCAGAAAATATTATGTTTAACAATTGCAACATTTTCATATTCTGTGAAGTTTTTTAACTTTTTTTCAGGATCCTTTGCTACAGCCACATGTATGACCTGCCAGCATAAATGTTCTAGTGAAGACATCAAGGAACAGATCATGAGTCAGGTAAGTTATTTCAACATGTATGACCTGTATGAAATGACTGTTCACAACTCGTAAAAACTTGCTTTATCTAGAAAAAACTTGCTTGCCTGCAGCCTCTTGTCTACATAAATCTTACTACAAAAGTAACAAAGTCGATAGTAAAATTAATCTTTTTGTGGATAAACAGAATTGATAAATAAAAAGCTATAGCTAAAACAGACTTCTATTATTGTAATTATAATTAATCTTTTATACTATTTTACAGCATTGCATATATATCTCCTGCTACACGAAAATTATAACAAATATTTTAACAAAAGGGTAGATTTGTAAAGGTTCAATATTGGCATAAAGTATATAAAAAATTGAATTCATCTACATAATTGTAAGTTTGCTATTTTATGATCAATAATTGTCATTTCCTTTGTAAAAAGGTGAAGATTCAATTTTCTTACAACAAAAATAATTAATCATTGTAAAACAAAATAAATATGTCACATGACTGACTAATTATCTAACTTACTGTATGTGCTTTTAATCCATTAAATATAGTTTGTTACCGATAACTAGGCAATCACATGACAAACAAGCTATCTTGAAGTACAGTTTGTCTGCAAAAAGTTGTTTAAATTTGATATCATCATGTTCTCTAGATCAGTATTTATCACTGACATAACATTTTATTCTACATTATCTACATTGAGTCCAGTCTTGCTTATACGAGTAGAGTATCACATGACTGTTTTCTTATATAGAATCAGCTTTATCAGTGTTTCACAACATTGAAGTCACATGTTCTGGTAAACGTGCAGTTACATAAGCTTAAAACCATTATTGTAACAAAGTTTTATAACTGTAAAAATACCGGTAGTCTGATTACTTTGTAATGAAATAAATTAATTGGATTTGTTCGTTTGGCTCTGATTTTCTAGGAACTTCAGTCTGGAATCAGTGAAATCTTGGAATTAATAGGATAAAGCCCTCTTACCTGTTTATCTTATATAATCAACTTTCTTTTTCACCAACTTGAACTGGTAAGATAAAATTGAGACCATTTCATGCACTTGCACCACTGATGATTTTCAGTGTTTTTAAGATTGTACATAGTACAACTCAAGTAAAGAAGCTTGGGAACCAGTGACAATAATGTCTGCTGTCTAAGATTGTACATGGTACAGCTCAAACCCCAACCAATAGAATTGTATTGTAATATGTCAAAGACCCATCACCACCGAATTATTATAACAATTTATACCCCCCACCAATGCAATTAGAAACACAAATTGTAGATTTTAGGAGACAAGTTTTTTGTGAACTTGCATGAATTTTTTGTTAATCTAATATTACAAAGATGATTTTACCATGCAATTTCAATGTAATTTTTTTCCATGTTAATATCATTTTGTTTGAAATTGTTTCATTTTGATATAATTCGTAAACTGTCCTAACTGCTCACATTTGAGAAGGAATAAAGAAAACTTGAAGTGATGAATCAAATATCTTTCCCATTCGTTGCACATGTTTCAGATCAATGAGTCTGGCAGCCAGTCATAGGCTGCCAGGATGTCGGCCAGACTGCTCACCAAGGCCTGTATTATGTGAACAGATCGAAAGACTGATTGTACAAATTTGTATTCATGTCTGGTTAATGTACTCCTTATTATTTGTGTCGCTCTATTCTTGGATACGTTAATGAATCCTGATTACTTAAAACATTTTTTTATTCTTTGCGCGTCTTTCTAGTTTACTATTTCATGGTTTAGTTGAATGTTGTGAAAAAAGTTATCAAGGAGTGCTCTGGATTTCTCCATAATTTGTAATAAAAAAAACTAAAATATAAATTTCTTTGTTTTGTTAGGTTTAACCCATGTTTTAACAGAATTTAAGTCATATACAGGCAAGCAGTTTACCTAACCATAATTCTTGGGTATTACCAGAACTAAACTGCTTATGCAGAATATCCAGTCTGTTTTCTGCTGCTATTATGTTGCAAGGTAATGACACCGATTCAAATTTGGCCTAACTTTTGGTTAACATTCTGACCTAACTTTTGGTTAACATTCTGACCAAGTTAAAAAACAGATTTGCCCAAGACTGCAACCTCTACAGTGTTAAAAAGATGACTTTTTTATGCTACACGAAAGCCACAGGACATTCACCCATCACAAAATATCATAATAATAATAATATTAATAATAATAATAATAATAAAATCTTTATTTAAAGAAGAATTCCAATTAAATGTACATAAAACAAAATTTAATGTAAACTTATTTTCAATTGGGTCTTCTATAACAATTAACAATGAAAGAAATAACTCATCCACACATACAAACACACACACACACGCTCGCACACACAAACACAGACACACTCCAAACACAAATAGAGAAAATATTTAAAAATTTACAGCAGACAGACAATAGTAGGTGTTAAATATATCGAAACTTAGAATATAAACTGTGAAGACATATGAAACAAAATATTGTGTTGCGGCGTTCTTACACAGGCAATGTATAATCAAGTGAACATATTCAAAACCCAAGGTATTAAAAACATTACGTATAGTGTAGAACAATTCAACCACAAAGGATTATTAGTATCCCAGTTCATTTATATAGATTAAATACATGTAGTAATAATAAGAATGCTAACAAAGGTTGAGGCATGCGAGTATTCCATGAACATGAGAAAAAAAAAATATTGCTTAAAAAAGATCATTTTGTAAAAGATAAGATTTAAGTTTCTTTTTGAATAGAACAATATTGTTTGAAGATTGAATATGCAAAGGAGTTGAGTTCCAAATGTTCATTCCCGTAAATCTAAAAGAATTTCGTAATACATTAGTTCGGGGACGGATATGTTGTATGTCTTTCCTAGAAGATGATCTCGAGTTGTATGATTCGTTATTAGCTACAGGCAATATGTTTGTGATATAATCAGGTGCAATTTTATTTAAGGCTTTATATACAATTAACCCTGAATGATATTTACATCTGCTAAAGAATGATAACCATTTTAACTTTGTGAATAACTCCTTTGTTTGCGTTTGTGTAGGTTTGTGCAGAATTATTCGCGCAGTACGCTTTTGTAATTTTATAATTATTTTATTTGAGATATTAACAAAATGCTGATTGAGAGCATTAACAATTTCATCTGAATTATTTAATGATTTTTCACCTACATGAAGAGTTGACGGCAAATTATTTATATTTGAGCTATTGTCAGAAATACATTTTAAATTTTTCCATAATAAATTGGGTTCTTTCTTATTTTCAACAGCCGAATTGTAAAAGTTTTTCTTACTTTTTCGAATAAGAGAGGTACATTTGTTTCTCCAAATTTTATATTGTAATTCATTATTGCAAGCTTTAAATTTATCACAAATTCGCCGTGCATGTTTAATATCATCTGTGTACCAGTCTGGTTGATGTAATCTTTTTACTCGTTTCTTTTTTATTGGTGCATGTTTTTTCAACAAAATATGTACATCATTATACAAAATATCTAAGACTACATTAGGGTTGCTTATTGATTCTAGAGCAGCAAAGTCACATTTATAAAGATCTGAAATGAAATCGGACTCAACAAAATTTGCGAAAGATCTGTATATAATTGTTTTATGACTGCTGTTCTGGTCTCGCGCATGAACAAGTCTTCTAGTAAAGGCAACCGGATAGTGATCACTTATGCTTAATTTAGGAACTAGAATTTCAATAATATTCTCATTTTCATTTGTATACAGATGATCGATTATAGTGGAGGATCGGGATGTTATACGCGTTGGGCTTTGAATTAATTGAGAAAACCCTAAGTCTTGCATTACACTACTCCACTTGTCATTTTTAAACGTATTTGGTGGTAAAAACTCTATATTGAAATCACCTAATACATGAGTTTCCAAGTTGAGTGCCTCAGCTTTAATAAGTTGTTGTTCATATTTATAAAATCTTGAGCATATTGTGCTCTGGTGGGACAAATCTGTTAAGTATATAAACTTTTTAATCAAACTCTGACCGTAAATTTACAATCTATTTCTTTACTGTAAAACCCTGGCATGGCCGAACAGTGAAGATCCAGATCAGCCGGGACATCGGTGCTGTCTGATCAGGATCTGAACTGTGCTTTTTACTCTGAAATAACCCAATAGATTTTGTGTATTATTCGTATTTCTTCAAAGTATCTATTGAACTTAACCAGTACTTATATATGATCATACACAACAATATTGTGAGATTTCAAAAAGATATTTTAAACAAGAAACCAGTAGAACAAGTGGATTTGACGTTCCAATAGGCTTCCGCGAACAGGAGCCTGACCAATATCCGAATTTAAGACATGCCACACTTGTCAGCATAAACATCGCTTAATAACGGATTCATTATCGAATCAGTGATAAAACTTTTTAACATATCGTAATAGTTAGCTTTATACTTTCGTTTGAATGTTTCAACAAAAAACTTGGCCACATGTTCCATGTCCATGATGGATCTCTCCATTTTATGCCGGTGTCGATATAACATGATTAATGTCACCCCCCCCCCCCCTTCCCCCCCGCAACACATTTAGAATGTTTTTATTAACTACAAACAACACAATTAAAATTGTTAAAATACCCCCAAACAACACATTTGCTTCCATGAATCACCCCCCACCCATCAAATTTTAACTAATTTCAGTTCCACACCCCATCCCCCCCACTCCTTTTTTTTTTTTCCTGGAACAGCCCTAAACCAAGAATTTTAATTTGCCTAATGAATCAGAATTCAAGTGTTTTGGATTCCTTCAAAATTGCTTTAATATGAGGTGAATGTTCATGAAAAGATATTGTAGCTTTATGTTAATAGATGTGTATATCTGTACAGGTGATACCACTTTGTCCTAAATGTGATCCAGCCACACCGTTGTCGGTGATGAAGCCAGATATTGTGTTCTTCGGTGAGAGTTTACCGGAAGAGTTTCACCACCAGATGTCAGTAGACAAGGATGAATGTGATCTGCTCATAGTGATCGGTTCATCGCTTAAAGTTCGTCCTGTAGCCCTTATCCCAAGTAGGTTTCTAGATTGATATCAAACTTGTAGTTGAATTATTTTTATCAGGATTTAGTTTTTATGTGTTCTACAATCAAATATGGATGCAAAAGTGAAACCAAGAAAAATGTTGATTTATTTTTTATCAAGAATATATTGCTGATATTGACAAAAGGAAATGAAAATATTCAAAAAATTTTTTATGTTGACTGGTACAGTAGCTGAGAAATTTAATGTTCAGTTGTCTAATGCTACCAGCCTACCAATGAAACACTGCACACTTTAGGCAAGATTACTAATATGATGTACTTATGCAGTACATTCTAGCATCTGTACTTGCTAAACCACACATGTATCCTCATCAAAAATGACGTTGCTGGCACTGCAGGCACTGGCATGGTCATTAACAGCAGCATTTCCTTCAAAAGTAACCTTATACACATAAATACACCCTCATTTATCTTTTATATTTGTCTTGAAAAAGGTTAAAAGGTAAAGTAAGAATGGTATAATCTCCTTTGCTAAAGACCACCTGTAAACAAAGACCATCAGTGGATAAAGACCACAATTTATTTGTCCCACTGATTTAAAGAACAGTTTCAACTTAGAACAAAGACCACTTAATTTCAAAGACCATTTTAGGTTTTCTCTTGAGTTTTCTTTAAAGCGGTATTACTTCAATTTAACCCGCTCTTGTATGAAATATTACATGTATTTGGAACTATACACTTGGCAAAAGTTCTAAGTGCACACTTTTAATGTTGAATATCTCAAAGTAAAATTATTGTAATTAAATGAAAGTTTGACATTATGTTAAATATGATCAAACAATAAATATTATTTGAAAACTGTGCAGTTGATTTACGTATTATGTCATCTATGTCGGCATACGCTATTATAAATGCGTTATCCCTGTGCGGCAATTGAAATTGATATTTTTACAACCAATTTTGTTTTTCACATGTTCACCGACACTGGACAATCTAAAAAAACACACCAACATTTTAAAACTAATGTATGTTTGACAACTGAAAACCACGAAAGTTGCGTCAAAATGCTTTTAAGTGGCACAACTTTAAATTTTATATGAAAACATCCTTATGTTATTCGTAAGTGCAAAATAAATGCCTCATTTTTGCATATTTTATCGTTTTAAGTAAAACTTCAAATGATATTATTTTCTAGATTGATAACGTTGCTTACGTTGAACGTTGACGTTACTTACTTACGTCATTAAATATTTACGTACGAGGGATGATCCAAAATAACGTAGACTTTTGTCATTGCATCTTAATTAGAAACGCGTTCGCAATAAATTATATACTTAATTCAATCAGAACACAAACGTAACAAACTGAGCTAAAATAATCATAAATTTAATTGATTTTAAAAGCGCGTCGCTTATTTGAATAACCATGGTAACATGTAGGCGGCGTACGCTGTTGCCATTGCACTTTATAAAGGATATACATGTCAATAGAAACAAAATTACTAGTGAAAAAAGAGCCAAACTTCGCAACGTCAAAGCACGGTATACAAATGAAGTCATGCCAAAATTTTACGTCATTCTGACTATGCGTTTTAAAAACAGTCAATATTTAAGAGAGCTATCACCAACTTTAAAACGTCAGAAATGTCGCTGTCAGATCGCCCGGAAATATGCGCTATTATAAAATTATGTCATGGTCTTTTAAAATCACCTCATGAAAAGCTATAAAAATTTAGCAGACGCAAATGAAAACTTCTGTAAGCCGAGCTCTAGTTTTTAAATGGTACCAGTGGGGTTTTTTTATGGCCAGAAGAGCCATAAAATAGGCCTCGGGTAAGGAAAATAGAAAACAAATCGGCGTTACGGCAGTGACATCAAGCTGGAAGGCAATTGAAGGGGACTAAAGTCTAACTATTGTGGCGCTTTTCGACCTATTCTAGACTGGATGAGGTACCGTGCAACGGATATTGCCGAGCAAATGACATTTTTAAAGGTGTTATTAACAAATATGTTTTTCAAAAAATGTTTTTGTTTGGTATTTGAATCATTACCAAGTCATACATTATCAAATAAGAATAAATAGGATATTTATAATTTTAATTACACTTAAGTAAACAGCTACACAGAGTATGTCCACAATGCCAAGATCGTTATATAGCAACAAATACAAATTTGTTATGAGTTATTTTAACAGTTACACGCCCGTTGCTAAAGTACCACAATATTGTGGGTATTGCATTCCCGGTCGTTTCTTTGGCGGTACGAGGGAGAAGAGGACCACTTTTTTGATCGCCTCATAACCACTTGCGAGACTTTGACCAGCAATGATACACTAATATGTTCGATCAATGGGTTCCCCGGCATCGCATTCCGGTGACGGAGTCTATTTAAAGAAACTTAGAACATACGCGGCTTCGCTAACGCTGCGCCCGTGAATTAACGTCGTTGACGTTATTAGATCTAATTTGACGTGCGCCGGATAGTGGTTAGTGTATGATTTTAATTGTTCATAATTTTTTTATGTGATGTTGTATTTTGCTGATATTTTGTAAAAATACGCTGGACATATTCCAATTAAAGCTTGTGTAATTTTATTTGAAAACTATAACAAAAGTCTACGTTATTTTGGATCATCCCTCGTAAGAGAACGTTAAAACGAAAATTTTAGAATTGTATTTGTTTGATAAGTGCCTATTTATTAAAACTGTAAAACTTTAATTAAAAGAAATCAATTAAATTTCAAAATCGAATCTTTCGAAATTCATGTTCATTTGGTCTTAAATATTAAAAACATTATTAACGGTCTATTTTATCGAAATAAATATATTTTTCTTTCGGAAAGGCTGTTACACATCAATCACAAAGAATTGCATCGTCCCAAATTGCTAGACCACTCAAAAACCTTTGGCACAAACCAATGTGAGGAAAATATCATTTTCTCCTTGACATCCACATTAACACGTTATGGATAAAACATAGAAGAGTGTGTTGGCTCATCGTGCCCAGCAGACCATTACGAAGCTACAGGAAGTTATTTTAGTGCAATTGAATGACAAACCACAACTTTTCCTTTAGATTTACATCTGACTTTGATGATACAAAGATGATGAAATGATCACAACTGATAGCGGATGCAATAATTATTTATTTGAGAATTGCTTTCTGTGTGCCAGTGATCTAAACTTGTTTTTATTTTTTAATTGCGCTAAACAGATTCAAAAAGGTTTTTGTGGGTTAATAGGATATTTTTACTCCTTCAATGTTATTTTCAATATTTTGAAAGATTCAATCAAATAGTTCGGAAAATCAACATTAATTAAGTGTGCACTTAGAACTTTTCACTAGTGAAGGCACAAATTAGCAGCATTAGTTCGGGCTAATAAAATTTTAATTTATTTAAATAAATTTGGTCCGCACAACTAAAAGCAAAAGTAGGATTTCCGAAACGTCACAAAAATCGAGATCACGCATGAAGTGGTCTCTTTGTTGGTGCTAAATATAGCTCCATTATATTTAGCTTCTTAAAAGTTCGTTAACAATAATTTAACAGTATCATTGAAAATCCCGTCTATAAGAAAGAATTCAATCGGACCTTTTGTGTTCTGTAAGAGAGCTTATATATTGGCGGCTAGATGGACAAATATGATTTTTCAATAGTATATTCTTATATAAGTTTAGGGCTGGGGCTTTAAAGACAGGTTAAACTGTATATTACGTCAAAGTTTATTGTTGCATTGCTTTGCAGATTCTCTTCCAGCCCATGTGCCACAGATACTGATCAACAAGGAACACCTGCGCAATATGAACTTTGATGTAGAGCTTCTAGGTGACTGTGATGTTGTGATTGGGGAGATATGTCGCCGACTTGGTGAAGACTGGGGCAGAATTGCCAGTACAGAACCCATGACGGAGATTTGCATGGATGAACTTCTCACACCAGCTTCATCACCAAAACCAGACTTAGATAACAAAGCCAACAGTGATTTAGATAAGAAAGCCAGTGAAAAGTGCAATCAGAGCAACAGTACTAGTGAAGTTAAACTGAGTTCCAACAAAGAGAATGATGTATGTAATGAAGGGCCACCAGATGGCAGTAAAATGGAAAGTAATAACTTGTTAGTAGCTGACAATATGGTGAAATCTGTAAACAGTGAAAACAATCAAAGGGACAGTGCAAACACCGAGGCCAGTCCTAATGTAAATACATCCAAACCAAACTCTGTTAACAATACTGCAGAAATTTCACCAGGGTTAAGTTTAAGCAAAGAATTAGTTCCAAGCTTAGATAACAATTCAGGGCCAAGCTTGGGGGAAATTCCAGGGCAAAGTTCTTTGGACACTTCAGGGCCATGTTTGGGGAAGCCTCCAGGACCAAGTTCTGGGGACGCTTCAGGGCCAAGTTTAGAGAAGCCGGCATCACCAAGTTCTTGGGACACTTCAGTGCCAAGTTTAGAGAAGCCTGCAGGGCCAAGTTCTGGGGAGACTTCAGGGCCAAGTTCTAGCAATGATTTGAACCCAGGCACTACTGCTGATGTAAAGGAACTACGCAAAATGTGGAAACCTCAGCGACACAGTGTAGCTGCCAGGCTAGGAGGTTGGTTATATCAAAAGTCTTCCAATAAAACATTCTCCTTGCAAGCAGAGGTTTTGAATGCCAGCTCCCTTAAATTGTGCTATTATGTCATTTTCCAATAGTTTAAGTCTAATAACCGTAATGTTGTGTCCTAGTGAAGCAGCTAGATGACCATTATTCCAAATTTCATGAAATTCTTTGAAGCATATCCCAAACTTATTCTAAACCCATAAATATAAAAGTACAATACATAGTGTATTACTTTTATTATCATTTATTTTCTCTACCATTCCTCGAAGTTTTCATATGACATAACTATTTTCTTTTTCAGCAAATAAATACTGCTTTATACCTCCATGTAAATACATCTTCCCTGATGCTGAATACTTCATGACAGTTCAGTCAGACTCTGAAAGTGATGATTTCTCAGACAGTTACGAAAACGATGATAAAGACATAACTGTGGATTCAGACAAGGAGTTAGACTGTACCACAACAACAACAACAGGAACTAGTGTCAAAGATGCAATTGATCTTGTGTCAGATGAGGAAAATGTCAGATATGAAAGTCCCTGCAATAAACACAAAGACACTGGTATCTCAGACAATAATGTTATCCAAAGTGAACCAGTCTCTAATAACATACAGGTGTAGCAGAAAGCAAAACTTGTAAACAAGGGGTTTTATGCAGCAATAGTGAAACAGTGCTGGTAGATGATTAGTTTTAAAACCAAATCATTGTCTTCATTCTTCCAAAGGCAGCTATCAATTCTTAACATCAGATAGAGCTTTCAGTGCAAAACCATTGTATAGCCTTCATTGTTCTTTTAAGAGATAGAATGGTTTTGCATTGAGACTTTGAATGCACTAATCTAATATTCAGGTACATTTAGATTTAACCCTTTCCTCCTGCCTTTTTAGGCATGTATGACCAGTTTAGTTGCTGACCAGTAAAATGTTAAAATATGTTTAGCTTCCCAATGAGCTTGTCAGGTGTTTTTTCTGCAGTAAACACATGATGTGCAGATGAAAAACTTACTGTCTTTGTTAAGTCGTCTACTTGTGTCAGAGTTCAGAACTAGTGTTTTCATGGATTTTCAAAAATGAAGTGATTACTGCTGTAGAATTGCCTGGCTGCTTGCACATACACATGGTACTGTAACTGATGTCATCTTGCATGGAAAGTCATTGTATATACGCACATGCTCATTTTATATCTGCTGTTGCTAGAAGTTACTCTATACAGTTGTTACACAAAAAACTGCTTGTTTATGTGCCTTGTGTATGTTGTTAGCATAGACTGGAAATGTAATTAATGGATCAAGTCAAAAATAGCTCCTTTACTGAAGTTTCAAAGTGTGCAATAGGGTAAACAAAATTCTTTTTGGGCAATATCCTACAAAACTTTTTGGACAATATCCAACAAAGCTTTTACCGTTGAATAGTTGAAAAGAATTCCCTAATTTTATAGTACTCCTGCTGAAACCATTGAACTGAAAACTGAATTCATATTAACAAAGAGTTAATAAAATTTCGCAGGCTTGTGGGCATGGGTCACATTACCAAAATGAAGGAAAAACTCGCTGTCTAATGGTTAGGTTAGTAGACTTGGAACCTGGCAAAATGGGTTCAATCATAGGTCTCACCAACTGATTTGTCAGACCATTTTAATCTTGTCTGTTCTAGACAGACAAGGTAATGTAATGGCTTTCTTAGCTTTGTCTATCATATAATAAGTTCCTTTTTTTTCTTTAGTCCCATTTTATCAGAAGCTATTTAAAGTAGAGCTTTGAAACTCAAAATACTTTGCCAACATATTGTAAGATATAAACCAAAGTTTTCATCTGATTGTCATCAAACTTGCTGAGAATGTTCTGATGAAGTATTTCAGTTCCTTTTGAAACTGGATCTACATTAAATAATCAGCTGTATAGCTAGAATAGACAGCTGGAAATAGAGAGGTCAACATGCCTGATCTTAACATTATTGGAAACTGCATAGTACTTACATGGTGTAAGTTTTCATTTTTTGCTGGGGTTTACAGTTTTTTTTACGCTTGGAGAGGTCATTTTGATTATCATAATGCAATTGGCCTGTAAATACTCAATAGATTGATATGGAACTTGAAATAGATGTCAAACATCATGACCTCATCATTCCAACAAACAGTGTAACTCTTTCAAAAATATTTTCATGCCATGATTGTGATGCCATTTTTCACTCAGTTTTATGCATAAGATCTAAATCTTAAATATTTTGTAAAATGATTGATATTATCAGCTAGACCATATTCTTCCAAAAGTGTTTTAAGTTATTAAGATGCTTTTTAAATAAGACTTCCCTGTAATGTTACAGCTCTAGTTGATCAGTATCATGGTCACTACTTGTGATTGCTATGAAACCTGAAATAAGTCCAACACTATGGACTGAATTACCGATATATATCAAATGTACATGTTCTGTTGTAATACATAAATAGTCATTATCTTATCAAACAAATGCATAGAGTAATATTAGGTCACACTGTTGACATAGGTATAAGGTACCATACGGTTCAAGATATGGTAGATGAATTACATATTTGTTATATTGTCCATTTCTGATATTGTTTTATGTTATGATTGTTAATTAAGGCATTTTGTTATTAATTGCTGTGTCCCAGATATGCATAAATGGACGGGTATTTTGAAATAAAGTTTTTTAAAGAAATAAACACATTTGTGAGTAAATGACCTTTACTTATCTGATTCAAAACAGCACCAGCAGTTTCAAACCCTTAGTGGTTTAATCTGAATACATCTAACTCTTGTTAGATGCGTGTGCAAACCATCCAAGATGGTATATTGGAAATAGTTCGAAAAGTAAAGAGCAAGAGAGAGTTATTAAGACCATAGATTTGCCTTTCATCATGGCGACCAGTGTACATCCATTTAACTGGTCACTTCTTGGTCAGAAATAAATTTAAAATTGGCAACCGTGGGCTTGCTGATCTGGATCTAAAATGTTTTCCCATGTTGAAGATCTTGTATATATGGTGTAAAAAAGTAATAATTGCATATCAGGAATCGCCACACTCACAAAACACAGCCTCCCCACGCAGGGAAAAAAAAGAGAGGAAGAAGAAGAGAGCATGTTTGTAATAAGAATGTCAATTCAAATAGGACGCCACAAACATTTAACAAAAACGAGAACTTTTGGGGATACCGCCTAGGAACGGTCAGTGGCAAAACAAATTGCCGCTGGGGGTTTAAACCAGGTTCTAGGGTGCACGAACCTCACACTTGCCCCAACAGGTTCTTGTATCACAAAACAAGTACAAGTTGTCTTGGTGAAATAACTCCAACCCACCCATCGGCTTTACAATGTTGCATGCAAAAGCACACTAACATATAAATCATAAGAAGCTAATATCATTGCGAGGTCAAGGGGTGGGTACTCAATGATCTTAACGACACCAGAGCTCCTGGAGTAAAATCAGCAAGAACACGATGACAGGGATAAAGAAACATATCGAGCTTCTAGATTCTTTTAAGAAAAGATTTCCCCACAAACCTTCATAAACTCTTAAACCCCTGCCACCGTCGTGCAACCAAAGAGGTAAGCATAATGATCAACTGTAGATGGGTTAATCACCAGGCCTGCAGAGCGCTGTATAATTTCATGTTGGTAATCTTTCTTTATAAATTTACAGATGGTTTTACGAATAACCGGGAAAAATTAACATTGCCTTTTATCTTCTTAAGTTTATAAATTAATCTCCATAAAAAACTGGCTGTGAAATACCTTGTTGCAATAGTGATTTTAAACTGCACCTGTATTTATGAATTGGATCTGGGTATCGGCGATAAAACTTGCAAAAGGTTTTCCTTAATTTGTGATACCGATAACCTTGTTTTAAAAGTTTTTCTGAAATGCAAAGATTAATGTAAGAATTATTCAAAACCCTTATTTTTATGGCCGGTCCATTTGAAACAATGTTTTTAGCTCACCTGTCACGTAGTGACAAGGTGAGCTTTTGTGATCACAATTTGTCCGGCGTCCGTCCGTAAACTTTTACTTAAAACGACATCTCCTCTTAAACCCCTGGGCCAAACTTGATGAAACTTGCCACAAATGTTCCTTGCATGAAGCTCTTCCAAATTTGTTCAAAGAAATCAATTCCATGCAGAACTCTGGTTGCCATGGCAACCTAAAGGAAAAACTTTAAAAATCTTCTTCTCTGAAACCACAAGGTCTAGAGCTTAGATATTTGGCATTTTGCACCCTCTAGTAGAACTCTACAAAGATTGTTCAAATTATTTCCCGGGGGTCAAAATTGGCCCCGCCCCAGGGGTCACTTCATTTTACAAAGACTTATATAGGAAAAACTTTAAAAATCTTCTTGTCTGAAACCACAAGGCCTAGAGCTTAGATATTTAGCACCCTCTACTGGAACTCTACAAAGATTGTTCAAATTATTTCGCTGGGGTCAAAATTGGCCCCGCCCCAGGGGTCACTTCATTTTACATAGACTTATAAAGGAAATCTTTAAAAATCTTCTTCTCACAAACCACAATGCGTACAGCTTAGATATTTGGTAAGTAGCATTGTCTAATGGATGTTTACTAAATTTGTTCACATTATGTCCCCTGGGCCAAAATCCACTATGCCCTAGGGTTCTCTTGGTTTACATATAGTTATATAGGAGAAACATGAAAATCATTTTTCTCCAAAACTAATAGGACTAGATCTTAGATATTTGGTGCTGAGTATTGTGTTGAGACCCTTTATCAACTTTGTTTAAAAGTTTGCCGTGAGGTGAATATTTGCCCCGCCCTGGGGGCCCTTAATATGTGAAAAAGGCAAACTTTAAAAATCTTTCTACTGGAAACCTCAATGCCTAAAGCTTAGATATTTGGTATGTAGCATTGTCAAGTGGATATCTACCAAGTCTGTTCAAATTATGTGCCCTGGGTCAAAATTGGCCATGCCCCAGGGTTCTCTTAGTTAACATTGATTTATATAGGAAAACATGAAAAATCATTTTTCTCCGAAACTAATAGGACTAGATCTTAGATATTTGGTGCTGAGTATTGTGAAGAGACCCTTTACCAACATTGTTTAAATGTTGGCCCTAGGGTCAATATTTGCCCCGTCCTGCGGGCCCTCAATTTGTAAAAAAGGCAATTTTTAAAAATCTTTTTACTGGAAACCTCATGCCTTAAGCTTAGATATTTGGTATGTAGCATTGTCTAGTGGATTTCTACCAAGTTTGTTCAAATTATGTCCCCTGGGCCAAAATTAGATATGCCCTAGGGTTCTCTTAGTTTACATTGATCTATATAGGAAAACATAAATAATCATTTTTCTCTGAAACTAGTGCGACTATCCTTAGATAATTATTTCATGTTGAGTATTGTGAAGAGACCCTTTACCAGCATTATTTAAATGTTGGCTCTGGGGTAAAACTGAGAGTACTTTGTACTCAGGTGAGCGATTTAGGGCCACCATGGCCCTCTTGTTGTAATTTGCCGAAAGTTGTTCAAAATGCCCTGTTTATGATGACCGATGTGATAACATGTATATCCAAACCATCAATTGGAAACTAGCAAAACAAAGGAGATGGGAGGCTGCACAGGGCCTCCCCCGGACTGATTATAGGGTTTCCTGGCACTTACAAACTATAGGACACTGACACCCCTAATGCAGATTTGAGCCAGAATTTTGCATAATGTATTACAGCCTTCATATTCGGTGAGAAAAATATGAAATATGCACATCAGGAATTGCCAGACCCAGTAAAACAGCTTCCCACACAGCAAAAAAGTAGAGGAAGAAAGAGAGCATGATTTTATAAGAGAATCAATTTCAAATTAGACTCCACAAACAATTAACGATAAAGACAACCATTGGAACCTTGGAACGGTCAGAGGCAAAATAATTTGCCACTGGGATTAAGCACTGTATATAAACCAATTGTATCATCTACCGGATATAGCGCACTGATTGTCACATAAACATAGTAAACAGTTCAAACATGAGGAGATTTTGTATGTATTGTAATGAGAAATCCAATCGACAAATACATGTTCAACAAACGATTCTCGTAGCACTTGTTATGAAAGACGCCGTTACCTTTTTCATGCAATATACTTTTAAAAAAGCTTAAATCACTCACACAAAGTACCGTTTGCACTGTGTACTATTATAAAATCAGCGTAAATGTTTATGTTTTTACAGGTTTTGAGAGGTATTCTCATGCTAGCGATGATGAAACATATCATTTTTAGCTCGACTATTCGAAGAATATGTCGAGCTATTGTACTCACTTGGGCGTCGGCGTCGGCGTCCCGCTTTGGTTAAAGTTTGCGTGCAACCTACTGATATCTTAAAAACTACTATAGCTACAGCTTTAAAACTTGGCACACTTGTTCATCATCATGTCCCGAGTATGTATGCCAAGAACCATAACTCTAACTTTCATTTTGATCAAATTATGGCCCTTTTTCGACTTAGAATTTCAGGTTAAAGTTTGCGTGCAAGCTAATGTACAGACACATAACTTCAATACAACTTATACTACAGCTTTGAAACTTGGCACACTTGTTCATCATCATGTCCCGAGTGTGTATGCCAAGAACCATAACTCTAACTTTCATTTTGATCAAATTATGGCCCTTTTTTGACTTAGAATTTCAGGTTAAAGTTTGCGTGCAAGCTACTGTACAAACACATAACTTCAATACTACTTATACTACAGCTTTGAAACTTGGCACACTTGTTCATCATCATGTCCCGAGTGTGTATGCCAAGAACCATAACTCTAACTTTCATTTTCATCAAATTATGGCCCTTTTTTCGACTTAGAATTTCAGGTTAAAGTTTGCGTGCAAGCTACTGTACAAACACATAACTTCAATACTACTTATACTACAACTTTGAAACTTGGCACACTTGTTCATCATCATCTCCCAAGTGTGTATGCCAAGAACCTAAACTCTAACTTTCATTTTATTCAAATTATAGCCCTATTTCGACTTAGAATTTCAGGTTAAAGTTTGCGTGCAAGCTAGTGTACAAACCCGTAACTTCCATACTACTTATACTACAGCTTTGAAACTTTCAGCACTTGTTCATTATCAAATCCCGAGTGGGTATGCCAAGAAGCATAACTCTAACTTCCATTTTCTTCAAATTATGGCCCTTTTTCAACTTAGAATTTCAGGTTAAAGTTTGCGTGCAAGCTAGTTACTTTCATACTTCTTGTACTATAGCTTTGAAACTTTCAACACTTGTTTACCATCATGACCCTGACTATGTATGCCAAGAACCATAACTCTTTCTTTAATTTTTAAACAAATTATGGCCCTTTTTCAACTTAGAATTTCAGGTTAAAGTTTGCGTGCAAGCTAGTTACTTTCATACTTCTTGTACTATAGCTTTGAAACTTGTTCACTATCATGACCCTGACTATGTATGCCAAGAACCATAACTCTTTCTTTGATTTATATCAAATTATTGCCCTTTTTAGACTTAGAAATTAAGGTTAAAGTTTGCGTGCAAGGTGGTGAAACCTCATATCATTCATTCTATTAAAACGACAACTTTAAAACTTTGTATACCTTTATTTTATCATATATCAGGTTGATTTTCAAAGGCCCATAACACATCCTTGCTTTTTTTATTTAATTTTTGCCCTTTTTCGCTTAGAAATTAGAATTAAGACTTAGAAATTATGGTTAAAGTTTCAATGTTAGTGTTTTTCATAGGTAATGCTATAGAAAAGGTTTAAAACAGACGTACTTAACATACTTTGGTTGAAAGTGTTGAGTGGTTATACTATACTATACTATACTATACTATACTATACTATACTATACTATACGACACCACACCACACCACACCACACCACACCACACCACCACCCACACCACCACACCACACCACACCACCACCCACCCACCAGCACCCCCACCACCACCACCCACCCCACACCCACCCACCCACCCACCACCACCCCACACCCACCCCACACCCACCCAACCCACACCCACCTCCCACCACCACCTTCCACCAACACCACCCACCCCACACCCACCCACCCACCACCCCCCCACCACCACCCACCCACCACCACACCACACCACAACCCACCACCACCAACCACCACCACCACCCACCCACCCCCACCCACCCAACACCCCCCACCACCACCCCCACCCACCCCCCACCCACCCACCCCCCATCCACCACACGCGCCCACCCCACACCCACCCACCCCCATCCACCACACCCACCCACCCCACACCCACCCACCCCACACCCACCCACCCACCACCACCACCCCCTACTACTACCCACCACCACCGCCCACCACCCGCCCACCCCCGCCCACCGAACACCCCCCACCACCCCCACCCCACCCACCCACCCCCCATCCACCACATGCGCCCACCCCACACCCACCCACCCCCCATCCACCACACGCGCCCACCCCACACACACCCACCCACCCCCATCCACCACACCCACCAGCACCCCCACCACCACCACCCACCCACCACCACCCCACACCCACCCCACACCCACCCACCCAACACCCACCTCCCACCACCACCTTCCACCACCACCACCTACCCCACACCCACCCACCCCACACCCACCCACCCACCACCCCCCCACCACCACCCACCCACCACCACACCACAACCAACCACCACCAACCACCACCACAACCCACCCACCCCCACCCACCCACCACCCCCCACCGCCACCCCCCACCCACCCCCCACCCACCCACCCGCCATCCACCACACATACCCACCCCACACCCACCCACCCACCCCCATCCACCACACCCACCCACCCCACACCCACCCACCCACCCACCCACCCACCACCACCCCCCACCACCACCCCCTACCACCACCCACCACCCACCCACCCCCACCCACCACCCACCCCCCCCCACCACCCCCCACCCACCCACCCACCCCCCATCCACCACACACGCCCACCCCACACCCACCCACCACCCATCCACCACACGTGCCCACCCCACCCCTACCCACCCATCCACCCACCCCCATCCACCACACCCACCCACCCCACACCCACCCACCCCACACCCACCCACCCCACACCCACCCACCCACCCCACACCCACCCACCCACCACCACCCCCCACCACCACCCCCTACCACTACCCACCACCACCACCCACCACCCACCCACCCCCACCCACCCACCCCCCCACCACCCCCCACCCACCCACCCACCCCCCATCCACCACACGCACCCACCCCACACCCACCCACCCCCCATCCACCACACCCACCCACCCCACACCCACCCACCCACCCCACACCCACCCACCACCACCACCCCCCACCACCACCCCCTACCACTACCCACCACCACCACCCACCCAAAACCACCCACCACCACCATCCACGACACCACACCACACTACCACCACCCCCCACCACATACCACCAACACCACCACCAACAATAACACC